>CM035164.1:29454324-29952050 GCA_020205615.1 Panax quinquefolius | reverse complement strand
AAGATTTAAAAGATGGAAAGTAACCCTAAATGGATTAAATATGATTTGTGCTTATATTATTGTGTATTATGTACTAATCAATTTGTTATGTGTTATTGTAGATGTCGGTTGATAGCTTGATGTATAGGGATATACATGTGATCAGCGAGGAGTCTGTGAACCGAGTTGAGACAGTACATGTGCCTATAGCAGACATACCTGTAGTGATTCTAGAAGAGTCAGAGCTTGAGATATATTACTCTGAGGAGGATTATTCTTGAGGAGACCATGGGGATAAGATCATATTTAAATATGATGATTGATGTGGAGGATGACATGGAGGTAACATCGATTAATGGTGATGGCTACCCTAGAGTCTACACCTCACGAGACTATGAGGGCAATGTACCTCAAAGGTGCTTGATCAGAACGATGCAATCGCACAATATAGTGCAAAGATTGTAAGGAAGAGATCATTGATCTCTATGGGGCGAAAGAGTCTGCAGAGTCAGACTATGAGATAGAGCACGATGAGAAAGTACTTATGACTGACAAGGCCCAGGACTATAAGAACGAGGTCATAGAACTTCGCAAGAAACTTATTGAAAAAGACCAGAAGATAACACGAATGTCATATATAAATGACAGTGCGCACGAGGATTTCAAGCTTAAGATAGCATGTTATTCTATTGTGTCGGGACAGACTCGACATACTATAAGTCGAGATATTGTGTCGATTTTGGCAAATCAGAAGCATGAGAATGCTGTTAGACAGTATTAGGAGTAGTATGATAAATACTTTTGTGTAGTGACGTAAAACCCTCTTTTGTATAATTAAAGGGTAGTCTTTTTGTAAATCCCAATTTTTGTAGAAGTCAATCGCGGGATGTATATGTAATAGCTTTTGGGCTATGTAAAGCAACTTGTAAATAGTTTTAAACTATGAAGAAGCATTTTAATATAATGAAGTTTTATTTTAAATTCGCTTTGTTATGTATGAATTATTGTCCAATTGTTTGACGACTAATAAAGAAGTAAGTAAATAAGTAATAACGGAACTTTATTTATTTAATGAGAAATGCCGCCAAGAAGAAGACAATGTAACTAAGAGGCGGAATCGCATAATGAGAACGAGGGGGGTCCTAATAACCCAATGCAAGAGTTCGTTAATTTATTAACGGCTGCATTTAACCAAGCCGGGGGTAGAGCACCCGCAGGGCCTAGAGTAGCCCAAACGACTACTATTAAGGAATTTAAAAGTGTAGGTCCACTCGAATTTAAGGGAACAACGGACCCAATGGAGGGCCAGACATAGGTCAAGGAAATAGGGAAGGCGTTTGTTATTACAAACGTCGCTGAGGCGCAAAAGACCTCTTTTGCGACCTATATGATGAAGGGGTAAGCCAACTACTGGTGGGAGGCTCACCAGGGTGGGACTGGAGCGGAAGCTGTTACATGGGAACAGTTTAAGAAGGTATTCTTCGAGAACTATTTCCCTACTAGCATGCAAGGAAGAATGGAGATTAAGTTCTTGGAACTTAAGCAGGGGGACATGGCTGTTCCCTAATACGCGGCCAAATTCAACGAATTGGCAAGGTTCGCTCCACACCAAGTGGACACGGAGGAGAGGAAGGCTCGTAGGTTTGAGCAGGGCCTAACACCCTGGCTCTATAGTAGAATATCGGTGTTTCAGAGTGCTTCCTACGGGGCCATTCTGGAAAAGGCGATAATAGCAGAGGGTGGTAGCGAGGTGTTAACCCAGTACCACAAAGATAGGAAGAATAAGAGTAAGGAGAGGGAGGAAATAAGGTGGTTACCAATGGAAGTGGCAATAAGCCCAAGAGGAAGAATTTTAACCTCGGAAACACTGGGCAAAACAAGGGGATCCTAAACGGAGGTGGAGGGCATGTAAAGACATGCAGAAGACTCATCCGGGAGTCTCAAGGGGAAGACCTGTTGTTATAACTGTAAGGTGAGAGGTCATATATCTCCCAACTGTCCCTAATCCAAAGAAAAGTCGGGGATGTTTTGTTGGTGGGCTCAGAGACCACATGTCAAGAAATTGCCCAAAGAAAGGGACGAAGGGTAGTAAGGGTTCTCGTAGTGGTAATTTAGTCATTATCGAACCAACACCATCGGTGGGTAGACCAAATTAACGCTTAATACGATTGATCCAAGATGCGGTTGCATCAACGGATGTAAAAGCAGTATAATTCCAAACCAATGAAATAAATGCTTACGTGTTATTTTGACTAGGGTGCTACTTGTTTTTTTATAGCATTTGGATTTGCTCAAAGAATTGGGATTAAATCCGAAAAGTTAGAAATACCTTTAGACGTTAAGGTTGCAAGCGAGGAGATAATTCCCATTGAACACATACATAGGAATTGTTTCATAGATATCGGGGTAATAGATTATCAGAGATCTTTTTACCGATAAGGTTGAGAGAATTCGATGTGATTCTCGTTATGGATTGGTTAATTAATCATAAAGCAATAATAGATTGTCATAGAAAGAGTGTGAACCTAAGGCTTCCTAAGAAACCGGGGGTGGTGTTTTATGGAAATAAATCACCGGGACGTTCTTGTTGTCTAACCATGACACAAGCTAGGAAGATGCTGAAGAAGGGGTGTAAGGGTTATCTGTGTCACGTGGTGGATACCCAGAGAATGGGAACATCATTAGAACAGATAGCGGTGGTTCAAGAATTTGCGGATGTATTTTCGGAGGAGTTACCTGGTATTCCTCCATACAGGGATGTAGAATTTGTAATTGATTTGTTGCCGGGAATGACACCAGTTTCAAAGGAACCATATAGGATGGCGTCAGTTGAGATGAAGGAGTTAATGGTTCAGTTACAGGAACTATTAGATAGAAAGTACATTCAACCAAGTGTGTCACCGTGGGGAGCATCGGTGTTGTTTGTAAAGAAAAAAGACGGATCGTTACGACTTTGTATCGACTATCGAGAGTTGAACAAGTTAACGATTAAGAATAAATACCCATTGCCCAGGATCGATGATCTATTTGATCAGTTGAAAGGGGCAAAGTATTTTTCTGAGATAGATTTGCGCACGGGGTATCATCAACTGAAGGTGAGGAAGGAAGATATACCTAAGACGGCGTTCAGAACTCGTTATGGGCATTACGTGTTTTTGGTTATGTCGTTTGGGATGACGAATGCGCCAGCCGCATTCATGGATATGATGAACAGAGTGTTCAAACAGTATTTGGACCAGTTCATCGTAGTGTTCATTGATGATATTCTAGTCTATTCCAAGACGCCAAAAGATCATGCTGAACATCTATGAATAGTGTTGGAAACCTTACGGAGGTAGAAGTTGTATGCGAAATTCACTAAGTGTGAATTTTGGCTCAAAAAAGTGCAGTTTCTAGGACATGTTATAGACAAATATGGCATATCCGTAGATCCAACGAAAGTAGAAGCGGTGAATGAGTGGGAGCAACCGAAAATGCCAATCGAGGTTAGGAATTTTCTAGGGTTAGTGGGATACTATAGAAGGTTCGGTCAGAAGTTTCCTATATTAGCTACTCCGCTGACAAATCTGACAAGGAAGTCGGTGAAGTATGAGTGGCCAGAAAAGTGTGAGCATAGTTTTCAAGAACTAAAACGGAGGTTGAGTGAGGCACCGGTATTATCCTTACCAGATAATACGGGGAATTTCGTAGTTTATAGCGATGCTTCTCATAGAGGACTAGGTTGCGTGCTTATGCAGTATGGCAAGCTCATTGCATATGCGTCACGCCAGTTAAAAGATTATGAGAAGGTCTATCCTACTCACGACCTAGAACTGACAGCTGTGGTGTTTGCTTTAAAAATATGGAGACATTACTTATACGTGGAGAAGTGTGAGATATACACGGACCATAAAAGTCTGAAATATATCTTCACACAGAAGGAGTTGAACATGAGGTAGATAAGGTGGTTAAAATTAATTAAAGATTATGATTGTGATATCTTATATCATCTGGGGAAGGAGAATGTAGTAGCAGACGCGTTGAGTCGGAAGGGTAGAGAGAAACTGTCAATGTTAACGACTCAGAATGAGTTAATAACAGAGATGGCGATGATGGATTTAGAAGTTAAGTTACCAATGGAAACGAGGGAGATGTTATTTACAATAGAAACTCAACCAACGATAATGGAATGGATTAAGGGAGTACAATTGAGCACTGAGAAATGCGAGCGGATGAAGAAGATAATGAAGGATGACGTGAAGACTAAGTATAACCTTGATAAAGAAGGTTTACTTCGTTTTGAAGAAAGAATTTAGGTTCCAAATAATTCCGAGTTGAAGGAGGAGATTATGTGTGAGGCCCATAGTTCGAGGTACTCGATACATCCTGGTAGTACTAAGATGTATAAAGACCTTCGTCAGAACTTTTGGTGGTCGAACATGAAAAGGGAGGTTGCAGAATATGTTAATAAGTGCTTAACTTGTCAAAAAGTTAAGGCTGAACATCAAAGACTGAGTGGACTGATACAACCACTGGAAATTCCGGAGTGGAAATGGGAGCATATCACCATGGACTTTGTGGTAGGACTTCCAACGACAAGAGAAGGATACGATGCTATTTGGGTAATAGTGGATCGGTTAACTAAATCGGCTCATTTTCTACCAATAGGAGTTATGTATAACCTAGAACAGTTAGCTAAGCTTTATGTCAAAGAAATCATTTCTAGACATTGAGTACCTGTTTCGATTGTGTCCGATCATGATCCACAATTCACGTCGAACTTTTGGAGGAGTTTGCAAAAGCAAATGGGAAAACAATTAAGATTAAGTACGGCGTATCGTCCACAGACGGATGGGCAAAGCAAACGGGCAATTCAAACACTAGAAGATATGTTAAGATCTTGCGTTATGGATTTCAAAGGGAGTTGGGACGAACATCTACCGTTGGTAGAATTGCTTTATAATAATAGTTTTCACGCTTAGTATAGGCATGCCGCCCACGAAGCGTTGATGGGACGGAAGTGTAGAACACCACTTTGTTGGGACGAAGTAGGTGAACGTCGAATGTTGGGACCTGAGACGGTACAACAAACGGCAGATATGGTAAAGCTGATAAGAGCTCGATTAGTAGCGGCTCAAGATAGACAACGGAAGTATGCAGATCCTCATCGAGAGAAGAGGGAGTTTGAAGTAGGGTCTTATGTCTTTCTAAAAGTATCGCCTTGGAAAGGGAAGATACGTTTTGGAAAGAAAGGGAAGTTAAGTCCGAGGTTTGTAGGACCTTTTGAGGTTTTAAGAAGGATAGGGGAGGTAGCTTATGAAGTAGCCTTACCTCCAGAAATGGAAAGAATACACAATGTGTTCCACGTGTCTATGTTGCGTTCTTATAAACCGGACTATAAGCATGTAGTAGAGTATGAGTCTATTCAAGTAGAAAAAGACTTAACGTATGAAGAACTTCCGATTCAGATTATAGATAGGAAGGAACAAGTCTTGAGAAATAAAGTAATACCTTCCGTAAAGGTAATTTGGAGTAACCACGACGCTGAAGAAGCAACGTGGGAGCTCGAAAGTAAAATGAAGGAAAAGTTTCCTCATTTGTTTATGTAAGAATAGCGAGATTCTGGGGACAGAATCCATATAAGGAGGGAAGAATGTAACGCCCAAGAATTTCGAATTTTCAATGAATTAAATTTTTATTTGATTATGTGGATTAAATGAATTTAATTGAGTTATTATGTGAGTAAGATGTTCGAAGGTTGTTTTATGACCTAGAATGTGTAGATGTGGTTAGTATTCTAGCTTTGTGCTAGAATTAATTGTTGTGAATTATTAAGATGAGAATGAAAGTTTTTTGAGATTGTTTGTGTAAAAACACTATTCATCCGATGACGTTCGGAGCTAGGGTTTGAAATTCTGAGAAACGCGTAATGTTAGAATATGACGATATTATGGAAATCCAATAATATTACCGTTATGGCAAATGAAGTTTTTGCCTACGGACTTAAAATCTAAGGGTTTGTGAAAGAGGTTTCCGAAAGGGAAATGTAATGCATATAGTCATTTCGATTATTATACGTAATGAATATGAGTATTATACTAGTATGTATACGAGTATGATATGAAGAATAGTATGACGTATAATACGAGTATTATATGTATATTATACGAAGAAAATACATGAATAATATACGTAGAATACGAATCGTATTATTAGAGTATGAGTTAAGAATTTTATCCAATCCAATTGGACTTGGATTAATTATACAAGCCCAAGTCAAGGCCCAATATTAGATTGGTTAAAGCCCAATGTTTTTATGTCAAGCCCAATCCAAAAAGTAAACCGCGGGTCGAACCGGTGGGTCAAGGGATGGGTACAATCCATGGGGCAACCCATGGGGATAACCCATGTGTAAGGCGGGCCGGCCACTTGGTGTGCAAGCCAAGTGTATCACTTGGTCACCAAGTACTTTACTTGGTGACAAAGTGGTAAATAAGTGAGGAGGTGGAAAATTGGATTTTTGCCCTCATTTGGTTTTCTATATATATACAAGGCTTAGGTTGGATTTTTGTGGTTTTACAAAGATTGACCAACATATATTGAGAGAGAGAGAAAGAGCTAGAAACACTATATTCTTCTACTTCCAAGCAAACCAATAGACGTTTATCAAGAACGTTAACTACTTCAAAGGTAAATTCTTATAAACCGTAATCTTCATCCTTTTCGATTTGTTTCTCATAGAAGAATCGTAGATGAGTGGAGAGCGTTTATTGAGAAGGTATAAGAATGCCTATCAATGACCAAATCATGGATAAGACATGACCAAATAGAAATCGTAAGTATTTACGGAAGTAGAAAATGTAGAAAGTCTGGAACGTGAACTTAGTTATAATTGAACGTTTTGAAAATCGTTGTAGCTAAGGTATGTGCATCTTGATTGGTTAGGATGTAGATATGAAGTCCATGGAGTATTCCATGAGATTTGGCTTAGAGAACATTAGTAACGAAGTTATGGCGAATTGTACGGAAATAGACGTTAAACGTCGAAAACGTATAAAGTCCGGATTAATGGTCAAAAGTTGTCGTGTGACTTGAAACGTTGGTTTCCAATGTCAACACGTGAGATAAAGTAATTAAGAGTCGTTGGCAAAAGAATCGTCGCATTCTGACTTATAACGAAGAAAACGAGTATTGAACGGACGAAAACGGTAAACGAACGCTTAAAAATGAACTTAAAGGTGAATTCCGAGTTAACGAATTCGGAAATATGAAATTCTTATATGAACACATAAAGGAAGTAATTCCTGACTTGTAGGAATTCGAACGGGTCAATTCGGATGTAAAACGAACAAATTAGGAAGTTGGGAGTTTCGTTAAGAAACTAAACTGTTTTGGCCAACTGGTGTACAGGTTCGGCGCCGCAGCGCCAAACCCTGTGTTATCTGTCGCGCCGCAGTGCCAGTTATGGCCGGATGAAAATAAAAATTTTTGAGACTCATGGCATAGCCAAGTCCGGGCAAAACCTCTGGAGAGTGACGCAGCAGCCGGTATAGATAGTAAGAGATGCTACTGCAAAGACCGAATAAAGAGAAAAAGGTTGACCAAGTTAGTTTTTGTTCCATTTTGAATGAAGACTTAATGTAAGATATTGAAGGTACTTAATATACATTATAAGACTTACCTTAACTCACTTGTAAGGTGTTAATGTTAGAAGATAGGGTAAGGTTTAATAGTAATTAAACGAAGAACACAAATACGTAATGAGAGAACCGTGAATGACGTTCAACGTTGGTAATTAACCATTTATGATCGAATGTCGGTTAAGGATGTAAGAACGTTAATAAAACGTAACGCAGTATAGAAAGTTGAATCGACATTAATAACGAAGTTAAACCAAGTAAGACATAGAAGAGAAAGAAGTTGGTTAGAACCGTAAAGATAGTTTATGTGATAACTAATTACAGTGTGCTATGTGAATATCTCATGTAGATCCTGTAAAGACTGAGAATAGTTGGAATATATATTCAAAGACGCTTGAAGGCAAGTATTTCTTAACTCTTGTCTGACCTTCGTGTTAGTCAAGTTTTTACCTGATGCATGTTATACAATACATGAATGGTAAATAGAAAAGAGTCGATACCTGTTTTATTCTGGCTAGACAAGTATTGAAGAGTTGATTGATTTGTTACAAGTCTGTTGATATAGAACTATTAATGCTATCCTATGCCAAGTATTTGGTACGGATGAGAAGGTAAGTTTGTCTATGTACAAACAAAAGTATTTTCATCAATTATTCGATGGGCACGCGAGGTTGCCAAATTTTAAACGTAAAAACGTTTAACGTAAGAGTGTTGATCAACATAGAGTACAATAGGCTGATCACCTAGAAGTGTTCGTAAGTAAAGACGGGTAGATGGCCTTAGTGCCGGATATCCTTTTCAAGTATGAAAATGAAAAGAGTATGTTCATGGTCTATTGACCGGTTCATCATTCCTAAGCTATTATTTATGCTATGGAATTGCTGTATGAGAAGTATTAGTAAAATGTTAATAATGTTTCATAGATAATTGTTCAGATATAGAATAAAAGCATATGTTTGTTAAGGTGATATTCATATGATTCATTGTTAAGACTTGCTGAGCTAGTTATGCTCATTCTTGCTTGAACCATATGTTTGCAGCTAAAGCCGAACGAACAGAGAATTCTAAGAGAGATAAAGGTAAGGCTAAGATGGATAATTAATCATCCTGTAATAGACTAGTATATTTGTATGTAATATACTTATGAAGAACAACGAATGTATTCGGTTATGAACCTGGGAAAGGATTTATTACAGATGTGATACAAAGATAGTAATTACACTCATTTTTTTGTTATTTCAATGGAATGATTGTATGAGATGTAGTATCATGGAGCACCATCTGTCGGGTTGGAAGATACCCGGATTTGGGGGCGTCATAGTTATGCACATCCACTTGCTGAGTATATCTACGAGCACTACCTCTATGATCTTGGAGTGTATTTGAAATATAATTTTCACTTGGAGACAACGGAGATAATTATATGTCAAGAGAAGACTCACCATTGGAAATAATTAAGATGATAGTAATCTTCTTGTTTTTCTTTGGGGACTTTTGGGTTAACCAAGGAAAATTCCGTGGTCATATGATATCTATCATAACCTAAACGCATGACCTCCCATGTACGAAGGTTTCCTTGAGCACTTCCCAAAGATTTTAATTTCTAAAACAGTTTTTGACTGTACTTTTATGTAAAGTACCATTGAAAGGTTGTGGTCAAGGCACCAGGAGAGTTACATACATTTGTATTAAAACTCAACTTATTATCTGTGTAGTAGTCTGCACTTACGACGATTCAATGATTATATAAATGAAGTTTGTATTTAATTTTTATAGTGCAATATCTGGCGACTCAAGATGGGTGATGTATACATATTTTGGGGGCTCCATAAAAGGTATCAGAGCTTAGGGATATGGTCACTGGCGGAGATATGAGTCTAGAACTAGGAGGGGAGAGATGAGTAATATACTTTGCTAGTGTGTGACTTACCTAAGCCAAAATTTTAATTGATAAGTTGACAATTTGTGATATGTCAATTAACCTTTATTTTGAAGATATATTCTAGAATGATATCTGAAATACAGGAGATGAGCAATGGAAAAATCATGATACAGAGGATATAACCGGGAAGGTACAATCCGAAAACAAAGCAAGGTATTCTCATCTCTTCGAATACCAAGTACGTACGTAAATTTCGAGGGCAAAATTTTATAAGGAGGGGAGATTTTAAGACCCCGAATTTTATGAAATGAAAGTATTCAATTTTCTTATAATTATTATTTTATTTCGTAAATGGTTAAATTGATAAAAGTTTAAAGTTAAGGGTGATATTTGATTTTTTTTAGCAAAGTAAGCAAGTTGTTATATAATATTCGATTGGTCGAGAAATATTTGTTTTAACAGGGAATATTCGTACAACTGCATAATCATTGGTGGACCCCACAATAGAATTATTGTCGCAGTTAGAAAATGACAAAATTATCTTTTTATAAAAACAACGGCGGAAGTTTTATCGTTAACTGTTGAAACACCCGGTGTTAAAAGTACTGTAATATGCGTGGTTGCATAGTAGCACACAATATTAATTATTGATGCTTACGTAAGAAGTCACTCAATTTTGTTCAATTATTGCTACAGTAATTGCTGCATAGTATTTGCATAATAATTTTTTTTATATAAAACAGAATACTTTTATAAAGTTATTTGTTTTATTAGATTTTAAATAGAATATATTATATTTTATTATGCATAGTGTTTTCATAGTATTTGCATAGTTAAATCTTTTTATATAAAACATAATACTTTTATAAAGTTACTTGTTTTATTAGATTTTAAATAGAATATATTATATTTTATTATGCATAGTGTTTGCATAGTGCTCGCATATAGTATTTTCAGATAGTAAATTTTTTTTATATAAAACATTATACTTTTATAAAGTTATTTGTTTTATTAGATTTTAAATAAAATAAAATATATTTTGTTATGCATAGTGTTTTGCATAGTACCGCATAATATTTGCATAGTAAAAACTTTTTATATAAAACATAATACTTTTTATAAAGTTTTGTTTTATTTGATTATAAATAGAATATATTATATTTTTATTGCATAGTAGAGCATAGTATCCTTTCCATTCTCCTATAAATAGGATGCTTAGTTAGAATTGAAAATCACACCAGAAGTTCAGAGAATTCTTCTTCTATAATCTTGAGCGTATTTCTTTAGAGTTTTAAGAAAGCTTTGAGCGTAGAAAATAGTGTAAGTTTTCTTCAAGTATATCTCCGCCCTACCGTCAGAATACTCTTCTTTTTAATGTAAGGGATATTATTATTATAGTAAGTGGTATTATTCTTTCGTATTCATGAAGAGAGTTATTTTTTTTCAATACTCGTAAGGGGTATTATTCTTTCGTATTCATGAAGAGAGTTATTTTCTTTCAATACCTGTAAGGGGTATTATTCTTTCATATTCATGAAGAGAGTTATTTTCTTTCAATACTCGTAAGGGTTGTTATTCCATTCTTTATTATTATGTTGGAATAACCTGTCTATGCAAAGCACCGCATACATGGTAAAATTCTTACGTTATTCCATTCTTTATTATTCATTGGAATAACATGTCATGCGTAGATCTATCGCATGCTCGTGAATTTCGTTGTTATTTAATTTTTTATTATTCATTTGGAACATCCCGTCTGCGTGCGGATTACGCATGACTGGTTCCATTCTTTATTATTACGTTGGAACATCCTATCTCCATGC
Source organism: Panax quinquefolius (assembly GCA_020205615.1). NCBI lineage: Eukaryota > Viridiplantae > Streptophyta > Magnoliopsida > Apiales > Araliaceae > Panax > Panax quinquefolius. The sequence continues at coordinate 29,940,747 of CM035164.1, read as the reverse complement.
GGATTACGCATGACACTGGTTCCATTCTTTATTATTCATTGGAATATCCTATCTATGCGTAGACACGATAACACAGTTCCTTTATTTATTATTATGTTGGAATAAACCGTTTCATGCAAGTAACGCATACATGGTGAAATTCTTCTGTTATTCCATTCTTTATTATTCTGTTGAAATGATCTGTCTACGTAGATTACCGCATGGTGGGCGAAAATTTATTTGCAGTTTCATATATTCTATTATACTCAGTTGGTTAAAGTTTTGGCTTATATACCCCATGAAATTAGTAGAATATCCTGGATATTTGCGCTTCATCCAGTATCTTTTCATGGAAATATTCTTCTGAGCATTGTTGAATTTTATTCCACAAAGCAGTATCATGTTGACAATTTGGATGTTCTTGGTTCCTGGATAAATTAATTTATAAATCTTTAAAATTTATTCTTGAACTTGTTTTATTGAATTTTCATCATCCTCGTGCTTATATTATGTTGAAAGTCATCTGTGGCTTGTAGTGCATAAATGGACTCGGTATGATTATGACCAGGGATTATTCGATATAATCATGACCGTAATGTTACAAATGATGTGGAAAAAGTCCTCATTGGCCCGTAGTGCATTGATGGACAGTTTTTGGTATGATTATGGCTATGGATTCTCTTCGGCCAAGGGTGCAAAGATGAATTATTTTATGACATGATCAGGACCGTTGATGAAAACACAATTATCTTTGGCCTGTAGTGCATGGATAATTCGTGGTCGTGATACTAAAGAATATCCTTGGCCTGTAGTGCAGGGATGATTCGATGATGTGGATTAATTATTGAGCTGAGTCTCAGCAATGAAATATTAATTCATGGATGTGATAATAATGAATATCATTGGCCCGTAGTGCATGGATAATTCATGGATGTGATACTAATGAATATCCTTGGCCATAGTGCATGAATAATTCGGTGATGTGGATTATTTATTTAGCTGAGTCTCAGCGATAAAATATTGATAATAGACTTTTAATTCGTAGAATATAGTAGATATCATGCTCTACTTGACTCTTCTAAAATACAGTTGCATGTCTTTGGCCTGTAGTGCAAGAATGAACTGTTAATGAATATCTTTGGTCCGTAGTGAAAATATGAATTTATTAGTATGATTATAGACATGAATTGTGATTTAGTATAACCATGGTCTTTGATATTTCAGGTAAAGACAGGTGATGAAAATTATCTTTGTCCTAGGTGGGAAGAGGAATTTAGAACCACAATTATGATTATGAGTTATTCACCTGATTGTGGACAGGAATTGTTGACTGATGTTATGGGGATAAAACATTGTTGGTGGATTTTTAACGTAGAGAAGATAATAGACTTTATGGTCTATTTGACTCTTCTAATGGATTGCTCGTTCTGCTGCAACTATGGTTGAAAAGTTTTATCATCTGCCATATGTTCTAAATCTCTGAATCATTACTGACAAAGGGTATTGATAATTTAATTATCTTTAGTCATGATATTCTTAACTGGGCTAGTTGTGCTCACCCTTCTTCTTCACAATTCCTTTCAGGTAATAAGAGTGTAGCTGGGTCGAGTGGGGATAACAAGGGAATAGAACGGTGGTCTATAGCTGTTGAGGTTCTCCCTAAATAGTATGGAAATAATTTTATCGAGAACTTTAGATAAGATTGTCGTATTGTATACGTCATTTGATATTTAATTTTGGTGAACTGAATAGGGTGAGGTGAACCCAACTTTAGAAGGGTGTTTGCCACTATTATACAAGATGTCTAATGATATACAACCTCGTGTTATCATAAGACATGGTTGTGCACATCTACTTGCTGAGTATATCTACGAGCACTACCTATATGATCTTGGAGTATATTTGAAATATAATTTTCACTTGGAGACAACAGAGATAATTATATGTCAAGAGAAGACAAACCATTGGAAAGAATTAAGATGATAGTGATCTTCTTGTTTTTCTTTGGGGACATTTTGGGTTAACCAAGGATAATTCTGTGGACATATGATATCTATCATAACCTAAACGCATGGCATCTCATGTACGAAGGTTTCCTTGAGCATTTCCCAAATATTTTAATTTCTAAAACAGTTTTTGCTTGTACTTTTATGTAAAGTACCATTGTAAGGTTGTGGTCAAGGCACCAGGAGAGTTACATACATTTGTATTAAAACTCACAACTTATCTGTTATCGTACTCTGCACGACAGTTCAACAGTTGTATAAATGAAGTTTGTATTTGATTTTTATAGTGTGATATCTGACGACTCAAGATGGGTGATGTATACCTATTTTGGGGGCGTCACAAGCATGCTTGAGACATAGGAATAGTATATCTTCAATAACTGAGCAATAGTTATGAAGTACTATTGATAATTCAAATTAGCACTTCTTTTCATTCAAAACGTTTTACAACAATAATATTCAGTAAAACATCAATTCCCGGTCCAAGACCATGAGCATTTTCATAAGTACTTTGAAAAGGACATCCCGACACGAAGTCCGTAAGTCCGGCATAGCTTACGAGCACGTCTAGGTGATCAGCCTATAGTACTCTATGTTGATCAACACTACATTCATTAAACGTGTATACGTTAAAGTTGTGGCAACCTCACGTGCCTGTCATTTGACGAAAAAATAGTTTAGCAAACACAGTCTCCTTTTGAAAACTACAACAATATTAGTTTGGTAAATCATTGCCTACACTTGAAAGATTAAAAGAAATTCACATATCGCAAGTCTAGCCGAAGGAATTGGCATTGACTTCACCAGACATTAACTTATGCAAAGAATACATGAATCACAAAGCTTTTCCAGATCGAATTGGAAAAAGGGTTAGAGTACTTGCCTTTAGCGTCTGCTTATAGATATAACACGTGCACTTTAAGTCCTTAAGTCTCTACAGTAGATGATAACATCACATAGCATATTAGGTCATGAATCATCATACATGGTTCCTAAAGAATCTTACCCTTCTTCTCAATCTAATTACGTATTAGATTTGTTATTATTGGTTCCGAATTTCCGTTACGTCATTCTTATGTTCACATGTAATTGACTTTCTTGAACTCTAAGTGATCATACTTAAGGTTTAATCACGACTTGATAATGTTTTATTAAGTTCATTGATTAAGTGTTAATCATTTACTATTCATGCTCAACATGTAAACATTCTTTACTATCTAAGTTTTAAAAGGTGGCGATGCGCATTCCTCCCATTATTCTCTTCAGTTGTGTACATTTGTACACACACTGGTTAGAAGACCAGACTCGGCGATGCGACGCGAGTCTCCTTTGTTACGGCTGCGTTGCGGCTCCACTCTCCAGTAGGTTATGGCTCTGCTCGGCCAAGCTCAGCACTGCGGCGTAACTTCTTCGTTATAAGTCTGAATTGGCTCGTTCAAGAGCCTATGGTTCACAAATCACATACTCTACATGTTCATTCAAGAAAATGATAAACGTTTGTGAACGTTCAATGCTTGTTTCTTAGTTCTAAGTCAGAATCCGGTCATTTTCAAGTCCGCAACTCTATAATGCCAAATACGATTTTTCTCCATCGAAAACCAACGTTTCCGAGTTCACACACAAAATCCGACTTCGATTACGGGAATTTCATGAATTTGACGATTATCGTCCAATCGTGTGAATTCCGGCAAAACTTCCTTACTAATGATTTGTTCATTATTCCAAATGCATTCATTTCATTAACTAGACATCTCAACCTATATATTACAATAACTTATATTCAAATTAGGTTATGGCTTATTTCTTATAAGTTCATAACTTAACAAATTCTTCAATACAAGATTTTCATTTCCTTATGACTTATTCGGCTTAAGTCCATTGATTATTCCATTCTCATAAGTTTTTAGCATACATGATCATTAAGTTACACTTCTCTTATCACCCTACAATGGTAGAGATAGAAGAGATAGGATCATTTACCTTTGAAGACTAACTTCTTCTTCTTTAGAAAATCTAACAATGGAAGTTAAGCTTAATAGTGCTTATGCTCTCTAACACTTAAGTTACTTTTGTAAGGAAGTTGTTGGATGAAAAATAAACAAACAAATGAAGAATCCAAGCTTGGTATTTATGGACTTTCCAAAGTTAGGGCATAATGGTCATTAGGACATCCCACCTCCTCACCAACTTCCTTACAATTCACTACTTGCACACTAAGTAAACTTGGCCATCACACTTATTTCTTGCCCACCACATAAAATCCTTGGTCACTATTTCACCCATGGGTTACCCCATGGACCTTGCTTTACCCATTGGATCATTAAATGGGCCTTGGTCTTAAATTAACTAACTTATCTTTGGGCTTGTTTTACTTTGCTTTGGGCTTACATTAATAAACACTTGGCTTAACATTAATCCCACGTAGGTTTACACCTTTATTCATATTGGAATTGTTCTTCATACAAAATCCACCATTCCATTTCCTTAGACTCTAATACCTAACATTCTAAAATTTAATCCACATGCGAAATATTGCATTTTCCATACTTAGATTATTATTACATAATCCATCTTGCCTCGATATTATAACGTTATGTATTTCTCGGAAGTTCAAAAATAATTCCCGAGCGATAAACGATGAATAGTGTTTTTCAGAAAATTTCTCAAAAAGCTTTTATTTTCGTCTTGGAAATTCAAACACTTTAATTCCCTCACGTAGTTAAAATAATACAATGTTCCGACGTTTCTAGGTTATAGAACGACATACTTCTTATTAACACATAATATTAACAAATAATATTATTTTATTCATTATTTAATTCTTTCCAGTATTTTACAAAGGATCCGAATTTCTTGGTCGTTACAATATTGACTGAATATCTTTGACCACTGCTTTTGGAAGCATGAAATGGGTACTCCAGTAAGATTGAATAAAGAATAGAATAGATTTGATCAATTGTAGATGACCTGAATAAGATAGAGTTTTAGAAGTCCATGAAGAGGCTTTGTGAGTAATTCGGTGAATAGGGGGAATGCAGTCAAGGTATGAGAGTTTAGAAGAAAAAAGGGGAACCCTTAAGAATTTGGTGGGTAGCTGACCAGATTGGAATCCCAAGAGAGACAAGATAATTTGGGAAGTAGAAGAGTTTGAGCGAGCAAGGAAGCAATGGCTTTTGTGAATGTTAGGAATCAAACCAGAGAATAAGGAGAAAGAATGGATGCAGGAATTGATGATGGATGTGGAAGGCTGTGACAACCCGAGAATTTGAATATTTATAAAAATTTAAAATATTGAATTAAGGTTAAATAATAAACCTAAACATAAAATAAGTGAATGGATTTGAGATTTCCAAGAAGGAATTCTATGGATTTAAAAATCTTTTGGTGAATTATTCAGGATTAAGTATATAAGTGATTATGTTCTGTGTATATGGTATTATATGTGGACATTATGTGGTTAGGGGTCAAGGGTTGACCAGATAAACAACATCTGTGACAAACCCTATGTATATATTAAGAACGTCAATATTTGGTTAGAAAACCCTAGCGATTGATAAGAAACCTTAATGATAGGACCGAAAACCCTAATTTCAGTTCTGGGTATTCGAAACCCTAATTCGGAAGTTGAAAACCCTAATTTGGGGATTCAAATGCTAGTATAAGGCTTAAGTGTTATTAATTATAATCTAATTAGGGAAAACCCTAATGATTTTTAATTAGAAACTCTAATAATTAGAAACCCTAATTATTAGAAACCCTAATTTCTATTTGGAAACCCTAATTGCTAAATTAGGAACCTTAATGGTTAATTAGGAAACATTAATCTTAATTACAAGCCATAAAATGATTAGAGAATTTTAATATAATTAGGAAACCCTAATTATAATTTAGAAATTCTAATTTTCTATTTTTACAACCCTAATTGGAAAATTTTAGAAATGTAATTACAAAACTTAAGGGTTAAACCCTAAACCCTAAGGGTTAAATTCTAAACCCTAAGGGTTGGATCAAATGACAACTTTAGAATTAAAATGGGAAATCAAAAGACATTAATACCCTCTTTACATTCTTTATTAGCTAACTTGAGAATCTAACCAAAACTTTAGTGGGTGAACTACCCTAGCTACCCCATGTGACTTATATCTCAGCTACCAGCCATTCATTCTAGTAAGATTCATTTAACCCATGAATTAAATGTCAAAAAGTATGAAAAATCTCTTGCTTTATTTAGCAAAATTGTCCAAGCCTATTCTCTCTCTATATTTAGAAATGGAGAGTGGGAGAGAGTGAGAAATAAAGCAAAGTTAGCCTCTTAGTTCTCCAATATCAGATCATCAAGATTAGAATCAAAATTTTTGCATTCATGAGGTATAAAATTTGACATGTACGCTATACATTAAAGCCATTATAACACCCATATCACAACCAGAATAAAATATAATCATGGTCAAACTAGCGTTTACCACCAGCCTGATGAAGAAATCTGGAAAACCCAAATTACTCAAGAACAGCTTCTGACAAGCCTTTGACCGACCTTGATATCTCACCTATTATGTTGGTTGACTAATTTAGTGTTATGTTTATGTTCCTTGACATATGAACTACATGTTTGAATCATTAGAACACCAAACATATTACCAGAACCCTAAGATTTGTGAGCTACAAAGTGAGCACACGAGGCTGTCTAGGTTTCTAGGTAACCCAGAAAACCTAGCAGGCCTCTGACAATAACTTTGCAAGCATGGATCTTGCAGATTGGATATGTTTGGGTTATAAAACTTGTTGGAGATTATAGTATTACATAAATACTACAAGATCAATGTCTTATATAGCCCAGAAACAATATAATCAAGAATGTATAAGTGGTCAAATGTAGCAACCAGATAACTGACATGAAGGCTCAAGAATGGCTCAAGAACACCTATAGCGACGGTTTTGTCTCTATAGGGCCCTATATTAATAATTAATTTCCAAAAATTAATATTTTGATTAAATAAATTAAAATAAATGGTTTTTAATTATTAAAAATACAAAATAAATTCCTAAAAATTATTTTAAAGTCTGATAATTAATTTTTAACTATTTTGAGTATATTTCATAAATATTTAATATTTTTGGAATATAAATGGTATTTAATTTATTTAATTATAATATTAAATAAATTATTTAAAAATGATTTTAATACATGAAAAATCATGAAAAATTATATTATGGTATAAGAAAATATTTTAAGTTATGTTTAATGACTTTTAATATTTTGTAATGAATTTCATTAATTAATTAATATTAATGATAATTAGTTTATTTATTAAATATATTAAATAAATTATGGAAAAATAGAATTAATGATTTAAAAATCATATAAAATGATTTAAGTTTTATAAAAATATTTTAAGTTATAATATATAACTTTTGATATTTTATCATGAAAATATTAAATTTTAATACTAATAGTAATTATCGGATAATGAATTTAATTGTTTAACAATCATATAAAGGTGATTTTAAAGTATTAAAATACTTTGTGATATTATAAATATATTATAATATTATGACATGTATTTCATTAATATTTAATAATAAATAGATATTAATGATAATAGAATATTGTGGTATTTATATTATATAAATACGATTTTAATGATTGAAAAATTATGATAAATAGTAATAATTATTTAAAAATAATTACGAGCTTGTGAAAAATATTTTGACTGATAATATAATTATCTAAGATAAATGGTTAAGTGTTTAGACATAGTTTAATTGAACTTAAATTCGATATATATCCAACTAGATCATTGGGATGTCAGAATTGTACCGAACTCAACTCAGACTATAAAGTTTGACTTGAGGTTAAGTCTTTTGTGTGTTATAGACTGGTAAGGTTATGTGATAATGTGTTTAGATTATTTTAAATACTGTGATGATATTATTCTAATTTGTATATCGATATTATTTAATATTAGGTCTACAGACAAAGCTTATTAAAATGCGTAACGATAATCAACGGTTCAGGCAAGTTTTCCTTAACTCAACTTTGAGTTGTTTATTCAAATATAACTTGTGGTTAATCATTGCTGTTTGCCATGTCTAAGAATTGTTAATTGCACTCTGTGCGAATTGCATGTGTTCATTAGGTATGAAAGGTTGATCACCTTCACTACCATTCGGTCCAGATATATTTATTCATGTTAAATATATGTTCAGTCATAAAATTTGTTCATGCAAATTCACAACTATATTGTTGAATTATAGCCAGCTTATTATTCAAATTCTTTCAATCATGATATATCCTTAAATAAAATTATACTTGCTGGAAAAACTTATGCTCACCCTTGCTATATCATGATAAACATTGCGGATTAAGACGAATACGTCGGATACAAGGAAAGGTTAAAGACAGTTCAGCTTTAGTATACGTGTGCAGTTAGATTTGTAATAGTATTGTATGTTAATGTTATTGTAAGTCAAATAAGTTATGAATTGTGTATTAAGTGAAGGTTACTCGACCTTGGGAAAAAGTGTGTAAGTTTAATGTATAAACAATTAATGTTTATATCTTCCGTAATAGTTATAGAATGATTATGCCATATCCGCTGTGATTTGGGACCCGGATTTGGGGCTGTCACAGTTGGTATCAAAGTTGTTGGTTATGAATCTTTGGTAGGAATACCTGAGACTAATAACCGCAATGATTAGGATAAGCACTAACTCAAATAGAGTTAGTCAGTCAGTATGATTCAAAGACGAATTTCGGCGGGGTATAAGATACGGAGTTCCCTAACTTTGAGAATAAAGTTGAACAGTAGTGGTGAATAGATTGAGTCTAAAAGACTAAAAGTATAGTGATAAGAGATCGTAAAACAAAACGATCAAGATATAGAAATGAATTGTAATATATACGATGAGATCACCCCGTGATCAGATAAGGTTATAGTATGGAGAAAGATCAAGCGAATGATTGAAAAGTTAACAGCAAGATTGTTATGTGTCTATGAATTGGTACAGATTCGGGAAAGAATTATGAATACGAGTTGAATGAAATTCGTATTGAGAAGGGAGTTAAGATTAGGTGGGAATTTCAATTGAGGACTCATGTCAGCAGCTAAGTTATATGATTCTTCGTATGGGAACTTAATTGTACTTGGTGTAACAACCACTTAGTTGCTTACACTGATAATCATTGAGATGTCTATGTCGCGCTATTTGCTATATGCAGGTTAAGAGGGTGGTTTCTTTCTCATGTATATATCAGATAGATAGGGTATAGGTAGAGAATATCAGGTTAAGTATGAGTTCTTAAAACTCATACTTATGGTACGTTCGTGACTCATGATTATATGAAATGTTTATGAACCCCTCAGCGAATGGACGCCAAAGGTCTGACTAGGACAAGTTCTTAAATTCATATGATTGTGGAAAGTTCCTGAACTCATGAGTGTGGTTTGACGAACTGGGTAGCACTATGTGTAAACGGAATATTGAGGATTATAGGAACATATAGATTTCTAAGCGATTGATCATTAGTGGAGACATAAGTTTTCCAAATCTTCTAGCTACCCTAGACTCGTAATTTTTGACATCAAGTTAAATACGCACTATGTGCTTTTAAAAATAAATTTTTATTCTCCACTCCGGGTGACCATTGTGTAAAAGTGGACTTCGGGCCACCGACACAATCGTTACCTGTTGAGGTAATACAATTAATTTGAAATGAATTTTTGAACAGTTTAAAGAATAGTTTATGCTACTTATTCAGCTAGACGATAATGATTTGAAATATCACAATATTTTTATTTATCACTTATGTACCATGTAACTTGGTGCAGAGATGATAAAAGTTGATGGAGTTGTAAATGCAGGAATACTTAGTGTTGAATTTGATCTAAAATCGTTATTCCACTATTGTATGATGTTTTATGACAAAGTCACTCGATGACGACATCCTCAAATGGGTTGTTATTACAGTACGACATCATAGCGTCATTTTCAAACTATTTTAAAATTTTAATTTGGTAACGGCGTTTGGCTACACACATTCGTAATTCGATTGAAGTTGATTATTGATATGAGTCTAAGCTATTTGATTTGGCTAGACAAACATTTATGAAAATTCTAAGCGTTCTTTGAAAATTTTCCAGAACCAAATTATTTTGGTGCAAAATCTGATAAGACTGAGGTAAAATTTTTGTGCATATGGCAGTAATGAGAAATAGATTCGACCAGCAGTACTTAATAAGTACAGGGCATACCAGGATAATTACCCACTATGTCCATAAGTTATGACGGTTTGCGGAAGAACTTCTATAAAGCCTTTGCGAAAATGACAGATAATAGTCTGTATAACCCCTCATCACAATTTCAAAATTTTTACTAATCTTGTGAAGAATGTATTGGGTAGCATATGATGATGAGAATGAATGGTGTATGGTGTAAGGTATAAGGTAAATTTCGGGGACCAAATTTTAGAAGAAGGGGTGAATGTGACAACCCGAGAATTTGAATATTTATAAAATTTTCAAATATTGAATTAAGGTTAAATAATAAACCTATACATAAAATATATAAGTGAATGGATTTGAGATTTTCGAGAAGGAATTCTATGGATTTAAAAATCTTTTGGTGAATTATTCAGGATTAAGTATATAAGCGATTATGTTCTGTGTATATGGTATTATATGTGGACTGTATATGGTTAAGGGTTAAGGGTTGACCAGATAAATGATATCTGTGACAAACCTTAGGTATATATTGAGAACGTTAACGGTCGATTAGAAAATCCTAGCGATTGATAAGAAACCCTAACGATAAGACCGAAAACCCTAATTTCAGATCCAGAAATTCGAAATCCTAATTCGGAAGTTGAAAACCCTAATTTGGGGATTCAAATGCTAGTATAAGGCTTAAGTGTTATTAATTATAATCTAATTAGGGAAAACCCTAATGATTTTTAATTAGAAACTCTAATAATTAGAAACCCTAATTTCTATTTGGAAACCCTAATTATTAAATTAGGAACCCTAAATTTTAATTAGGAAACATTAATCTTATTTACAAGACATAATATGATTAGAGAATTTTAATATAATTTGGAAACCCTAATTATAATTTAGAAATTTTAATTTTCTATTTTTACAACCCTAGTTGGAAAATTTTAGAAATGTAATTACAAAACCTAAGGGTTAGATCAAATAACAACTTTAGAATTAAAATAGGAAATCAAATGACATTAATGCCCTTTTTACATTCTTTATTAGCTAACTTGAGAATCTAACCAAAAGTGGGTGAACTACTCTAGCTACCCCATGTGAGTTATATCTCAGCCACCAGCCATTCATTCCAGCAAGATTCATTTAACCCATGAATTAAAAGTCAAAAAGTAAGAAAAATCTCTTACTTTATTTAGCAAAATTGTCCAAGCCTATTCTCTCTCTATATTTCAAACTGGAGAATGGGAGAGACTGAGAAACAAAGCTAAGTTAGCCTCTTAGTTTTCCAATAGCAGATCATCAAGGTCAGAATCAAAATTTTTGTATTAAAGAGGTATAAAACCCTAAACTTGTTAGATCTTCAAGATTTGTGTTAATATTATTAGTGGTTATTTAGATCAGTGTTAGATGGTGTCTTTTAATGATCTGGGTTGTTGGATCATGGATCCATAACACTTAGATGCACAAAAATAGCATTTTTAGAAATCTGGAAAAAAGTTGAAAAAGTAGCCTGACAACCATATGCCATAGGCCTTAGATCCTTCTCTGTTTTTGATTTTGGTTGTTTTATGTTATAAATATGTTCTATATCATGTAGACTGTGATCTAAAACTAGAAACACGACCAGATCATGAATAGATTGAGAGATATGAGCGGTCAAACCTTATTGACCGTTCACTGAAATCAATTTCTGGGCAACCCAGATTTCCACGAACTTCTTGACAACATTTTTGTGGCCTTCGATCTTGCTACTGTTAAGTTGTTTGGCCATGTTTATGCAATATATTGGTAGACTGACATGTATGCTATACATTAAATCCATTATAACACCCAGATTTCTCAATAACAACTTCTGAAAAGCCTTTGATCGACCTTGATCTCTCACCTGTTATGTTGGTTGACTAATTTAGTGTTGTGTTTATGTTCCTTGACATATGAACTACATGTTTGAATCATTAGAACACCAAACAAATTACCAGAACCCTAAGATTTGTTGTGACGCCCCCAAAATTAGGTATACATCACCCATCTTGGGTTGCCAGATACATGGTACAGAATTCAAATACAATTTACTAATACAACTGTCGTGTATAATACGACAAAACATAATTGTGAGTTTGAATACAATTATTGTCTACTAGAGATTATACAAACTCAAAAAGAGTCCTCATTACAATTATTATCACACTATTTCACAGAATAGTGAGGACTACTAAAGCACCATCTAGGATCATCACTCCGTTCCCTGACTAGTCCCATCTATGTTCTCATTTCCTGAAGAGAAAAATAAAAGAAAGGGTGAGCTCAACTAGCCCAGTAAGAAATATTATGACTAAGATAATGCAGAATAAATTATCGTTAGCCTTCAACAGTGTTAAACTGATAAAATATAACAACATCAAGTTTAACTGCAACGAAACAAGCAATCTATTAAAAGAGTCAAGTAGAGAATAAAATCTACTATTTTTTATGATTTAAAAGTTTTTCATCACTTTTATCATTTGGGACTCGAATTTAATAAATAATCCACATCATCGAATCACCCCCGCGACTACTGACCAAGGATATTCTTTAGTATCACGACCACAATTATCCATGCACTACGGGCCAAGAATATTTGTATATTCATTAATGGTCATGATCATGCCAACAACTATCCATCAATGCACTACGGGCCAATGAGGACTTTTTCCACATCATTTGAAACATTACGGTTATGATTACACCGAATAATCCCTGGTTATAATCATACCAAGTCCATCTATGCACTACGGGCCACAGATGACTTTCAACATAATATAAACATGAGGATGATGACAATGATATAAGAATTTAATAAAATAAGTTCAAGAATTAATTTATCCATGAACCAATAACGTCCAAATTGTCAACACAATACTGCTTTGTAGAGTAAAATTCAAGAATGCTCAGAAGAATATTTTCATGAAAAGATACTAGATGAAGCGTAAATATCAAGGATATTCCACTAATTTCATGGAGTATAGAAGTCAAAACTTTAATCAACTGAGTATAATAATGAATAGAATCACAAAAGAAATCACCATGCATGCGGTGATTCAGATGTATAAAAGTTATTCCAATGTAATAATAAGTAAAAAACCAAAGTTAGGCAAAATTCAAGACCCACAAGATGTTCCAATGAGAATAATACAGACGGAACCTGTGTCCTACAGAAACGCATGCATGAACAAGATATTCCAATGTAATAATAATAAAGCGGAATTCGGTCCGCCAGAAAACGCATGCATGGGATATTCCAATGTAATAATAATAAAGACGGAACCAGGTCCGACGTAAAACACACAAATAGGATATTCCAACAGAATAATAATAAAGATGGAATAATAGAAGAATGTCACCAAATATAGGGTAGTCCGCGTATACTGGTTATTTCAGCAGAATAATAAAGAATAGAATAACAGAAGTTCTCTTCATGAATAAAAGAAATAATAACCCTTACCGTAAAAGAAACTGAATATAAGAGTAGGGAAGTAGCATAATATTTTTCTATAGTTTCTTTATAATTTCTCTCTCTAGAGTTTTAGTGAATTCGTAAGAAATAATGAAGGAATGAGCTTCTATTTATTGGAGAATTGAAGGGGTACTGTTTAAGAAGAAAATCACGGATGAAATAATTCTCGCAGTCACAGACAGAAAAAAAATCTTCAGACGTCTGATTTTTCAAAGTATTAATATAATAATCAATAATATATATATATATATAAAAATTAGCACATGCTCGTTGAAAAAAAAACACTGGGTGCACTCATTGCTACCCCTTCTGCCAAACTTTGTCAAACTTATATATATATATATATATATATATATATATATATATATACTAATAAATAATAATACTCCTTCCGCACTACCATAACCCCCCCCACCATTTCCCACTTGGATGCTTTATATATATACACACTTGTACCCACCCACCCACACACACACACACACACACACACACACACACACATATTATATATATATATATATATATATATATATATATATATATACTTTATAACATCCCACCGATTATTTTGAAAAATGGATAAATGGGGTTCCATAAAATAAGCAAAACTTCATAAAAATCACCTTAACAATTTTAACAACATTTATCATCATTATTATAATTCACAATATTAATCGACTGTGTCGCTCCTGTGAAAGAGGGGTTTTTCAATAAGGATTTCTCCCTATCATGCCGTAATTAGGTGACCAAACCTCTCATTGATGTAACTTCTAGACATCGTTAATATTGCAAATAATAATATTAATAACTTTGTCATCTCAATTATTGATTTAATAATATATAAAATATTGACAATAATTGAATCAAATAACGTGAGATACTTAAAGAAATATCGAAAGCAACAATTGAACAAACTTGAGTGACTTCTCACGTAAGCATCAATAATCAAAATCGTGTGCTCTCGTGTAACTACGCCAGACATCGCATTACTTTTAACACCGGTGTTTCAACAGCTTAATCGGTAAAACTTCCGTCGTTATTTTCATAAAGTATTTTTGTTGTTTTCTCAATCCGATAATAATTCCGTTGTGGGGACCACCAATGATTGTCTTAGTTGTACTGAATATTCCTCGTTAAAATGAATATTCCCCACCAATCGAATATTATATAACAACTTGCATACTTTGCAAAATTTAAAAATATTACCCACAACTATAATATTATATCAAATTTACTCCATAATATTCAAAAATGATATTTATAGAAAATTCATCTTTATTTATAAAAGTTGGGGTCTTACATTTGTGAGCCACAAAGTGAGCACACGAGGCTGTCTGGGTTTTTGGGTAACCCAGAAACCCAGCAGGCCTCTGACAACAACTTTGCAAGCCTGGATCTTGCAGATTGGATATGTTTGTGTTATAAAACTTGCTGGAGATTATAGTATTACATAAATACTACAAGATCAATGTCTTATATAGCCCAGAAACAATATAATCAAGAATGTATAAGTGGTGAAATGTATCAACCTGTTAACTGACATAAGGCTCAAGAACAGCTCAAGAACACGTATAGCGACAGTTCTGTCGCTATAGGTCCCTTTGTTAATAATTAATTTTTGAAAATTGATATTTTAATTAAATAAATCGAAATAAATGGTTTTTAATTATTACAAATACAAAATAAATTCCTAAAAATTATTTTAAAGTCTGAAAATTAGTTTTTTACTATTTTGAGTATATTTCATAAATATTTAATATTTTTGGAATATAAGTGGTATTTAATTTATTTAATTATAATATTAAATACATTATTTAAAAACGATTTTAATACATGAAAATCATGAAAAATTATATTATGGTATAAGAAAATATTTTAAGTTATGTTTAATGACTTTTAATATTTTGCGATGAATTTTATTAATTAATTAATATTAATGATAATTAGTTTATTTATTAAATATATTAAATAAATTATGGAAAAATAGAATTAATGATTTAAAAATCATATAAAATGATTTAAGTGTTATCAAAATATTTGAAGTTATGATATATAACTTTTGATATTTTGTCATAAAAATATTAATATTTTAATATTAATAGCAATTATCGGATAATGAATTTAATTGTTTAACAATCATATAAAAGCGATTTTAAAGTATTAAAAATACTTTGTGATATTATAAATATATTCTAATATTATGTATGTATTTCTTTAATATTTGATAATAAATAGATATTAATGATAATAGAATATTGTGGTATTTATATTATATAAATACGATTTTAATGATTGAGAAATTATGATAAATCGTAATAATTTCTTAAAAATTATTACAAGCTTGCGAAAAATATTTTGACTGATAATATAATTGTCTAAGATAAATGGTTAAGTGTTTAGACATAGTTTAATTGAACTTAAACTCGATATATATCCGACTAGACCGTCGGGATGTCAGAATTGTACCGAACTCGACTCAGACTGTAAAAGTTTGACTTGAGGTTAAGTCTTATATGTGTTATAGACTTGTAGGGTTATGTGATAATGTGTTTAGATTATTTTAAATATTGTGATGATATTATTCTAATTTGTATATCGATATTATTTAATATTAGGTCTACTAACAAAGCTTATTAAAATGCGTAACGATAATCAACGGTTCAGGCAAGTTTCCTTAACTCAACTTTGAGTTGTTTATTCAAATATAACTTGTGGTTAATCATTGCTGATTGCCATGTCTAAGAATTTTTTAATTGCACTCTGTGTGAATTGCATGTGTTCATTAGGTATGAAAGGTTGATCACCTTCATTACCATTCGGTCCAGATATATTTGTTCATGTTAAATACTTGTTCAGTCATAAAATTTGTCCATGCTAATTCATAACTATATTGTTGAATTATAGCCAGCTTATTATTCAAATTCTTTCAATCATGATACATCCTTAAATAAACTTATACTTGTTGGGCAAATTTATGCTCACCCTTGCTATATCATGATAAACATTGCAGATTAAGACGAATACGTCGGATACAAGGAAAGGTCAAAGCGGTTCACTTTTAGTATATGCGTAAGTTGATTTGATTTGTAATAAAGATTGTATGTTAATGTTATTGTAAGTCAAACAAGTTATGAATTGTGTATTAAGTGAAGGTTACTCGACCTTAGGAAAAAGTGTGTAAGTAATGTGACAACCCGAGAATTTGAATATTTTTAAAATTTTTATTAATTTATTTAAGGTTCAAAATTATAACCTAGACAGAAAATTAGTGTATGCGTTTAATATTTTTTTATGGAATTTTGAGGATTTCAAAATTTTGTGAATGATTTAGGTGAATTATTCAAGATTAAGGAATACGTGAATATGTTCTGTGTATATGTGTACAGTACGTGGTTAAGGGTCAAGGGTTGACCAGATAAACGATATCTGTAACAAACCCTAGGTATATATTAAGAACGTCAACGTTCGGTTAGAAAATCCTAGCGATTAATAAGAAACCCTAAAAATCAGTTCTGGAAACCCAAATTTCAGTTTCGAGAATCCGAAACCCTAATTCGGTGCATGAAACCCTAAATTGGGAACGTAATGGCGTAAGTGTAAATAATTATAAGATTAATTAGGGTAAAACTTAAGTATTTAGCAAACCCTAATCTAATTACGAAATCTAATATCTAAATTAGAAAATTTATTTTTCTATTTGAAATCTTAATTAATGGTTTATAAACCCTAATCCGTGATTTTGACCCTAATTACGTAATTAGCAATTTTAATTAGGAATTATTAATCCTAATTAGCAAGATTTAAAGTATGATTAAGAAATTATAATATAATTAGTAAATACTAATTATAAGTTAGAAATATTAATTTTTACTTTTAGAAACCTAAATTGGAAATTTTAGAAATTTAATTTGGAAGTTAAGGGTTAAACCCTAAACCCTAAGATAACCAAACCCTAAACCCTAAGGGTTGGATAATGTCCATTATGCCATTAAATTAGCAAGGAAAAAGACTATTTTTCCCTTTAGCAATTCTTTAATAGTTAGCTTACAAATCTTGCTAAGATATGGAGTTGGTGAACAACTCTAATTGTCCCATGTGATTTATATCTAGCAAATCAGCCAACTTGTGCCACCTAGCCACATTTGGTGCAATGAATCAAGATATATAAAAGATTATTGCACACTTTATTTTTCATTTCTCCAAGTCCCTTATCTCTCTTCATTTTCGAAATTCTAGAGTGAGAGAGAGTGAAATAGTAAGACATGATCAGATCATAGCTACCCATAACAGGAACAAAGTCAGATTCATGGATCAAAGCTCAAAAGGTATAAGAACCCTAAATTTCAAAAATCAGTGATCTTGTGTTAGATGTTATAATTTGCTGGTTAAAGTTGTGTATTAGGGTGTTAGCAAGTGATCTGGGTTGTTAGATCAAGGATCTATAACACTTAGATGCACGAATCAAGCATTTTTACAAATCTGGAAAAACTGGAAAAATATCGACTGACAGCCTAATGTCAGACGCCATAAATCCTTATCTGTTTTTGATATTTGTTGTTTAATGTTATGAATCTATTCTATTTCATGTGGTCCACCATCTGAAACTGGAAACAAGGTCATATCAGGTCTAGATCTCTTGTTATTTGCAGTCAAACATCGTTGACCGTTCACGTTTTTTGGAATTCTGGGCAGCCCAGAAACCCAGAAGGAGTCTGACAACTTGTTCATGGCCTCTGATCTTCCTTCTGTTAAATGATATTGCCATGATTGTGTAATATAATTGTAGACTGACATTTAGGATTCATGCTCATGCTTTTAGAACTCTCAGATCATGTATATAATCAAAGATACAAAGGGTCAAAGTAGGGTTGACCTGGTTTTTTTTGCAGATTTCTGGAAAACCCAGAAATCTTCATGAGCGAATTTTCTGACATGGTTTGACCATGCCAGATCTTGTGATTCGGATGCTGTTATATTAATTTGATGTTATATAATTGTAAACTGATATTAGTACTATAATAACGAACCTTTATATCGTACAAAGTAAGCCCAGATTGACCGTTGTAAGGATGGACGTTGGTTCACTCAATCGTTTCTTCAAATCTGGAAAACCCAGAATTTGAAGAACAGATCTGACATGAACTTTTGAAGCCTATATCTCACTGACTTATTGTTGGATGGCTATGAAACGGATTTATAATGATAGTATTACAGTTATACTACAATCTGAATACCATAACAAGCCCAGAAAACATCTATATCTAAGGTCAAATGTTGGTCAAACTAAGTTTCTCAAGAATCGACAAGGATTTTGGTTTGGCCAAGAACAAATTAAGAACACCTATAGCGGCAGTTACGTCGCTATAGGCCTTTTTATCGACAGTTTTAATTTCTAATTTTAAATTAATAAATAAATTGAAATAAATAGATTTTAATTATTAAAAATACTTAATAAATTCGAAAAATTATTTTAAATTTCGAAAAATAGTTTTTAATTATTTTAAGTATATTTCATAAATATTTAATATTTTGGAATATAATGGTATTTAATTTATTTAATTATAATATTAAATAAATGATTTAAAATGATTTTAATACATGAAAAATCATGAAAAATAATATTATGATAAAAGAAAATATTTTAAGTTATTTTAAGTGACTTTTAATATTTTATGATGAAATTCATTAATTAATTAACATTAATGATAATTAGTTTATTTAATAAATATATTAAATAAATTATGAAAAATAGAATAAATGATTTAAAAATCATATAAAAATTATGTAAGTGTTAAAAAATATTTGAAGTTATAAAATATAATTTTGATATTTTTTCATGAAAATATTAATATTTTAATATTAATAGCAATTATCGGATAATGAATTTAAGTGTTTAAAATCATATTTAAATGATTTTAAAGTATTAAAATATTTTGTGATATTATAAAATATATTATAATATTATGGTAATGTATTTCATTAATATTTGATATTAAATAAATATTAATGATAAAAGAATTATGAGATATTTAATTCATTTAAATACGTTATTAATGATTAAAAATACGCGATAAATGATAATAATTATTTAAAAATTATTATAAGTCTTTGAAAAATATTTCGACCGTTATTAAAATTATCTGAGATAATTGTTAAGTCTTAGGTAAAGTTTAATGGAACTTAGACTCGATAAAAGTCCGATTAGACCGTCGGGATGTCAGAATTGTGTCGGGTTCAACTCAGACTACAATAGTTTGACTTGATACCAAGTCATATGTGTGTTATAGACTGATAGAGTTATGTGTTATGTGGTTAGGTTATTCCATGTATATCTATATATATAATAGTATTATATTGTGATGTTATTATTCTAATATTTGAGATCTATATTACTAATATTAGGTCTTCGGATAAAGCGATATAAATTGCGTAGCGGTAATCAACAGTTCAGGCAAGTTTGTATTTATTTAACTTTACTAAGAGTTGTTTCATTCAGATAAGCTTATGGTTAATCATTGTTGATTGCCATGTATAATTGTACTATTTACATATTGCATGTATAAGTCAGGTATGAAAGGTTGATCACCTTCATTACCAGTTGGTTCAGATATATTTGTTCATGTATAATACTTGTTCAGTCATAAATTTGTTCCTGCTAGTTCACAATTATATTGTTGAATTATAGCCAGCCAATTATTCAAATCATTTCAATCGTGATATATCGTTATATTGTTGAATTTAAACTTGCTGGGCAACTTTTATGCTCACCCTTGCTATATCATGATAAAACATTGCAGATTAAGACGAACGCGTCGGATACAGGAAAAGATTAAAGAAAGTTTCAGCTTTAGTTTATGTATGCGATAAGAATGTAATAGTGTAGTCTGATAATAAAGTTGTGTGTTAGTAAGTTATGAAATGTGTATTAGGTTAAGGTTACTCGACCTTGGGGAATAGCGTGTAATGTATTGTATAAACAATTTATGTTTATATCTTCCATAAATAGTAATAGTTGTATACAATTTATGTTCATACAAAGTTAACTTAATTCATTTCATTAGGTTTTAATACCTATATTCCCAAATTAAGTCCGCATGCGAATTATTGCATTTTCCATACTTAGATTATTATTACATAATCCATCTCGTCTCGATATTCTAACATTACATATTTCTCGGAAGTTCAAAAATAATTCCCGAGCGATAATTGGTGAATAGTGTTTTTCGTAAACTATCTCGGAAAACATTTATTTTCGTCTTGGAAATTCAAACATTTTAATTCATTCATGTGGTTCAAATACTACGATCTTCTTACATTTCTAGGCTATAGAACGACATACATCTTATTAACACATATAATAATAAATAATATAATTTTATTCATTATTAAATTCTTTCAAATCTTTTACAAAGGATCCGAATTTCTCGGGCGTTACATTCTTCCCCCCCTTATAAAGATTCTGTCCCCAGAATCTCGCCCTATCTCACTCAAACAAAAGAGGATAATTCTTTGTCATCTTTTCTTCGAGTTCTCACGTTGCTTCCTCCACATCGTGGTTCTTCCATAACACCTTTATTTACGGTATTACCTTGTTTCGCAGAACTTGCTCTTTTCTATCGATAATTTGAATCGACATCTCTTCATATGTTAGATCCTTCTCAATTTATATAGGCTCAAATTCTATCACGTGCTTGTAATCTGGTTTGTAAGGACGTAGCACTGAAACGTGAAATACATTATGTATTCGCTCTAGGTCTGGAGGTAACGCAACCCTATAAGCTACCTCACCTACCCGTTCTAATACCACAAAAGGTCCTATAAACCTTGGGCTTAGTTTTCCCTTCTTTCCAAAGCGTATCTTTCATTTCCAAGGAGATACCTTTAGAAATACGTACGAGCCTACCCAAACTCTCTGTTATCTCGATGTAAGTCCTCATATTTCTTCTGTCTGTCTTGAGCTGCGACGAGACGCATACGTATCAAGTTCACCACTTTCGCTGTTTACTGCACCAATTCTGGTCCTAGCATTCAGCGTTCTCCCACTTAATCCCAATACAACGACGTTCTGCATTTCCTTCCATACAAAGCTTCATACGGTGGCATACCTATACTTGCATGATAACTGTTGTTATACGCAAATTCTACTAATGGTAGATGATCATCTCAACTACCCTTGAAATCCATGATGCAAGATCTCAACATATCTTCTAACGTCTGAATTGTCCTCTCGCTCTGTCCATCTGTTTGTGGATGATATGTCGTACTCAACTTCAACTGCGTCCCCAACTTTTCTTGAAGACTTCTCCAGAAGTTCGATGTGAATCATGGGTCACGATCTGACACTATCGAAACAGGTGCTCCATGTCTGGAAATAATTTCCTTAACATAGAGTGTAGCCAACTGATTTAAGTTATACTTAATTCGAATTGGCAAAAAGTGAGTCGACTTCATCAGCCGGTCCACTATTACCCAAATCGCATCATACCCCTTCTGAGTCTTTGGAAGTCCCACCACAATGTCTATCGTGATATGCTCCCATTTCCACTCCGGAATCTCCAATAACTGTAACAAGCCACTTGGTTGTTGATGTTCGACTTTAACTCTTTGACAAGTCAAACATTTACTCACATACTCGGCTATTTCTCTCTTCATGTTCGGCCACCAAAAACTTTGTCGAAGGTCTTAATACATCTTAGTGATACCAGGATGAATCGAGTACCTCGAACTATGAGCCTCTTGTAAAACTTGCTCCTTTAATTCCATCTCATTCGGAACCCAAATTCTTCCCTCAAATCTTAATAATACCTCATTATCAAGACTAAACCTAATATCTTTTTCAGTGGTTAACCGCTTCTTCATCTGGTCACACTCATCAGTATTGAGCTGCACCTCTTTAACTCTCTCTACGATGGTAGACTAAATCTTCGTCGTAAAAAGTCTCTGCTCCGCCTCACTTGGAAACTTCACCTCCAACTCCATCCTAGCCATCTCTGTTATTAACTCAGTTTGAGTTGTTAACAAAGATAAGTTCACCCAACCCTTTCTACTCAAGGCGTCGACCACTACATTGGCTTTTCCAGGGTGATACAGGATTTCACAGTCGTAATCCTTTATCAACTCCAGCCACCTCCTTTGTCTCATATTCAACTCCTTTATCTCACACTTTTCCCCATAAAGATAATGTCGCCATATCTTTAAGGCAAACACCACCGCGGCCAGTTCCAAATCATGAGTAGGGTAAACTTTCTCATAATCCTTCAACTGCCTAGATGCATACGTAATGACCTTGCCATGCTGCATTAGCACGCAACCCAGTCCTTTATGCGAAGCATCACTATAAACTACAAAATTTCCTGTGTCATCGGGTAATGACAAAATAGGCGCTTCACTCAACTTCTTCTTCAGTTCTTGAAAACTATCTGCGCATTTCTCAGTCCATACGTACTTCGCTGTCTTCCTCGTCAAGTTAGTCAGTGGAGTAGCTATCTTTGAAAAGTCCTGAATGAACCTTCGATAATAACCCGCTAACCCTAAGAAACTCTGCTCCCTAGTCGACATTTTCGGTTGTTCCCAATTCTTCACGGCTTCCACCTTTGCTGGATCTACTGAAATCCCCTCATGGTCAATAACATGACCTAAAAACTATACCCTCTCTAACCAAAATTTACACTTAGTGAACTTCGCATATAACTTCTCCTTTCTTAATGTCTCCAACACTATCCGTAGGTGTTCAGTATGATCTTCTGGCGTCTTAGAGTAGACTAGAATATCATCGATAAACACCACGATGAACTTGTCCAAATATTGTTTGAACACTCTATTCATCATGTCCATAAACGCAGCAGGTGCATTGGTCAACCCAAATGACATCACCAAAAACTCGTAATGACCATAACGAGTCCTGAATACTATCTTTGGCACATCTTCATTCCTAACCTTCAGCTGATGATACCCCGTCCTTAAATCTATTTTGTAAAAATATTTTGCCCCCTTCAACTGATCAAACAGATCATCGATCCTGGGCAATAGATACTTATTCTTTATCGTTAACTTGTTCAATTCTCTGTAGTCGTTACAAAGTCTCAACGATCCGTCCTTCTTCTTGACAAATAGTACTGGTGCTCCCCATGGTGAAACACTCGGTTGAATGTACTTCCTGTCCAACAATTCTTTCAGTTGTACCATCAACTCCTTCATCTCCACTGGCGCCATACGATACGGTGCCCTGGAAACTGGTGCCACTCCTGGCACAATGTCTATTATGAACTCGGTCTCCCTATCCGACGGAAGACCTGGTAACTCACTTGGAAATACATCCACGAACTCACTCACTATAGGTATTTGTTCCATGGTCGCTCCCACTCTCTGGGTATCCACCACATGACACAAATAACCTACACACCCCTTCCTTAATAATTTCCTAGTTTGTGTCATGGTAAGACAACACGAACGTCCCGGCGATTTATTCCCGTAAAATATTACATGAGATTGAATTGATGTTTTAATACTAACGCATTTCTTTTGATAATCTATAATTACCCCATGATTTATCAACCAATCCATTCTGAGAATTACATCAAATTCTCCTAACTTTATCGGTATCAAATCTATCGATAATTTACAACCTCGAATGTCTACGCAACAACTCCTATGAATATCTTCAACAGGAATTATCTCTTTGTTTTCTACCTTAATGTTCAAAGGTATAAGAAACTTTTCGGGAAGTAATCCTAGTCGTCTAGCAAATTCATTTGCGATAAACGAACAAGTAGCACCCGAGTCAAACAGCACATATGCATTTAAGTCGTTGATCGGAATAATACCTGCGACTACATCCCCCGAGGCCATCGCGTCTTGGACGGTCATATTAAAGGTACAGGCCATCGGCCTACCCGACTGCGTTGGTCCCCCAATAGTTAACTTACCACTATTGGCGCCCTTACTCCGTCTGTCCCTTTCTTTGGGCAGTTCTTTGCCATGTGGTCCGTAGACCCACATACAAAGCACCCATGATTCTTCTTGAGCTTGGGACAGGTTTTGCAATATGCCCCTCCTGTCCGCAATTATAACACACGGCCTTACCCTTGAGACAGACTCCTAGGTGAGTCTTCCCACAGGTCTTGCAGGCCTCCGTCCTCCTCTTAGGGTCTCCTTGTTTCACTCCGGTATTCCCCGAGCTAACTACCTTCCTTTTATACCCTTCGCCACTCCTGTTGGCACCTTCAACCTTTACTCCTCCATCCACCTTCCCCTTGCTTTTCTTATCCTTGTGGTATTGGCTTAGCGCCTCACTACCACCTTCGGCAATTATTGCCTTCTCTAACACAATTCCAAAGGAAGTACTTTGGAACACAGAGATACGATTATAGAGCCAGGGTTTCAAGCCCTGCTCAAACCGTCGAGATTTCCTCACCTCGGTATCCACTTGATGTGGAGCGAAACTTGCCAGTTCATTAAACTTGGCAGCGTATTGGGGAACCGTCATGTCCCCTTGTTTTAAATCTAGAAATCGCATCTCCATCCTTCCTTGCATGCTCGTGGGAAAGTAGTTCTCATAGAATATTTCCTTGAACCTCTCCCATGTTAAACATCTATTCCGGCCCTCGCCTGATTGGCCTCCCACCAAAAGTTGGCCTCTCCCTTCATCATGTAGGTTGCAAAGGCAACCTTTTGGGCCTCGTCGACATTTGCTATTACAAATGCTTTCTCAATTTCCCTAACCCACGTTTGGGCTTCGATAAGGTCCGTAATACCTTTGAACTCCGGCGGACCCACACTCTTAAAGTCCTTAAATGTAGTAGCTCGTACTACACCAGGATTTACGGGGATATTAGCCCCAATTTGGTTAAACGCTGCGGTTAAAAGGTTCAAAAATTCTTGCATGGGGTTAACCGGACCTCCCTTCTATTGATTCGTGTTCGCACCTTGGTTACGTGGTATTCTTCTTGGCGGCATTTTGCTATTACAATAAACACATATTTCATTATTATGCATTTCCTCTCAGTTAGTTATTATTCAATGCTAAACAATAACTTAAACATTCGTTACTCAAATTTTTCGAAAATGAAAACATATATTAATTTATTGTAGTATAATACTACATCGGTTACACAGCCCATGCTGGATACATTACTTTCCCGCTATTGCTTTCCAAAAATTAGGAATTACAAAAGACTACCCTTGATTATACAAAAGAGGGCTTTACGTCACTACTATATATACACAAATATGTATATACCTAACTACTCTAACAACTACTCGATCATATATGCCTTAAGGCATTCTCAAAATCTGCCTTGGCAAGACCAGCAATAATATCACGGCTGATAGTATGCCGCGTCTGCCCTGTCTCTACAGGATACCCAGCTACTTGCAACTGGAAATCCTCATGAGAACTCCTATGAATATAAGACATTCTCCCTATCTTCTGTTTCTTAGTCTTTAGCTTGTTCCTAAGCTCAAAGACCTCTTGTTTTAGCTCATGGACCTTGTCCTTAGCCAAAACTCTCTCGTTATGTTCCTGTTCCCACATGGACTCCACGTCCGTCTTGTCCTCTATAACCGCTTGGAGCTCTGCCTTCAGCTTCTTGATCTCCTAACAGTAATGTACATTCGTATCTATCACTGACATGAACAGTGACATCATCGACTCCCCTGGAGTTATTTCTGCTGCTATAGCCACTGGATTGAAGGATACTACCTCCACTTCTTCTTCCAACATGTCATCAAATACATACATGAGGTCTAAGCTTTCGGAGTCTCCAGACTCGACCACAACTATCTCAGGATCTGCTGCTATGGGGTTCAGTATGATTTCTATCTGGTTTACCGACCCTTCGCTGACTACCTGTACATCTCTATTTTCACCTGACATCTATAACAACACAAAAAGTTGATTAGTAAACGCCAGTATAATTAAACACATAACATATATGATGCATTTTTATAAGGTTAACTTCCATCTTTTATTCTTTGACTTTTCTTAAGGTTATGACTTAAGGTTTTTATTTCCCCCCTTAAGTTTTATAACCTAATACTTTGATACCAATCTGTGACGTCCCCAAATCCGGGTATCTTCCAACCCGACAGATGGTGCTACACGGCGCTACAGTTCACATAAACATTCAATTGAAATGCCTCAAAAGAACGGATATGTCATATATATATATCAAAAGAATATTTACATTCCCCAGGTTCTTTACAACCAATACATTGACTTTGTCATAATATCAATATTATTCCTTACAAAAATCTATACTATTACATATGCAATCTACGGGTTCGCTTTCGCCTTCCCTTTATCCTTGCCGGATCCATCGGTATGTTCTGTCTTAGCTGCATTCATATAGTTCAAGCAAGAATGAGCCTAACTAGCTCAGCAAGTACAATAATTCTAGGAAAATAGCATGCTTGAAACATAGGAATCGTACATCTTCAATAACTGAACAATAGTTACAAAATACTATTGATAATTCAAAATAGCACTTCTTTTCATTCAAAACGTTTTACAACAATAATATTCAGTAAAACATCAATTCTGATTTAAGACCGTAAGCATTTCATAAGTACTTTAAAAGGGACATCCCGACACGAAGTCCGTAAGTCCGGTATAGCTTACGAGCACTTTTAGGTGATCAACCTATAGTACTCTATGTTGATCAACACTACATTCATTAAACATGTATACGTTTAAGTTGTGGCAACCTCACCTGCCTGTCGTTTGACGACAAAACAATTTGAGCATACACAATCTACTTTTGAAAACCACAACAATATTAGTTCGGTAAATCCTTATCAACACTTGATAGAATAACATAGCATACGTCTAGCCGAAAGGATTGGCTTTGACATTCCTCAAATACTAACTCATTCGAAGAATACATGAATCACAAAGACTTGCCCAGATCGAACTAGAACAAGGGTTAGAGTACTTGCCTTTAGCGTCTGCTACAATTTATAACACGTGCACTTTACGTCTTTAAGGTCTCTACATTAGATGATAACATAACATAGAATATTAGGTCATGAATGATCATACTTGGTTCCTAAAGAAGCTTACCCTACTTCTCAATCTAATTATGTATTAGATTTGTTATTATAGGTTTCGGCTTTCCGTTAAGTCAAACTAACATTTATTTTCAATTGATTTAACTAAACCTTAAGTGTTCATACTTAAGGCTTAATAATGTCTTAACAATGTTTCATTATAAACCTTATTTAATTGCTTATCAATTATTAATCATGCTCTAATTGTAAGCATTCATTATTGTCTTGGTCTTGAGGTCTTGCAATCGCTATGGCCACGGCTTTTACACTTGATTCCATCATGGCGTCACCTATCACGCTTAAAACCCGAACTTCTACCGTGTATGTGAGTCTCAATGTTAATGGTCGCGCTACGGTGCCACTCTCTAGAAGGTTAGGGCTTTGTTGGCTAAGTTTTCAAGGCTGCACATGCAAGGTTAAATGGCCTTAGCAGCCATGCCATGGCGCTGACTCTGCACTGTAAAATTTTTACAGACTTTTTATTTTGTGAGATTCCCGGACTTGTAACTTCTTCGTTATAAGTCCGAATTGGCTCGTTCAAGAGCCTATGGTTCATAAATCACGTACTCTTTGTATTCATTCAAGAATTTTATCTATTCGACTTCGTTTGCTAAAATTTCACCTATTAGTTCAATTTTAATGAAAACGATAAACGTTCATGAACGTTCAATGCTCGTTTCTTCTTTCTAAGTCAGAATTCGGCCATTTTCGAGTTCGCAACTCTATAATGCCAAATATGACTTGCCTCCATCAAAAACCCATGTTTCCAATGTCAAACACAAAATACGACTTCCATTCCGAGAATTTCACAAATTCGATGATTATAGTCCAATCATGTAAATTCCGGCGAAACCTCAATACTAATCATTCTAAGTGGATTTTAATCAACATGTAGACATTACAAGTTACTTATTACACCAACTTATTATCAAAGTTGGTTTTGACTTATTCTCATAAGTCAATGACTTATTTAACTTATGAACTCCAATGTTCATGCTTATGACTTATTTAACTTAAGTCCATCAAACAATGTTCTCATACCATAATGAACATATTAACATCATATGACAAGTTTTGTACAAGTTTATCGACTTATTTAGGTTCAAGTTGTTTATTCATCTTATTCGGTTTAAGTCCATTGCTTATCCACTTCCCTTATGTTCTTAGCATCTAAGTTCATTAGATTACACTTCTCTTATCAACCTACCATGATAGAGATAGAAGAGACAAGATCAATTACCTTTGAAGATTACTTCTCTTGCTTTGGAAATATACAAATGATAAGTTAAGCTCAAAGTGCTTATTTGCTCTAACAATTAAGTTGTTTATGAGAGAGTTTATTGGATGAAATAATAAGCAACAAATGAAAAATGAGCTAGCTATTTATAGAAGTCTCTAAGCTAGGGTATAATGGTCATTAAGCATCCCACCTCCTTAAATAACCTCCTTACTATTCATTACTTGTTGCCCACAACTCTTATCCATTCCTTGGTCATTACTTAAAGTTCTTGCTCATCACTTAAAGTGCTTGGTTACCACTTCACCCATGGGTTGCCCCATTGATCTTTCTTTACCCATTGGATCATCCTTTGGGCTTAGTAGTTAACTATTATGGGCTTCATATCATTACTACATGGGCTTAAGAATAATCTCACGTAGGTTTACACCTTAATCTTATTGGACTTATATTTCATACAAAGTTAACTTAATTCATTTCATTAGGTTTTAATACATGTATTCCCAAATTAAGTCCGCATGCGAATTATTGCATTTTCCATACTTAGATTATTATTACATAATCCATCTCGTCTCGATATTCTAACGTTACGTATTTCTCGAAAGTTCAAAAATAATTCCCGAGCGATAATTGGTGAATAGTGTTTTTCGTAAACTTTCTCGGAAAACATTTATTTTTGTCTTGGAAATTCAAATACTTTAATTCATTCACGTGGTTCAAATACTACGATCTTCCGACATTTCTAGGTTATAAAACGACATACATCTTATTAACACATATAATAACAAATAATATTATTTTATTCATTATTAAATTCTTTCAAATCTTTTACAAAGGATCTGAATTTCTCGGGCGTTACACAAGTACTTATGCAACACAAATTCTATTTAAATAAGATATTATGGATCATGACTTAGTTTTCATTGTTCATCAACCAATTAGGTAGAAACATATTCTGAAATTTAAGATTAATGTTTAATATGTGATTTTAACCTTTGAAAACTTAGCCACATAAAATCATATAACCAAAGCCAAAAAATTTCAAAGCCATTAATTTTTTAGAATCTTTACCAAAAATGGATTGATTACTAAAACTAAACCTTAAATCCCCCACACTCAAACATTACATTTCCCTAATATAAGAAAATCATGCGAAGAAGAAATTAATTACTATCTAACATTCAACTATCAAACTAAAAAGTAAAAGGATAGAAAAATCAAATCTGAATCTTGGGTTGCCTCCTAAGCAACTACCCTTGTTTATTGTTATTGGCTTGGCCTTAATCTTCTCATTTTATGTAATTGGACTTATGTACTTCAAATGAATTGGTAACAGTATTAATTCTACATTAGGAGTATCTTTCACTTCATGATTCTGCTCCAATCTAGCCATCAAATCCTCCATGTATATTTGCATTCGATCAACAGATTCCTACACTGAATAGTCCACAACATTAATAGCAAAAACAGAGTCAATATTAAAATGATACCTCTTAGCCTCATATGTGCTGAACTGGACCTTTGAATCATCTAATTCCATGTGTAAGGTCCCATGATGTTTATCATTCAATGTATTTTATATTTACATAGTTGGAGATGTATCCATATCTTCCTTGTAAATATCTCCAGAACTTATCCAATCATTCTCCTCTTCTTCTTGTTCCTACTCTTTTTGCCATACTTCTTCATCACATCTCAAAGTAATCGCACTTACATTCTCTTTTTTTTTTGCTAAATTTGTTTGTATATTAAAAAAGTAAAAACTATGGTAGCAAGCTGAGCTATCTGATTTCTCAAATCTTGAACTGAAATTCTTGTCTCCTGTTGAAACTGTTGTGTTTGATTCATGAATTGTTTTGTCTGACTCATGAATGCTTTAAATATATCCTCCATAGTTGTTCCAAAATTGAGAGGTGCTCCTTGTCTAGGTTTGTATTGATGTTAAGCCTATTGAAAACCTTGTTGCTCAGTTTGAAAAACACTTTGCATTGGTGACATGTTGGCATAAACATAATATCATCCTTTCGAATTTCATCATCTAAGCCACAAAAAATAAATCAAATGGCTTGATTAAACGTTTTCATTCGTTCTTCATTTTTAACAATGATTTCTCATCTTTTATAAATTAACAGTGATTTATAGTCCACTAATTCATCCTTATTACTATGGGTTAACATATGATTCATCATGAATCATCCAACCACCAACATGCACTTCATTAACATACTACAAAGTTTTAAATAATTAAAAGGATTGAGTTTATAGTTATTACCTATTTGGATTCTTCATTTCTTAATTTATTAACGACTTTCGGTAGCATTGCCACGTCTTCCCCGTATAATACCCAAGCTCTCACTTCCTCTTTTATATATTGTAGAGTTTTTCTTTATAACTTGGTGAAGAAAAATGAAAAAGAAATCTTGGTATTTATAGGATTGAAAGAGTGGAGGTAATTTAGTCATTTCCTAGCCCTAGTTGATTAATTACAAAAAAAAACCCTGGCATATGCTTAGAATATGCCATATGAAACTTTCAAAATAGAATATGCTAAGCATATTCCATTTTGAATAAGTCCTTTGGAATATGCTTTTGCATATTCCTCTTTTATCTTTATACTTTTTTTTTATCTTTTCGTTAATTTCCCCGAATCTGTTACATAGGCGAAAAACTGCATTTTTCGTTTTCAAATTTTATTTGACATTTTGTCTCTCCTTATCATATTAACTTTGGTGCGTTCTTCGAAAAATCAAAAAAAATTCTTTTACGTTTTTGGATGAATATTGATTTTTTGTTTTTTTCTTGGAAAAAAATTATTTTCTCATACGATCCTAAAACTCATAAATTCTATCATATAATTTTGTTCCACCTCAAAAATTCATCTTTTAACACATAAAACAGAATAATATTCACAAAATTATATTTTATTCAATACTATTCCAAAATTATTTAATTACAAGCTAAATAAAATTTCTCGATCGTTACAGATATCCTGGGTTTCAAAACATGTGAACCCATAGGTTGATAATGAGGGGTACTTACATCAAAGGCTTGAAAACTTTCAAGCTCAATGCCTTCGTTTAAACTGATCAATGACATCTCTCCTTGTGTGTGAATTGGATATTCTGGCTCAGCGTTGATGGTGACCAAGTTGCCATTAATAATATATTTTAACTGCAGGTGGATAGTGGAGGGAATAGCCCCAGCCATGTCCATGGTCGTTGCAACAACAAGTTGTATCCGGTGGTGATGTTTAATACTTGGAATGACTCATTGAATGTGTATCAGCCGATCTCCATGGGAAGCTCGATTTCCCCCCACTATGTCCCTTCGTGATCCGTCAAAAGCTCAAACCACGACTTGACTAGTCGGGATCCTGTTGGAGTTGTTCTTCATCCTTTCAAAGGTATCATATGGGCATATATTCAACGTTGAGCCACCATCGATCATTACCCCTTCTATCACATACCCGATGATATAACCGCGATGCGCAATGGTTTGCAGTGACCAGTTCCCTCAGTCGGTATATCATTATTGGTGAATGATATCACATTGTTGTCAAGTACGTGATCGATCAAGTGGTGAAACTTCTTAGTGTCGAATATTTTGGGCAGGTGTGCCTCTTCTAACACTCAGATCAGAATCTAGCAATGGTCCTCGGTGGCTAGCACCAGATCTAGTATAGAGATTTGGGGTGGTGCCTCTTTTAGCTGTCTTACCGTCCTCGCTTCATTGTGTCCCATTTTATTGAGGAACTCCACAATCTTTCCCTCAGGTACTTTTCCTGTAGCTTTGGTTATCGACTTCATCATTTACCCAGGGAGGTACAGTGGATTATCTTTCGGTTAGATCGCTATACAGTTGGTTGCTGCTCTCATATCTTCTCCGTAGTTTCATAGAACCTCTTTCAAGCTGAAGATGGGGATTTGTGGCCGAGGAGTTAATATCAGTGGCATTGGAGCGACTATTATTGTTGGATCCTTTTCCCTCTCATCGGTAGTACCTCGGATTACTCTGGATACATCGAAGATTTCCTCTATATAAGTGATAACTACAACTATCTCTTCCGAGCTTCCTATCCTTGGAGGGTTTATTTCTTCATCGTGGATGATCTCACCATTACTTATCATCTCCAATTCACCAGATTCGATCAAATTTTGGAATAGATGACGTATGGCCCAACATTCCACTGTGGCATGGCCATGGGTACTTGAATGATAGAGGCATGTTTTAGTAGGCTCAAATCATTTTTACCGAGGATCCATGGGTTATAGCGCTCCATGATATTTCCTTCACTAATTAACATGTGTAGGATCTCTTCCCTAGACTGTCCTAGAGGGGTAAACTTTTGCTTAGCTGTAAATTCTCGTCGGAGTTGAAACCTTGATTCCCCATCTATCTTTCCTGTCCATTTGCCTTATTCCCAAAGGTGAATCTAATCACTTCTTGGAATCAAGATTACCTTGGAGGAAGTGGTAGTTGTTTGCCTTTGGAGGACTTGGTCAAGTAGCTGTCATGTTACCTGATACTGGTATACAATTAACTCTTCTGGTTGGTTTACTTGTACCTTGATTAAGGTCACTTCTTGTTCCAACGTATACCTTTCCTTCGCATACCCCTATATAGAGGGATTAACCCTAGCGAGTGGTGGAGCTTCTTCCAGCTTCCTAAGGTGTTTGCAATTTTCTTTAATTCCCGTGCTGATCATGTTTACTCCTTCTGCGTTATGCTAAGGTAGGGGATTGTTATTGACATTGGGCTTCTTTAGAGCTTTGACCACAATCTCCCCATTGTCATATTTTAGATTTTATGTTTTAATGTCCAACAATCCTGAGTATGGTGTCTCGGGGTTCTGCAGTGATAAACACATTTTTTAATACGGTCACATTGTCTCCCTTAGGATCGGCAGGGTGAGCTTGCTCGGTGATCTTTTTCAACGTAACTAATAATGCCAACACATTTTCCAAGGAGTCTCCTAGGGGAGTAAACACCCTTCTTCGCCTATTTTCACAGGCCTTTGTGCAGTGGGGTTTCGGGAATTTGCAGGTGATTGGAATTGAGGGTAATTGCCCTGCTTCTGAATAGGTGGACTGTTGTTGTTATGTGCGGGTTATCCTTACAGTATCAAGGAGACATTTTCTTCCTTCCTCTTATGCACTCTCTTGGGAGCACTTGCATAGTTGCTAGACTTTATGTGTTCTACAACTGCTTCCATGGCTGTGAGGTCTTTAATTTTGCCAGATTTTAGGCCCATTTATGTAATCTCACAATATTTTATCATTTCGGAGAACGGTTTGCCTATCCTTGTGATGGACTCCACGACACACTTGCGTGAGGTGGTCGTCGCCCGGATCATTTCTAGCACAGTTGATAGAGTGGAACTCTCTCGACACCTCAACCCAATGTCTATATTGAGACAAAAAGCTTGGTACAATCGATCAAAAAAATTAAATATGTGTTGAATGGAACACCAAAGACGTCTAAACCCCTTGTTTATATTGAAACAAGAATCTCGACACAAATGATAATTGATACGGTAGAAGATGCCACACAGAACTATGTATTGTCATATGATAAGTAAAATTCAATCTCAAAGAATAAACTAAGAAATTACATAGGAATTCTTCAAAGAACCAAAAGTAGAGAATAATTCTAACAAGAGTTGATAAACTGAATATTATTGAATGTATTAATAATGTTTACATCCATGTAGCCTATTTATACTAATAACAATAACCCTAATTAATAACATCCTGACCAGACTTGCATCAAAGAACAATGACTCAACTCGAGTTCGAAGGGTTCAATGAACGATTGCGAGTAGTTGGGCTGAATTCAACCCGAGGATGCTTACATTGGAGTTAAAGTCAATTGGTGTCGTGTACGTTGCATGGATAAGAGCTTATAATCTACCACACGATAACACAAGGTTGGAATGCATGGAACAAAGAATAAGGGTTCAAGCGTCAAGGCAATGTGTTCATCATGTAATCGAGATCAAAGCTTGGCATATTCAGCTTGCCAAAAGCATACCAACCACTTTAAGCTCAATTTTGACCTTGATCCAGCTAGAATATTTTGATCTTCAAAGAATTAAAGTTGTAGAGCTATTCGTTCTCTTTCCGTAGCCTCTTAAATCACCTCAATCGGAGTTCAGACGAGAAAGTTATGGCCATTTTACCGAAGGAGAAAGGTATCGTAGAAGCAAACATGTGTTCATGTGCTAATTATGAGATCATAGTACCTAAGGAGGATGAGACAACGAGTTTGTTCATCGATTTTGAATTGGTAAATACGTATCGTTATTCTTTTCTTTGTTTAGATAATATGCTTAATAGTTTGCATAGTACCTATGTTTTATCTACATGTGATAATGATCATGTGATGACAATGCCTAATCAAATTAGCATGAGAGATTGTGATAAATGAGAAATTGTTTTAACATGTTATTTGTATAGATGGTTAGTTATTTCTATTAGATTAACTGATGCATTTAGTGTTTTTATGAGTTATTTAAAAAATGTTTTGCATACTTCCATTGGGAAATTTGTTGTTAGATATTTTGAGGGTAGAATCGTCTTTATCATAAACTATGGTGGATATTTGATATTTGTTGAGTTAGTTTATAATTATGATATATATTCTCATTTTTGATGTTCGTACTTGCATGAAATCCATTCTAGGTTTTCTCATCCATATGTTGAGTTAAGGTTTCATGTTAGTCAATCTTTACATGAGTTGTCATTAGTTGACAATGATAGTAATCATGTGTGTCCTTTCGAACAATCTTCATTGCATGATTTGCTATCATATGATATTGTTTTGAAAAGTGTTTATCATTAGATTGGATTAAGATATGGTTTAAATGTATGTTTAGTTAGATCACTTCGATTAGCTAAGGCATTACATACTTTTATGAGGTTGTTGATTCATATTTTACATTCGTTCACGGAAAAACTTGTTATTATCTGTTTTGATGATATTCTAGTTTGTGTCAACAATTTGGAAAATTTTATAGCATGTGAAGAACTTGTTTGTGATCAATGTCAATATGCTATTAAGTTTTCATCTTGTGATTGTGACCTTTTTGCTCCATTGATACTATTACTTGATCTTGAAATTATTAATGTCAATGGAAAGAGGAAGGTTGTTTTTGTTTTGCAGATTCGTGAGAGGATCATATTCATCAAGGGAATCATGGATCGTATAATTCAATTCGATCAATGCATTGAGAGTCAACATGGAAGTGTTTTGAATATTATTCTAGTAGACTGTGCATGTGGTTTTGGTTTATTTGATTTCATTGTGATTAGATAAAAAGAACTTGTTGATTTGTTTTGTTTTATATTTAATCTAGTAATTCAGCTATATGGGCTTATGCGATGTGATGAGTTTCAAAAATTGAAATTTGACCCAAGAACATTGAATTGGTTTTGCTTGCAAAGGACCGAGATCATTAGATTGACTTTTGATTCGAGAATTCGTCATTGGGAGAATCTACCACATGAAGAGTTTTGCGTGATGATTTTTGACCCAGGGGGATATAAGATTTTTCAGATTCTTTCTTACTTTGAATTAATGATTAGTTTAGTAGATAGTAGATTAGTTTATATAGTTAGTGTTTTGGGAGTAACTGGTCTACAAATTGTCAATTTGGGAGAGAAGTCCGACTTTGCTATGTTATTAGTGAGAGTTGGAGATTTTGATGCTTATATATGGAATTTGCAAGTTGAGTTTTGGCATTATCATGTGTTTAATGCTACTAACTTAGTTTATTTTTTATGTAGGGACAAGTTTGTGGATAACTCCTTTTCAAGAGGAGGGGATGCTAGATTTAAAGACAAATCTTTTCCAAGAGGAGGGGAATTATAACATTCTGATCAAGCTTGCATCAAAGAACAACGACTTCACTCGAATTCCAAGGGTTTAACGAATGATTGCGAGTAGTTGGGTTAAATTCAACCCGAGGATACTTACGAGTTCAAGTCAATTGGTGTCATGTACGTTGCATGTATAGGAGCTTACAATCTATAACACAAGAACACAAGGTTGGAATGCATGGAATGAATAATAAGGGTTCAAGCGTCAAGGTAATGTGTTCATCATGTAACCGAGATCAAAGTTTGGCATATTCAGCTTGCCAAATACATACCAACCACATTAACCTCAATTCCAACCTTGATCCAACAAGAATCTTTTGGTCCTCAAAGAATGCAAGTTGTAGAGCTATTTGTTCTCTTTCTGGAACCTCTTGAATCACCTCAATCAGAGTTCAGACAAAAACGTTATGGTCATTTTACCGAAGGACATTGTAGCAGGAAAACCATTCCCGCCCGATGGGTTTTCAAGGCATAGAGCCCACCCCGACGGGCTAGATTTGTGGATAACTCCTTTTCAAGAGGAGGGGATGCTAGATTTAAAGACAAATCTTTTCCAAGAGGAGGGGAATTATAACATTCTGACCAAGCTTGCATCAAAGAACAACGACTTCACTCGAATTCCAAGGGTTTAACGAATGATTGCGAGTAGTTGGGTTAAATTCAACCCGAGGATACTTACTAGTTCAAGTCAATTGGTGTCGTGTACGTTGCATGTATAGGAGCTTACAATCTATAACACAAGAACACAAGGTTGGAATGCATGGAACGAATAATAAGGGTTCAAGCGTCAAGGTAATGTGTTCATCATGTAACCGAGATCAAAGTTTGGCATATTCAGCTTGCCAAATACATACCAACCACATTAACCTCAATTCCAACCTTGATCCAACAAGAATCTTTTGGTCCTCAAAGAATGCAAGTTGTAGAGCTATTTGTTCTCTTTCCGGAACCTCTTGAATCACCTCAATCAGAGTTCAGACAAAAACGTTATGGTCATTTTACCGAAGGACATTGTAGCAGGAAAACCATTCCCGCCCGATGGGTTTTCAAGGCATAGAGCCCACCCCGACGGGCTTGTCTTTGCCCAATACTTCCCAACAAGATTCTCAGCTCGCCCGGTAGCGTTCCTCTTGCCTCAATGTCTTGCCTGTCCAGCCTCCTCCAGCCTAAAAAGCCGCCCCATCGGGTGTGTTGATTTCCAGCAAGATTTTTATGCATTTTGACAAATTTGGGACGCGAATTTACTTCCTTAATTATTGATTATGTATATACCCCCAATCACCCACCTCCCACCCCCCACCCCCCACCATCCTCAAAAAAATTATATTCAGTGATTATATATATACACCTCACCACCCACCCCCAACCCCCTCCCCACCCCTCCCCACCACCCAAAAAAAGAATAATATTTAGTATTTGTACTACTAAGATTTAAGTTGCCAATAATAATAATAATAGAAATTGCAGGATATTATGATCATTTTAGAAAAAGGTTGAGGTTAATTTTGTCTAGCAATTTTTAATCCCAAATGGTAGAGATTATAATACCAGGTAGAACATGGTATTAAATAATCCTACATCTTAAGCTATTTTATAATTCCAGAACTAATAGTCCCAAGCTCAAATTGAAAAATAAACAAGACACTTGGGAATAATAGTCATATCCCAAGTGTAATCCTTGCAAACAAACATAGCCTAGAAGAAAAAGGTTTCAAGGTTGAAACAAGTTTTTCATGTTTAGAATAAACGTTATTACTTTGTAAATTATTGCAACTTTTAAGCCCCATAATATTGGGGACGATGTCATGGATTCTCGAATATCAATGAAACTAGAGTAGTTGAATATGATGAAAAATTTATGTTGATGGTAAGTAACGACTTACATGGATACCTGAGATGTGAGGGAACTAAGAATGGTCTCACGTTAACTTGTTCTGTCTTTATTTCTTAGAGTTAAATGTAAGTGGTAATCCATTTTCTTCATAAATTTGTTAACATATAAATCATTTCACTTGAAACTACTCTTTCTTTTATTCATTTCTCTGTTACTTGTTTGGGCTGGTATAATGAACAAAGTAGTTGAACATGCAATACACACCTTTTTATTTGCAAATGTGTTGTAAAAAGAACTAGATTCCATGAGGCCTCTTGTGTAACTGCTTTTAGCCAGGACTGATGAAAGTAACTTTCTTCCAAAAAAAGGCTTAAATAAATTTTTAACTTAGTTTTTTATATTAAACTTAAACGTTAATGTTTCAACTTTGTTGAACATTGATATTCATATTCGTCTATAAATTAAACATTTTGGCCATCCTATTTAGTAATTTCTTGTCAAAATAAATCACGGAACTCAAAATGAAAATTTAGCTAAAAAAATAGAACTCGAAATGAAAGGGCAATTTAGTCTTTTTAGTGTAAAATTTAACAACCTAGCTCTACATAGAAAGTATGAGAAAAATTTGTTTGTGTATAAGGAATTAAGTTACTAATAATAGTAATTTCAGTCATGACTTTTTGGGTGAACCTATGGTTCGTGTGTTAAGATAATTCAAGAAGATACTATTGGGCCAGTGCTTTAAGACCTTAATTGGATGGATTTGATTCGGTTTGGACTTAGGATTTGACCCGAGATTTGTTTCGGACTCGAAATTTGATTTGATTGTTTCAATATTATTATTTTGGCTATATTTTTTCTTCACTATTTCCCTTTTTTCTTCACACACTAAGCACATGTCTATAACTTCCTATCTGTTCAAATATATTTAGGAGTTAAATCACCTAATATATTCACTCTAGTTAATTAATGCAAACCTGCTGGCAGAAGGTTTGAAGGTATGCATTAGAGCCGTATGTGAGCGGTTTTATGTGATAGTAGCATTACACATACATTAACATACATATTGGTATGACCCACTTGACTTTATCTGCACGTGGGCTATACCAATATGCACGTGAGTGTATGTTTAAAGTATGTAAGCGGTTTTTATGTGATAATAGACTTATTGATGTTTAAAAATTGAAACATTAGGTTTTATGTTTTAAAATGCGAAAAAAAATATATTAAGAACTTAATATTTAATCTCCAATTTCGAAACAACATTACTAATTCGGATTTGGAATTTAAAAGCTAGCACATGTATTATTTCTATTCTTGAAAAAGCGTTATTTAAATGATTACTGCAGATGCAGTCATGCAGTGCGTGAGCACTTGGCTAATGTCCAGGCAGGTGTTAAGTTGCCTGCCCATCAATGCTTTTCATGTTCGGTGATAAAATTAATGTTTTGGCCTTTACGTATGGGGATAATGATAGTTTAATTTGATGTTTTCAAAGGGTGAAGTTGTTACTATTAGTTATTGTAGTGTTTCGAAAACTTTTTGCATTATTATCATAAACATATTTATCTTAGAGCAGGGATTGCCAATTGACCGTCATTAAAATTTTTATTTTTTTTATTAGTATATTGATATTAATATTTATATTTATATTGATATAAATATATATTCCATCACTTTCAAAATTTTTGGAAGCATTGGTTAAGTTAGGAATGATGGTGCACTGCTTGATTGGCCGGAACTCGGAGCTAAACATCCAGCTCCACGACGCTGAGAACCGGGCTCAGCTGTATGAGGTAAATGCTGATGACCTTCACATGGAGAAGCAGATGATAAACGCCTATTGGGAGGAGGAGATCATCAACCGATAGAGGGCGCATGATTAGGTGCATGATCTTCTTGAACTGGAGGTAAGAGTGCACAAGTGAAAGGCTGACAAGATGCACTACACGTACGCGACTTCTATAGACCGTATCACGGATAGGGTGGTCTTTTTAACGCCCCCGGAACCCGGTGTACCACGGTGCTACCCACCTAGTACATTCTTATGACATAAATATAATTAATATATTATTACAACATATCATTGCTAATCCCAGGTTCTAAGACCTTTACATCTTCAAATTATAATATTAATGAATATTACATCATAGAAATATTACAATTACAACAACTATTACAATTCAATGTGTAATCCTCTAAGCCTTATTCTTTAAAGAATTCCTTTCGCTTAATATCACCTGACTAATCAAGTCCATTCGGCTTTAGATGCAAAAGTTTTAGAGTTTTGCAAGAGTGATCATTTAATTGTCCAGCAAGTTATAGCAGTTGAATAAACAACAAAATCAAGAATCAATTCAATATTATTTGAAAACTCCAATTACCAACAATAGTTATGAAGTAGCTTGAATAAATAGGAATTAAATCGGATTCCTACCACCTAACACCTTCCTTACCATTTTAAGAGAAAACACTCTCTAATCCTTCTAAGATTCAACCCATCCTAACAAATACATATGTGAAAAGAATCACCTTCTCAACATATATATAAGAACAACACAACACAAGTGTTCAACAATTATTATTATAGTGAACTGAGTGGTCACATATCCCCTACCCATACAAAGGTTTGTTTAACTCAGCTACCACGCGTTAACGATAAAAAAATATGTGACTGTACTCACACTTAACCTTAGTTAACATTGTAACATCTAACTAGTTGAAATTATTCATATCAACTCACATTAACACCAACTTGTCTCTGTTCTTCTCTAATACTCAACATGTGTCCAATGAAAATAATTAGCATGAACTTAATCATAACGTAATTCATGCATCAATAGCTCAACAACTTGTACAAATGCAATCTATTTGCATAAAAACATAAAACTTGTATTCATTTCAACAAAGTGAATGAAGTTAGAAAACTTGCTCAACAAAATTAGAGTAAGTTTAAGAAACTTGTCTTTCACACGATTTACCGGAATGCTATCCAATCACTCCTCAAACGACCTATATATTGAAGGTCAATTATACCAATTAGTTACATATATACGTCACTTTTGGTTTACTCTAAATCTATTCCACATTTTATAATGTATGTTTCAAAAGAATCAGAACACTATTTAAGTTCATTAACATTCGACTTGGCGTTTCAACGTTCGTACGCCATACGCCTGACTTGTTTAACCCTAACTCTTAACCGACACACCATTG
This sequence comes from Panax quinquefolius, assembly GCA_020205615.1. Taxonomy (NCBI): domain Eukaryota; kingdom Viridiplantae; phylum Streptophyta; class Magnoliopsida; order Apiales; family Araliaceae; genus Panax; species Panax quinquefolius. Next base: position 29,898,849 of record CM035164.1, on the reverse strand, counting down.
CATACGATTAACACGTCTAATACCTCTACCATTCCTTGGTTAACATTCCTCTAGACTATATTTCCAAAGTCCAATAGAACTTAGAAATACAAGTAAAACTTGGCTTGGCGCTCTGGTGTTCTAAAGAAACAACTCTGGTTTGCCTCCAATTGCACAATAGTCCTAAAAATGCTCATTTTAAGTCTTGATCCCGACCTCAACTCTCAAAAATTAAAGCGTGAAAGTTGTAGGTTTACTTATATCTTTTCGGATCATCTTGAATCACCTTAATATGAGTTTGTGTAGGATTGCGAAAACATAATCAACGCATATAATCTAATTGTAAACGCAAGGGAAGCATTCAAAGTAGCAATTTAAATTTTTTTCAGCAATCCCAATGTATAGCTTTAATAAACATCATTAATTGAGGGGGGGTAAAGATATACTTTTGAAGCATGTCAACCTTTGATGAAGACTTTAAATTCCAATCCTTGATCCTTCACGATCTCTCAAATCCTTGGATCACACATTCGCTACACAAATCGCGCAACGCCTAATAGGTAACCACTAAGAGGAACAGATTGAAGATGTGATTTTAGATTGTACTAGATCTTGAGTGGCTAACCCTAATTCTCTCTATCCTAACTCTTTTGGGTTTTGAGAATGCTTGCAAGAGAGATGCAAGTTATAAAAGTTGCATTAGTTTTTCCCACAATAAGACTCATCTTATTTAAAGATTAACCCTAATCCTTAACCCTTAAGGAATTTGGTTTTAATTTAATTCCCAATCTTATTATGAACTAAATAAAATAATAATAATAATAATAATAATAATAATAATAATAATAATAATAATAATAATAATAATAATAAGACTCTTATTTATTTATAATCTAGTATTTCTCCAAATACACAATTATAAATATTAGTATTTCTCCAAATATAATATTATTATTTTAGTTAATTTAATAATAATAATAATAAGACGACTAATCTTATTAATTTATAATATTAGTATTTCTCCAAATAATTAATTATAAATCTTAAGCTATTTAATTTATTTCCTAATAAATTAAATACACTTAATTTATTATTATTAAGTCAATCACTTCTAAAATCATATTTCTCCCTTTTGTGGTGTGACCTTCTAGGTTCAATATTAAACCGGTAGTAGAATAAATAAATTAGAACAATTCTAATATTATCTATAATGAATTAAACTCCTTTAATTCAAATGTAAATAAATAATATTTATTCTACATCATGAGTGACACCCTATAAATAATGTATCATGACTATCCGGATAATATGAATTCAATGTAAATCACAAAGATTATCATAATGAACACAAAGAACATATTCCGTGAATATGTACCGTATAATTCAATCCTTCTACCATACAATGTCCCGATTAAACATAAGAAATGGAATTACTGACAAGTCTTATTTACTTAATCATATGCATTTTGTTTCTTAAAATACACAACTCTGATTAATGTAAATTAGAAACTCCTTTTAATTTCCATTCCACCTTGGCCAAGGATTTCAGAGTTATCATTCATCGAATCGCATAGGACATTCTCTCCCTTTATTGGAAGTGGTAGATCATTTATTAATCATTTAACTATCTGCATATTTACTTTATTATGTTTGAGCATACCCTACGACAAACTCAAGAGTATTAAGGAATAGGTCAAAACATAATTCAGTATATACAAGATACTATTATGATCTCAAGTCCAAGGATCACTTGTACAAGTATAACTATAGGAACTCCTATTGTTAGGCAAGTAAAACTCCGTTACGGTTCCTTTAAGAGAATCACGTTCAGTGAACTTATTCTCCAATAAGCACCTACATACTTGCTTTAGCGTCTCCACACAAATGATTATGAGATCAATCATCCTCTTCAACAAAGCAAGCATAGTATGTACTAATCTATCAGGAATCATTAACCCCGTATTAGTGATCCAACGATTAGGAACATTTTAAAAATATCATTAGCATGATCATCATCATGATTCTAAAATCATTGCTCAATAACTATTGGTTTATCTCATTTATTAATTCTACTAATTAACATGGATAAAGAAGCCTTTTATAAAATAAAGTCTCTTATTAATAAATGATAAGAATTACAAAGTAAATGCTTATCATAACTAATATGATCTTATCTAGAATATGGCTGATCAACATCAGGTCTCGTACATTTCATTGCATACATGATAGTTACTAATGTGATCTCTCTTTTAGGTGTCATTGGGGAAAATTTCTTAGAGAGATACACTCCATGACTCATTATCATGAGACATCTCTTGGACTTGGAGTTCTCCATGCTAAACTCCTTTAGCATCGAATGAAAGTACATTCCTTGGGTCAAGCCAAACATCCTTTTAAATCTATCAATATAGATCTTTATCCCAAAAATTAGATGTTTCTCCCAAATCATTCATAGAGGAATTTTTAGACAAATTTATCTTTACTGATTGTAGCATTGGTATGTCATTCTTTTTCCGTAGTATATCAATATATAATACTAGGAATATCACGTGCTCCCACTGACTTTCTTGAACACACTTGGTTCATCCTCGTTTTTGATAAAATTAAACTCTTTAATTATTTTATCAAAACGGATGTTCATCTGTGACAAGCTTACTTCAATCCATAAATGGATCATTGTAGCTTATACACTTAATTTGTTCCAACCTTTGAAACAAATCCATCTGGTTCTATCATACATACATTTTCCTCTAATCACTATTGAGGAAGGGCATCTCTATGTCCATTTTTCCAGATCTCGTAATAAGCTGCAATCACAAGTTAAATCTGAATGGACTTGAGAATTACTACCATTAAAAAGGTTCTATCATAGTCAACTCCTTAAGTTTGTTGGAAACCTTTTGTAGCCATTCTGGCCTTACAGGTTTCTACCTTGCCATTTTCTCTAGTCTTTCTCTTAAAGACCCATATACACTCTTTAGGCTTTGTGCCTACCGGAGGGTTAACCAAAGTCCACACTTAGTTTTCAAACATGGAGTCCATTTCAGATTTTATGGTCATTTGCCATTTCTCTGAGTGCCTACAACTCTTAGCTTCATCGTATATAACTGGATCATCATCCTCTATGATGTGTACCTCATCATCATCATCTATGATGAATCTATACCTCCTAGGTATCTTCGGTATTATTCCAAATTTAAGATTCGGTTGTAGTACAATAGGTTTATCTATAAGTTTCTCTAGCTAACTTATAGTTCTTTGTGGTTCTTGAACTTCTTCAAGATCTATTACCCTTCCACTATCCCTTCAATGATAAATAAAATTTTCCAAGAAGACAGCGTGTTTTGCATTAAACACCTTTTGCTCAGTAGAATTATAGAACATATACCCTGAACTTACTTTAGGATGCCCCACAAATTTGCACTTGTCAGATCTTGTCCTAAGCCTATCCTTTTGAAACCTTTTTAACATAAGTGGACAATCCCTTATCTTAACATACTTAAGATTAGGAATCCTCCATGTCCATAACTCATATGGAGTCTTGGGGTCGAATTTTGAGGTTACCAAATTAAGTAGATATGCAGCCATTTCTAGGGTATTACCGCAGAAGGATACTGGAATATTGGTAAAAATCATTATGGACCACACCATCATTTTCTTCTAGTTGTTGGGTCCGTAGATGGTTGTGTGTACTGATCACTTGTTGCTGCTGTCTGGGGCGAGCTGCAGTTGGGCATGCTGGTCTATGTAAAGTGATGTAGACTGGTAGGCTGTTGCAGTCGACAGTATGCTATTGCAGTTAGGCTGTTGTATGTTCTATACTTCATGTTTGGTCTAGTGCTTTTATTGTAGTCTACAGTTTGAGGTCCGGGGATATGGTTGTTTACTGCTGGAATTCCAGGTCTGCTCCATGATTGGCCTGGTGTTGCAGTTGGCTGGTGCATCAGTTGATTGTTTGCAATTGCTATTGCTGGTCAGGTGTAAAGACTTGGTGTCAATTAGCTGGTCTAAGGCTTCCATCGATTTTACTATGGGCCTTGCCCAAATTATTTATCTTCAGCTTTGGTTCTGCTATGGTGCTGGGCTTCTTGAGTATGATGCCATTATTGCAGGACTAGTTAAATGTTTCAATCCAGGATAGGTCATTTTTGGGATTCTTAAGGCTGCAGGGCTTCTATCTATTTGTTAAGTAGGGTTTTTTTTTTCAGGTGGCTTATCTAGGCTGGGTTGGTGCCTGCTGCAGAAAGGGGTGTATTGGGCTGCTATATATTTCTATAGCTACTTCTGCTGTTTAGGGGCATTGCTACTGGTTTTGTAGATGCTTCTTTTTTTTTTTATTGATTTTATGTTTCAACATTGTCCGTGGCTATTTGTTTTAATGGTCCCTTTGGTTGATTCTTTCTTATGTGTAAAATGCTTCTCTGTTACTGTTGATGCGTTGATGTACTATTGATGCTTTGTTTTGATGTTTTTATCTTCTGGTCAGTACGACAGTTTCTTTGTTGGGCACTTGACCTTGTAATCTTTTATAGTCATGGCATCATGGGGCTTGTCCTGTGATGTTCTTGCTATATTCTGATTGGGGTCCTCAGGATGTTTATAAATCCTTCTTTCTTTTAATACAGTTTAAATTTAGCAAAAAAAAAATATTAATTGAACTAGCTAGATATAGAAACATACCTTACCTTGTCTTAGGCGATTTGACGTTTCTGTTCAAGGATGGATCCAGATAGGCCTAGAAGCTCTACCTCCCACAGGGCTTCATCGGGTATTCGTAGGAAACCTTCAACCATTCTTATAGACTCCATGACATGCTTACGTGAGTTGGTTTTCGCCCTGATCGTTTCTAGAAAAGTTATAAGATGGATTTCTTGCAACACCTTAACCCCTCATTTATATTGAGACAGTAATCTTTGTTAGTTTTGTAAGATTCATGAACGCAATCAAATTGCTCAAAGTAAGCAAAAACGTGGTAAAATAGAGTTTTAAAATTTTACAAACCATATACCCGGATCATCCTTTATGCACAATTATTAATTAAATGAAAAGAAGAAGAATAAGAATTATACCCTTGAAGATTTTGAGCTTCCCCAGGTACAAGTTCACCTCCAAATCCTTTTTGCGTTCAACTTGAATTCACTGGGTTTGATTCCTTCCTTTGATTAACGTTAGCCACTCAATTGTTTGGTTTCTAGAGGTGATCAACCAAGGAAGAAGAAATATTCAAGAAGATGGGTGTTTGGCTAAAACCCTAGTTTTTCTATCTTTGTAGAAAAAAGGGCGTACTCACCGACAATTGGAATCACGTCTCTTGATATCTGATATAAGACTCCTCTTATAAAGATATCAGTTAACCCTTCTAATCTAATTAGAAATTAGGGTATTATTTAATTAATTAAATTCTTTTAATTAATTAAGCTTCCTAATCTTATTAGGAATAATTAATTAAACTCTTTTAATTAATTTAACCTCCTAATCTTATTAGGAATATATGAGAGTACTTTTATTAATTAATTCCCAAACTCCTTTAGAAATTAAATAATAATAGTAATAATAATAATAAGACTCCTCTTATTAATTTATATTTAATATTTTCAAAATATTAAATAATAAATATTAAGCTATTTTATTTTATTCTATCACCATAGATTAAATTAAATACACTTAACTTATTATTATGATTATGTCATTTAATTCTTAAATAAATATTATTCCTTTTATGGTGCGACCCTTTAGGTTCTCCATATTAAACCGGTTTTGAATAAATCAATTAGAACAATTCTAATATTATTTAAGTAAATAAATTAAACTATTAATTTATTTAAATAAATAATATTTATTCTATAATAGAGATAAGCCTCCCTAGCGATTAGCGATTTTCCAGATAATATAGATTTTAACATTAATCATAAAAGAACCTTTGAGTAAATAGTTACCGTACAATTCAATCCTTCCACCTTACAATGTCCTAATTAAATGTAACGCCCGAGAAATATTGGATCTTTATGTGAATTAAATTTTATTTGATTAATTGAATTAAATGAATTTAATTGATTATTTATGTGAGTAAGATGCTTGAAGGTCGTTCTATGACCTAGAATGTGCGGATGTGGTTAGTATTCTGGCTATGTGCTAGTATTAATTGTTTTGAATTTCCAAGACAAAAATAAATATTTTTTGAGAAATTTTCGTAAAAACACTATTCTTCCGTTTCTGCTTGGAGATTTAGTTTGAATATCTGAGAAACGCGTAATGATAGAATGCTAAGACGTAATTAATGGAATATCTAATAATATTTCAGTTATGGCAAACAAAATTTTGGCATGCGGACTTAAAACCTAAGGGTTAGGAAAAGCGAGTTCTGCGAATTAAGCGTCTACGTATAATGATTAGGGTATATAAGGAATACGAGTACGATACTAGTTATTATACGAGTATAGTACGAAGATTATTATAACGTACGAACTATATACGAAGAGAATACGAGAATTGTACGAGTAGAATACGATTAGTTCTTAATGGACTTTGAGTTCATGGACTTTTTAGATTCCAATTGGACTTAGATTATGTCAAGCCCAATGTGTATAAAAATCAAGCCCAAGTTCGGCCCAATATGAATTAATGCTAAGGAACAAACTAAGAAAATGAACCGCGGATCGAACTGATGTGTCACCGGATGGGTAAAACCCATGGGGGGGGGGACCCATGAAGTATGTGGGCCGGCCACTTGGTCACCAAGTAAAGTGGTTACTTGGTGGCTAAGCGATGAATAGTAAGGAGGTTGGACACAATGACCATTTTACCCTCCATTTGTTTTTTCTGTATAAGAAAGGCTAAGTTGGTTCATTAGTTATTTTATAAACATTGACTAACATATATTGAGAGAGAGACAAGTGTGATAACAAGTAATCAAGTGAGTTCAAAGCAAAACATCAAGTTTATTCAAGAACAAGAAAAACGTTAAGGTAATATTTCGTAAACATTAGTCTTCGATCTTTTTCAATTTCTTTTTCGTAGAGAAGTAAGAATTGGTGGAGCATGTCTCTTCGGGAGTAATAAGGATGGCTAGTAGTGGATTCAACCATTATAAGTCATGTATGATTAGTAATCATAAGAGGTTAAGTAAGTTTTAAATCAAAGAAAATCGTAAAGCGTTTATTTGGTTGTTGATGGATAAATTGAAAACCATCATAGGGTATGTGCATCTTGTTTGGTTAGGATGTAGATGATGAATCAATGGAGTTGTTCCATTTGATTTAGCGTATAGAACTCGAGTAACGAAGTTATGGTGAAATTTATGAAATTAGACGTTAAACGTTGAAAATGTAGAAATCTCGGATTAGTAATCGAAAGTTTCCATTTAGCTTTGAAACCTTGGTTTTCAATGGCATAACGTATGATAAGGTATTCAAGAGTCATGTACTCAAGAATCGTCGAATTCTGACTTTGAACGAAGAAATGAGCTATGAATGCTCACGAGCATTAAACGAATGCCTAATAGGATGTTAGAAAGTTAATTCATTGTTAACAGATAAAATACGTTTATTTGAATGTAATCAGAGTACATGAGTTATGTGAGATAACAGCTTTTGAACGAGCCAATTCTGACTTATAACGACCAAGTTAGGAGTCCGGGAAGAATTGAACTAAGAAAAAGACTTAGAAATCTAGGGCTCGAGGGTCACGACTGCGACACCCCAAGCTATAATCACTCACGCTGCAGTAGCATCGAATTCGAGGGAATGAATCTTTGTAGAGTGGCGCCACAGGCGTGACTCAGAAGTAAAAAGTCTCTGTGCCTTGCTTGTAAAGAGACGAGGATTAGAATCTTAGTTAGTTGGTGCAAAGACCAATGGTAGGCATGAGGACGGCGCCACAGCGTCGAGCCAGGGGAAAAGTTGGACTAGTTATTTTTGAACCCAAATGTTGCAAGACCATTACGGGGCAAGTGTATATACTTTAATAATTAAATGTTGTTTAACTAGTAATTAAACGAAGAACGTAGAGTGTAAGAAAGTAAACCGTAATCAATTACTATGGTACTTAACCAATGGTAATGAAAGGTTGGTTTAGTGACGTAAGAACATTAATAAGCCGCAAAGAAAGATAAGTAACTGTAAACGAGTTTTATTAATGAAATAAATTCGGTTAAGTTATAGAAGAGAAAGAAGTTGGAAGTAACAATGTGATTAGATTGTTGAGTAGCTAATTACACCGTACTATATGAATATATCATGTAGATACTGTAAAGACTGAGAACAATTGAATATTAATTGAAGACGCTTGAAGGCAAGTTTTCTTAACGCTTGTCTAACCTTTGTGTTAACCAAGTTATATATGTTTTATGTTATAAGATGCATGAATTGTTTTAACGAAAGGGTCTATGCCAAATTTAATTCGGCTAGACTAATCTTGAAGAGTTGATTTGTAAGACCCTAACTTTTTAATGAATAAAATTGAATTTCCTCTATTCATTATCTTGAAATAATAAGGTTTTAATTTGATATAATGCTTTGGTTATGGGTGAAATGTGCAAATTTTGCAAAATAAGCAAGTGGTTATAAAATATTCATTGTTGTCGGGGAATATTCGTTTGGTCGTGGAATATTCTTTCTGTCAGGGAATATTCATACGACGGCGCAACCATTTGTGGGCCCCATAATGGATAACTATTGGATGAAGAAAATGACAAGTTTGAGTTTTTATAAATAATAGTGTAATGGTTACCGTTAACACTGTTGGAATACCCGGTGGTTATAATACAGTAATACGCGTGGTTGCATAGTAGCACATGGTATTGCTCATTATTTTTGAATTATTGATTCTTACGTAAGAAGGCACTACTCAATAATTGTTATTGTAATTACTGTTCAATATTTTATTTTATTGATTTAATAATTGCTACGTTGATATTTTATATTATTGTTATTTCAATAATTGTCACTACACAGTATCTCCATTATCAGATCAATAATTCATATTATTTGAATAATATTGTTAGATAGCATTATTGGCAATGTCTAAGGAAGTTATGTCTAGGAAAGGGGTTTGGTCACCTAATTGTGTGCCAATAAGGAGAAATCTTTATCGGAATTCTCTACAACTTTGTAAGTCTATGTTTTTCCAAATTCCAAACGAAAAATGACTGAAATCCATATACGGACGATAAAGAGGGGGCTTTCCAATAAGGATTTCTCCCTATTGGCGCGCAATTAGGTGACCAAACCTCTCATTGGCAGAACTTCTAGACATCGTTAATATTACAAATAATAATATTAATAACTTAGTCGTCTCAATTATTTATTTAATAATATATAAAATATCGACAATAATTGAATCAAATAACGTGAGATACTATGCAACAATTACTGTAGCAATAATTGAACAAAACTGGGTAACTTCTCACGTAAGCATCAATAACCAATCTTTGTGTGCTACTATGCAACCACACCAGCGTATTCGTATTTTTTACTACCGAGTAGTTCAACAGTTTTAACGGTAAAACTTCCGCCGTTATTTTCATAAAATATTTTTGTCATTTTCTCAATCCGACAATAATTCTGTTGTGGGGTCCACCAATGATTATGTCGTTGTACGAATATTCCCTACTAAAACAAATATTCCCCGACCAATCGAATATTATATAAAAACTTGCGTACTTTGCAAAATTTATAAATATTACCCACAACTATAACATTATATCAAATCCAAACCATAATATTAAAAAAAATATTTCGAGAAATTTAAATCTTTATTCATAAAATTTGGGGTCTCAGAATCTCCCCTCCTTATAGAATTTCGCCCTCAAAATTTATGTACGTACCTGGTATGATGAGGATACCTTGACTTCATTTCAGATTCTAACTCTTGAGGTATAACCTTTGAGTGTTGAATACGATCCTTTTTATCCAAGATTTTAACATGTATCTCCTCATACGTTAAATCTTCTGCTATCTCGTCTAGTTCTAATTTAATAATCTGGTTCGGGTCGTCCACATAATTACTTAGCATCAATACGTGAAAAACGTTATGAACACGCAACATACTTGGCGGTAAAACGAGTCTATAGGCCACAGTTCCTACTCGATCGAGGATTTCAAATAGACCAATAAAATCAAGGGTTGAGATTTCCTCTCTTCATCGGGTCTTGCTTCTAGAATAACGCCCTCTTGAACCTTCTTCTTCACATTCATCTACTCCAGGTGTGTAGCTTGAGCGGCCTTTAACTTTATCGATTAAAGTCTATTCTACTCGTATATTTGATGTCACCACGTGGGTCCCTAGAGTCTTTAACTCTATCTCCATCATTTGTAAGTAATACAAAATGGGTCTTTGTGTTAACAACATCGCACTCGTAAACGCATACGATCTTCTACTCAACGCGTCAGCTACCACGTTCGATTTTCCCCTGATGATATTGAATGGTACGATCGAAATCTTCAACAGCTCGAGCCAACATCTTTCGCACATTACACGTTCGTTTTGGGTGAAGTAAATATTTGAGGATTTTAGAAATGGGTTTTGTACTGGGGTCAATACAAAATTCGATTTCACGCTCTAGGGGTAGACTAAGAAGTCTTCAAGAATACGTCAGGAAATTTATTAACAAATAGAAATATCATTCAAAACTATGACTCTCATCCAAGACTTGGATAACACGTCACATTGATACCTATCAACTTGTCATCGTCATTCACAACGTCGCGTACAGAAAGTCTGGCTTTGGTGCATTCCACACAAAGAAGTCACCAGCGAAAGGCTCGGGGCTCTTTACTTATGGCTTGATATAACAGTGATTGACTTTAGTGGTTTGGTTGCTTGAATTCGTATAACAGGTTGGTTAGGAATATGAAAGCTAACAACCTTACGAAAAGCATGATGCGTAGTTAACCAATCGATTCCTAAAATGACATCAAAGGCAAGTATTTTCAAAGAGATAAGATCGACAGGTAACGTGAAAGTGTCGATTTGAATCAACAAGATTTATAAACAGTGGAGGTAACGAAGGTTTCTACTAACAAAGTTTCAACCAATAAGTCAAAGTATAACTTCTCCGGAGTTAAATTTAAACATTGAGCGCAAGCAAGAGAGATAAAAGAATGGGTAGAAACGGTATCTAATAAAGTATAGACTTCGCAAGAATTAACTAACCCGTGCTAACTTCGTTCGGGTTCCTCGACAAACACTCTCACTTATACTACTGGCTTTGACTTGTCTGGGACATCCTTTGGCATCTTTATCCCAGTTGAACTTGACTTTACCATACGATAAAATTGAGCTAGGTGACCTTCTCTTCCGCAATTAAAACATGCTTTGGATTGATGCGTACAGTTTGGATGGATGTGTCCCTCCTGTCCGCATTTGAAACATACGAACGGTGGTCGTTCTTTTTCCTTGAAAACGGGTGTTGGTGCTGCTGTCTTTCCATCGTTGTTGAACCTTCTCTTCTTAAAATTTCCACTCCTATTATTTTGGCCATGATTACCACCGAAGTGGTTACCATTCTTGGCATGATAATTTCCCCCACGATGGTTATCATTTTTTCGATGGTCGTTGCCACCGGTACGATTATTATCGTGTTGTTGGTCGTTGCCTTTTGGTTGGGCTGGCTCATTATCGCGTTCCAATAACTGAGACCTATTCATAACATCGGAATATAAACAAAGTTTGTGAGAAATGAGGTATTGAAGTATATCGGGTTTCAAAAACATTCGCGTCATTCGCTCTTTATTATCGACCAAATGGGATGCAAACTGGGATAACTCCGCAAATTTAGCCTCGTATTGCGACACGGTCATATTATTTTGCTCCATTGTTTATCTCAACATTTTTAGATGCCATTCTCAAACACTGTCACAAAACAATGGTTAATTGACATGCAACATATTATCCTTATACTCTGACCGACCAATTAAATACCAAATAAACTTAGGTAGGTCATATTAGCGAAGGAATTCCCCGTCTCTCCCCTCCTAGTTCTTGTATCACATCTCAGCCAGGGATCATATCTCTAAGCTTTGATACCAACTGTGACGCCCCCAAAATAGGTATACATCACCCATCTTGGGTCGCCAGATACATGGTACAAAATTCAAATACAAACTTAATTATACAACTGTCGTGTAAAGTACGACAAGATATAAGCTGGGAGTTTCTGTGACACCCCCAAATCCGGGTACTTAAATTCCACAGGATTTGGTGTTCACTGTAGAAATATCATCTATCTATCTACCCATAATAAATGCAAACCATGCAATAGATAGAAATAAAATCCTCCCCTTATGGGGTTACAACATCCGAATAATAAATACAATCCCAGTTTAAACTAACCTTAAACATCTGTGCGGAAACATAAACAACTAATTAGTCTTAACAACATTAAGTCTTAACACATAAATTCAACATCTCAGAAATACAAGTCTTCAACATTTGTTAATCTTGCCCTTGCCTTTGCTAGTAGAAGGCTCGTCGGACCTTTCGTTCTTAACTGCAATGTTATTATTACGCAAGAGTGAGCACTATTGCCCACGAGTAAAATAATGAAATAATAATGTATAATAACATGCGAGTGAATCAAAGACGTTTGAAATAAAAGCTCAACTTTTGAATCAAGGATGAATAACAAGAATCAAAAGATTTCTGAGGGTCATAAGACCTTGAACTATGTCCTAGGTTATCAAGGGTTATACTTGAAACCTTTAACAGTCATAAGACTATGGACCTTTCTACTCGTACTTAGGGGGATCAGCCCTTAGTACCATCTTTGTGCACAATATCTTAACGCTTAACGATAAGTAAATCCCTTTCAGGTTGTTCATCTCAGTTTGACATTCGAGTCCGCACCAAAGGAAGTTTGGTTTGGATAATTCAATAAGGGTTCTGAAATTTAGAATGTTCATCAACTATGGACTAGTCGAATCAATAAGGTTCACTAGTCTAACAAGGTTCAACAATAATGATATTCAAATTGAATAATAATCTCAAGAAGTATACAATAGAACAAATATTATATAACAAATTCATACTTTGAAAGGATAATCAAACTTTAATATAACAATTCGAACTTGAATAATAGTAATGAGAATTTACTCAAGGTAAATAATAAACTTGAACAATGATAACAAGTATGGGTAGGAAACTTGCCTCGTGCATAGATTACACTTTAACTAAACTCGTTCTTTGATTTAACTCTTACATATCAATTACGTTCACAATACCAGTCAATAATAACGTACTAAACATCATAAGTTTACTCTTTGTCTAACTCGAATTCATGACTATACTTAGTCAGTTACTACACTTATTGTCAAAAATTAAGACTTCACGAACAATGAGTTAACCATGCATTCAATCAATTAATTCACACGTAATTGTTTTTATGGACGTGTTAAGAACTTATTTTAACACCTCATTATATGTCTAACAAGTTTTTATGATCATTAGACTAAGTTGCTATCACATTTCTATACTTGAATACTGAAAAAAAACATTTCCTGGACATTACGCTTGAAAGTGGTATGGCTGGCCACACTTTTTTATCTTGGTCTTGTCATGATTTTTAGTGACGATGATGCGATGCCATGGCCATTGTCTTGACTTTGGGCGTTGGTATTTGCGATGCGATGCCCTTGCGGCGTGATACTATAAGGCATGGAGTCGCGTCGCGGCGCGAGACTCCAGTTTCAGTTCTGTAATTCGCGAAAATTGCAGAACATGGCCAAAAGCCTCCAATTAAATTATTTTTACACGAATTTAGACATACCCAAACATAATAATGCACAAATAACTAATACTCAACCCCTCTAATATGTTTTTAACAAGTTTAAACACATAATTTTCAGAAATCAAACATGTAATTTTCACTGTTCTTGATGTTCTTGAAGTTCTTGAACAAAAACATGGAATTTAATACTACGAATTCGTTATAAGGCCAAATCCAACCATTCAAGTTTCGTTTACTTTGTTTTAACATGCATAAATATATACAAGTGTAAAATTTAGGGATAATATATGATCAACGCATTAAATGTGTGCGTAAGGGCCATATGGCCATAATTCAACACTCTATAATTTTGAAGCAATTATATACGACCTATTTTCATGAATTTGCTGTTATGAAAACATAAAATAGATAGTAAAACATGTTATGATGATATATTACCAAATATATACACATAATCGCTACTCTTTTTCAATTATAGAGGCTTAACAGAGGTTTAAAAGCCATTATTTATAAAAACTAAATGACGTAAATAAAAATGGGTTGAAGAGAATTACCCAGAGCGTAGAGTGTAATGTAGGAGATGAATTGAAACCCTTCTCAAACTCTTTTTCAATCACACACTTAAAATTCTTAACTTTTATCTCTGAATTCTCTCTGAGCTCTCAACTTAGCATACGTGAAACAACATAATACGCTAGAGGCGTATAAAAACTGACGTGATGATGGTTAGTTACCTAGTCATGGGTAACTGTTTTTAACTTCTCTTAGGGCCTTGTATGGCTAGCATCATAAATTTCAAAACTCCTTTAATTTAATAAAACTTATCATATAGTTTGAAAATGTCACACTCCTTATAAAATAAATCCAATATTTAATTTAATTTACTTTAAATAAAATGTAATAATTTCTCATAAATTCACATAGTCACATAATTAAATTTCTCATTAATAAATAATGTCAAATTATTAACTCTCTAATTAATAATTAAATTAATTAAAATACCAATAGGCTTATTAAATATTTCTTTTAATACAATAAGCTCACATAATCACATACTTCGATAATAAAATTCTCCACATTAATTTAATAAATATAACACATATAATAAAATAAATGTAATACATATAATTAAATTAATCTACCACAATTTCATCAATTAATTATTTAATATAATAATTAATTCATTGAAAAAATATTTATTCAATCCAATAAATATTAAAATTAAATTACAAAATCTCGGTTGTCACATCTTTCCTCTCTTAAAAGGATTCTATCCCCAGAATCACGACTCAATAATTTCGACCCGTTACATACTCCACCCCTTACAAAGATTCTGTCTCCATAATCGGATACACATAAGTTAAGTAAATAAATGAGGGTAATTCTTCATCATATTCCCTTCGAGTTCCCACGTAGCTTCTTCAGCGTTGTGGTTCCTCCAAATTACCTTAACAGAATGTATTATTTTATTTCTGAGAACTTGTTCTTTTTGGTCGACAATTTGAACAGAATTTCTTTGTAAGATAAGTCTTTATCGAAATGTAGGGCTTCATATTCAATTACATGCTTGTAATCGGCTTTGTAGGGTCGTAACACAGAAACATGGAAGACGTTGTGGACATTCTCGAGTGATGGAGGTAATGCTACCTCATACGCAACTTCCCCGATTCTTCGCAGTACTTCAAAGGGCCCAATGAATCTTGGGCTTAATTTCTCTTTCTTTTCGAACCTGATCTTCCCTTTCCAGGGAGAGACCTTCAAGAAAACATAACTACCTGATTCAAATTTGATATTTTTACGATGTGGATCAGCGTATTTCTTCTGTCTATCTTGAGCTGCAACCAGTCGTGCTCGGATCACTTTGACTATTTCTGCTGTCTGTTGTACCAATTCTGGGCCTAGCAATTGTCTTTCACCGACTTCATCCTAATAAAGTAGAGTTCTGCACTTTTTGCCGTATAACGCTTCGTAAGGTGGCATGCCTATACTAGCGTGGTAACTGTTGTTGTAGCCGAACTCTACTAACGATAGGTGATCATCCCAATTTCTTTTAAAGTCCATTACACAGGCTCTTAGCATATCTTCTAATGTCTGAATCGTTCTCTTACTATTTCCGTCTGTTTGAGGGTGGTATGTTGTACTCATTCGCAATTGCGTTCCCATGCATTCTTGTAGACGTTTTCCAGAATTTCGATGTGAAGCGCGGATCCCTATTGGAAACAATTGACACCGGCACTCCGTGCCTCGAAACAATCTCTTTTATGTATAACCTTGCCAACTGATCTAAGTTGAATCTAATTTTGATCGGAAGGAAGTGTGCGGATTTCGTCAGTCGGTCAACGATAACCCATACTGCGTCGTAGCCTTTCTGAGTCGTCGAAAAGCCAACCACGAAGTCCATTGTAATATTTTCCAATTTCCATTCTGGGATCTCTAACGGTTGTAGCAATCCACTTGATCTCTGATGTTCTACTTTCACTTTCTGACAGGTAAGACACTTGACAACACATTCTGCAACATCTCATTTTAAATTTGGCCACCAGAAATGTTGTCGAAGATCTTGTTACATTTTGGTGCTACCAGGGTGAATCTAATATCGTGAACTGTGAGCCTCGCTAAAAAATTCTTCCTTAATCTCTTGTACTGGCGGAACCCAAATTCTACTTTCAAATCTCAGTATTCCTTCCGTATCCATCTTAAATCTCGGTTCAGTTCCTTCAGATATCTTCTTTGTCACCTTTTTACATTCTTCGTCCTGAAGCTGAGCCTCCTTTACTTTATCTAGTAGAGTTGCGATTCCATCCGAAATAGCTTCTCATCAATCTCCATAGGATACTTCACTTCGATTCTAGTTTCTCCATTTCGCAATTAGCTCCTCCCGAGCAAATCAACATTATCAACTTCTCCGACCCTTTCTACTTAAGGCATCCAAGAACGACATTCGCCTTACCCAGATGGTATAAAATCTCACAGTCGTAGTCCTTAATTAACTCTAACCACCTTCTTTGACGCATATTCAAGACCTTATGCATTAAAATATTTTTCAGACTCTTGTGGTCCGTATATATTTCACACTTCTCCCCGTAGAGATAGTGCCTCAAAATTTTCAAAGCAAAAACAACTGCAACTAACTCCAAGTCTTGGGTCGGATATCCCTTCTCATAATCCTTCAATTGTCGTGAAGCATACACAATGATTTTGCCGTTTTGCATCAACACATAGCCAAGTCCTTTATGCGACGCATCACTATAAACAACAAAATTTCATGTATCATCCTGAAGAGATAACACAGGTGCTGTACTCAACCTCTTCTTCAATTCTTGAAAACTTTCCTCACACTTCTCCGTCTAAACAAATTTCACAGCTTTTTGAGTTAAATTCGTTAGCGGAGTTGCGATCTTGGAAAAATCTTGAATGAATCTTCTATAATATCCTGACAATCCAAGAAAACTTCTTACTTCCGACGGTGTTCTCGGCTGATCCCAGTTAATCACGGCTTCGACTTTTGATGGATCTACCGAAATTCCATTTTTATCGATCACGTGACCAAGAAATTGTACTCGCTCGATCCAAAATTCACATTTCAAAAACTTAGAATACAACTTCTCCCTTCTCAATACCTCCAACGTTAACCTCAAATGCTCTTCATGTTCCTCTTTGGTTTTTGAATATAGCAAAATATCGTCTATAAATACCACTACCAATTTGTCCAAAAACGGCTTGAACACACCATTCATTAGTCCCATAAATGCTGCAGGAGCATTCGTAAGACCAAACGACATTACTAAAAATTCGTAGTGACCATATCGTGTTCTGAACGCTATTTTCGGTACATCCTCTGGTCTCACCTTCAGTTGATGATAACCGCTTCTCAAGTCTATCTTGGAAAAATATCTTGCTCCTTTCAATTGATCAAACAGGTCATCGATCCTCGATAATGGATATCTGTTCTTAATCGTGACCTTATTCAGTTCCCTATAGTCAATGCAGAGCCGCATCGATCCGTCCTTCTTTTTCACAAATAACATTGGCGCTCCCCACAGCGATACGCTCGGTTTAATGTACTTCTTGTCCAATAATTCTTGTAGTTGTACCATTAGTTCTTTCATCTCTACTGGTGCCATTCGATATGGTTCCTTCGATATTGGAGCTGTTACGGGCGCCAAATCGATCACGAAATCTACCTCTCTATCTGGTGGAAGTCCTGGCAAATCGTCTGGAAATACGTCGATGAAATCCCTCACAATTGGTATTTCTTCTACATTCGGATTCTCTTTTCGACTATCGACTATGTAAGCTAAGTATCCTACACAGCCTTGTCTTAATAACTTCCTGGCTTGCATCATCGTCAGACAACTCGCTTGTCTAGGCGACTTGCTACCATAAAACATAATCTTTGACGGAGTAATAAGGTTAATACGCTTCTTTTGGCAATCAATTACAGCCCCGTAATTGAATAACCAGTCCATTCCCAATATAACATCAAATTCCCCAAGTCGAATAGGGATAAGATCTACATTCATGATATTACCCTTAATATCTTACTCTACAGTTTTTATTCATGTACTTAACAGGGATTATCTCTTTATTCATAATTTATATTTTCATGGGATATTATAACTCATCCTTAAGCAGATCTAAACTACTAGCAAAGTCATCGGATATAAAGGAACAAGTAGCACCCGAATCAAATAAAACATAAGCATTAATTTTATTGATCGGAATGATACCTGACACCACATCCCGAGACTGAACTGCATCCTGCACCGTCATGTTGAAAGTCCTGGCGGTCGGTCGGTTAGTTGCGGTTGGTCCGGTGATAGTTAAGGCATTTCCACTGTTGTGTCCTCGGTTTCCTCCTGATCCTGACCCTCCCGATCCCTTCTTAGGACAGTCTCTTGCCAAATGATTCTTCGAACCACAGGTGAAGCAAGCACCCTTCTTTGGGTTAGGACAATTAGGTGCTATGTGGCCTTCCTGACCACAATTGTAGCACACTCTTTTTCCCTTCATACAAACTCCCAGATAAGCTTTCCTGCAGGTCAGGCATGCTTCGATTCTTTTCTTCTGACTTCCTTGTTGATTCCCCGATGATGAGTTTTCATTCCACCTTTTCTTCTAATTAAAATTACCACCTCCTGTGCTACTTCCACTAGACTTGTTATTTCCTTCACCGTCACTCTTCTTCTTCTTCTGATCTTGATTGTACTCGGTCACCACATCGCTTCCACCTTCAGCGAGGATGGCCTTTTCCAGTACTCCAGCAAAAGTGTTTATCTGAAACATTGATACTTTATTGTATACCCAAGGCTTTAGTCCTTGTTCGAATCTTCTGTCTTTTCTTTTGTCCGTGTGTACTTGATACGGGGCGAACCTCGCTAACTCGTTGAATCTAGCCGCATAATCAGGTACGCTCATATTTCCATGCTTCAATTCCAGAAATTGAACCTCCATCTGGTTCTACGAGCTGGTTGGGAAATACATCTCGAAGAACATCTCTTTAAATCTCTCCCAAGTAATTACACCTTCACCTCCTCGCACTTTGTTTGCTTGCCACCAATAGCTAGCTTCAGACTTCAGCATAAACGTTGCAAAAGCTGTCTTCTGGTCTTCTCTAACCCTAGCGACGTCGAAAACCTTCTCCATTTCCATAACCCACGTTTGAGCCTCGATCGGGTTCATGGAACCTTTAAATTCTGGCGGTCCCACCGCCTTGAAATATTTAAATGTAGTATTTGGTGGAGCTTGAGGTTGATTATTCATTGCTCCAACTAGCAAGTTTACCAATTGTTGAACAGGATTAGCATTGTCGTTATTGTTGTTATTTGTAGACTCTTCCTGAGATGGTTGACGTTGTTGTCTTCTTCTTGGCGGCATAATTCTATTAAGAATATTCGCTTATTAGGTCTTTATTCAATTCCTCAAACATTTAAGGCTTAGCTAGAACATTTAATCATAATTCACTTAACACATCAATTTAAATAAACTTTGACATTTCATTCAATTCAAAAGTTTTAACGTCATAAGATAGCATCAATGCTACTTACATCAACTATCCCGAGATAAAGAATCTAAAGGATTTAAAACATCAAAATATTCCTTTGTTCATAACAACATCGGAATTTACATCTAGATACCAAATAAGTTTATAACATAATTAAACAAATTCTATCACTGTCTGTCAAGGCGCTGAATAGCCTTGCTACGCTCCTCTTCCATGATGCGGGACATCGTCCTGCGATCCAAAGACATGTCGATGGAAGTCCTTGAACTGGATGGGGTACCTCAAAACTCGATCCTGGGCCTCATCCATTGCATGATTAAGTGTAGAGTATGTCACTCCAAGCTTTGCCTTCTTTGTACGACCATCCTCTTTCACAAGATCAGCACGACGTGACTCTCTCACCCAGCCTTCCTCTGCTATGATCAGCCTTTCAGAGCTTTCCTTCAGTTCCTTCTTCAACTTTTCTATCTCTGCAGTTTTATCTTCGGTTTGACCCTTCTCATGGACCAAATCCCATTCTACATTTCCCAGTCGTGAGTGAAGAGTCGAAATCTCCCTCCCTTACGCTTCTAGAGTAATTTCTTTGAATAATAGCTCGCTTTCAATCGGATCTCAGACCTCATCTCGTAACTCCACGTTACTTGGTCAGATAATGTGTCGTACATCTCAAAGATCAATGGAGTCTTTGTGGAAACTCCTCTTCTTCCTCTTCCTCTTCCTCGTCAAATTCCTCCTCAGGATCCTCCTCAGGATCAGTCTCAGGTTCATGCTCCTGACCAACAATGGTGATCAATGGAGATGACTCCCTCTGTACCAACTGTTCCCTAACGACATGAATGTCTCTGGGCTCCTCCTCTGTAGGTACTCGGGGTTCCTCCTCCCCTACTCGACTAGTTCCTCCAACATCCGACATCCTGACAATAAAATTTCAAGTTTTAGTTACTAAGTCGTACTAGTGAGCATATAATTTAACACATAAGCACATAAAGTCTTTTATTATCATCAATGAATTACAAGAATTCATTTCCTAGAACTCGATAAGAGTTTTCCATCACTATGTTATTTTCTATAAGGCTACTACCTAAGGTTGTTCCCCCACCTAAGGTTCATAACCTACAGCTTTGATACCAACTTGTGACACCCCCAAATCCGGGTACTTAAAATTCCACGGGATTTGGTGTTCACTGTACAAATATCATCTATCTATCTACCCATAATAAATGCAAACCATGCAATAGATAGAAATAAAATCCTCCTATTATGGGGTTACAACATCCGAATAATAAATACAATCCCAATTTAAACTAACCTTAAACATCTGTGCGGAAACATAAACAACTAATAAGTCTCAACAACATTAAGTCTTAACACATAAATTCAACATCTCAGAAATACAAGTCTTCAACATTTGTTAATCTTGCCCTTGCCTTTGCTAGTAGAAGGCTCGTCGGACCTTTCGTTCTTAACTGCAATGTTATTATTACGCAAGAGTGAGCACTATTGCCCACAAGTAAAATAATGAAATAATAATGTATAATAACATGAGATTGAATCAAAGACTTCTGAAATAAAAGCTCAACTTTTGAATCAAGAATGCATAACAAGAATCAAAAGATTTCTGAGGGTCATAAGACCTTGAACTATGTCCTAGGTTATCAAGGGTTATACTTGAAACCTTTAATGATCTATAAGACTATGGACCTTTCTACTCGTACTTAGGGGATCACCCTTAGTACCATCATCATGCACAATATCTTAACGCTTAACGCATAAGTAAATCCCCTTTGCGGGGTTTTTCATCTCAGTTTGACATTCGAGTCCGCACAAAGGAAGTTTGGTTTGGATAATTCAATAAGGGTTCTGAAATTTAGAATGTTCATCAACTATGGACTAGTCGAATCAATAAGGTTCACTAGTCTAACAAGGTTCAACAATAATGATATTCAAATTGAATAATAATCTCAAGAAGTAGACAATAGAACAAATATTGTATAACAAATTCATATTTTGAAAGGATAATCAATCTTTAATATAACAATTCGAACTTGAATAATAGTAATGAGAATTTACTCAAGGTAAATAATAAACTTGAACAATGATAACAAGTATGGGTAGGAAACTTGCCTCGTGCATAGATTACACTTTAACTAAACTCGTTCTTTGATTTAACTCCTACATATCAATTACGTTCACAATACCAGTCAATAATAACGTACTAAACATCATAAGTTTACTCTTTGTCTAACTCAATTCATGACTATACTTAGTGGGTTATTACACTTATTGTCAAAAATTAAGACTTCACGAACAATAAGTTAACCATGCATTCAATCAATTAATTCTGCGTAATTATGTTATGGACGTGTTAAGAATTTATTTTAACACCTCATTATATGTCTAACAAGTTTTTATGATCATTAGACTAAGTTGCTATCACATTTCTATACTTGAATACTTAAAAAACATTTCTGGACATTACGCAAAGTGGTATTTGTGGGCGCCACTTTTTATCTTGAGTCTTGGCGTTGGCGGTATGCAGGTAGCCTCATGGCTGTCGTTAAGTTGCTAGCAACTGATGATGGCAGCGCTGATGCGAGTACTAAGGCATGAGAGTCATGGCAAGGCGAGACTCGATTCGATTCTCGCAATTCGCAAAAATTGCAGAACATGGCCAAAATCCCCCAATTAAATTATTTTTACACGAATTTAGACATACCCAAAAATAATAATGCACAAATAACTAATACTCAACCCCTCTAACATGTTTTTTACAAGTTTAAACACATAATTTTCAGAAATCAAACATGTAATTTTCACTGTTCTTGATGTTCTTGAAGTTCTTGAACAAAAACATGGAATTTAATACTACGGATTCGTTATAAGGCCAAATCCAACCATTCAAGTTTCGTTTACTTCGTTTTAACATGCATAAATATATACAAGTGTAAAATTTAGGGATAATATATGATCAATGCATTAAATTTGTGCGTAAGGGCCATATGGCCATAATTCAACACTCTGTAATTTTGAAGCAATTATATACGACCTATTTTCATGAATTTGCTATTATGTAAACATACAATAGATAGTAAAACATGTTTTGATGACATATTACCAAATATATACACATAATCGCTACTCTTTTTCAATTACAGAGGCTTAACAGAGGTTTGAAAGCCATTATTTATAAAAACTAAATGACGTAAATAAAAATAGGTTGAAGATAATTACCCAGAGCGTAGAGTGTAATGTAGGAGATGAATTGAAACCCTTCTCAAACTCTTCTTCAATCACACACTCAAAATTCTTAACTTTTCTCTCTGAATTCTCTTTGAGCTCTCAACTTAGCATACATGAAACAACATAATACGCTAGAGGCGTATAAAAACTGACGTGATGATGGTCAGTTAACTCGTCATGGGTAACTGTTATTAACTTCTCTTAGGGCCTTGTTTGGCTAGCATCATAGATTTCAAAACTCCTCTAATTTAATAAAACTTATCATATAGTTTGAAAATGTCACACTCCTTATAAAATAAATCCAATAGTTTATTTAATTTATTTTAAATAAAATGTAATAATTTCTCATAAATTCACATAGTCACATAATTAAATTTCTCATTAATAAATAATGTCAAATTTTAACTCTCTAATTAATAATTAAATTAATTAAAATACCAATAGGCTTATTAGATATTTCTTTTAATACAATAAGCTCACATAATCACATACTTCGATAATAAAAATTCTCCACATTAATTTAATAAATGTAACACATATAATTAAATTAATCTACCACAATTTCATCAATTAATTATTTAATCTAATAATTAATTCATCAAAAAAATATTTATTCAATCCAATAAATATTAAAATTAAATTACAAAATCTTGGTTGTCATAGTTTCAACACGAATATTGTCTTCTAGAAAATATACAAACTCAAATTCAGTTCTCATTACAATTATTATCACACTATTTCACAGAATAGTGAGGACTACTAAAGTCATTTATCATGGATGATCATTCCAGTCCCCGACTCGTCCCAGCTACGTTCTCATTTCCTGAAGAGAACAGTGAAAGAAAGGGTGAGCTCAACTAGCCCAGTAAGAAATATTATGACTAAGATAGTGCAGAATAATTTATCGTTAGCCTTCAACAGTGTTAAACTGATAAAATATAACAAACATCAAGTTTAACTGCAGTGGACCAAGCAATCTATTAGAAGAGTCAAGTAGAGAATAAAATCTACTATCTTCTATGATTTAATAGGTTTTTCATCACTTTTATCGCTGAGACTCAACTTAATAAATAAACCACATCATCCCTGCACTACGGCCAAGGATATTCATTACTCATTAATATCATGACCACAAATTATTCATGAACTACGGGCCAAGGATATTTGTGTATTCATCAATGGTCATGATCATGCCAACAACTGCCCATCAATGCACTATGGCCAATGAGGATTTTTACCACATCATTTGTAACATTACGGTCATGATTATATCGAATAACCCCTGGTCATAATCATACCAAGTCCATCTATGCCCTACAATCCACATATGACTTTCAACATATTATAAACATGAGGATGATGACAATGATATAAGAATTCAATAAAATAAGTTTAAGAATTAATTTATCCAGGAACCAATAACGTCCAAATTGTCAACATGATACTTTTTTGTGGAGTAAAATTCAAGAATGCTCAGAAGAATATTTCCATGAAAAGATACTGGATGAAGCGCAAATATCAAAGATATTCCACTAATTTCACATAGTATAGATGTCAAAGCTTTAACCAACTTAGTATAAGAGAATATATGAAACTGCAAATGGATTTTCGTCCGCCATGCGGTAATCCACTTAGATAGATCATTTCTACAATTTAATAAGGAATGAATACAAAGGATCATTCACCATGCATGTGATAATCCATATAAATAGGTTATTCCAACAGAATAATAAAGAATGGAATAACAGAAGAAATCATCATGCATGCGATAGACCGCACATACAGGTTATTCCAACAAAATAATAAAGAATGGAACCAGGTCATGCGTAATCCGCACAGAGATGATGTTCCAACAGAATAATAAAGAATGGAACCAGGTCATGCGTAAACTGCACAGACAGGATGTTTCAACAGAATAATAAAGAACGAAACCAGGTCATGCGTAAATGCACAGACATGATGTTCCAACAGAATATTAAAGAATGGAACCAGGTCATGCGTAATATGCACTGACAGGATGTTCCAATAGAATAATAAAGAATGGAATAACAGAAGAATTTCACCATGTATGCGGTATTTCGCATAGACATGTTATTCCAACATAATGATAAAGAATGGAATAACAGAAGAATTTCACCATGTATGCGGTACTTCGCATAGACAGGTTATTCCAACATAATGATAAAGAATGTAATAACAAAAGAATTTTATCATGTATACGGTACTTCGCATAGACAGGTAATTCCAACATAATGATAAAGAATGGAATAACAGAAGAATTTCACCATGTATGCGGTACTTCGCATAGACAAGTTATTCCAACATAATGATAAAGAATGGAATAACAGAAGTTCTCTTCATGAAGACGAAAGAAATAATACCCCTTACGAATACAACAAATAATATCTCTTTCCTTTGAAGAAACTGAATATAGGAGTAGTGAAGTAGCAGAATACTTTTCTTCTTTCTCTCTATAGTTTCTCTCTCTAGAGTTTCAGTGAATTCGTAAGAAATAATGAAGTAATGAGCTTCTATTTATAGGATAATGGACTAAATTGTAACTAATTCATGAACGGTCCAGATTGATTTACTTTTAAACGGACGGTCCATATTGATTTACTATGCAGTATTAATAAAATATTCTAATAAAATAAAATCTTTTAAATAAATTATAATATATTCTATTTATAATCTAATAAAACGAATAACTTTATAAAAGTATTCATTTTTATATAAAAAGATTTTACTATGCAAATACTATGCGAGCCTTATGCAAACACTATGCATAATAGAATATTATATATTCTATTTATAGTTTAATAAAACAAATAACTTTATAAAAGTATTTTGTTTTATATAAAAAGATTTTACTATGCAAACACTATGTAGACACTATGCAAACACTATACATAATAGAATATCATATATTCTATTTATAGTCTAATAAAACAAATAACTTTATAAAAGTATTCTGTTTTATATAAAAAGATTTTACTATACAAACACTATGTAGACACTATGCATAATAGAATATCATATATTCTATTTATAGTCTAACAAAATAAATAACTTTATAAAAGTATTTTATTTTATATAAAAAGTTCTCTGTTTCATTACATTTATAATAATAATAAAACAAAACTTATCACCTTTATTATAATTCACAATATTAACCGACCAGGTCGTTCCCAAGAAAGAGGGGGCTTTCCAATAAGGATTTCTCCCTATTGGCGTACAATTAGGTGACCAAACCTCTCCTTGGCAGAACTTCTAGACATTGTTAATGTTGCAAATAATAATATTAATAACTTCGTTGTCTCAATTATTGATTTAATAATATATAAAATATTGACAATGATTGAATCAAATAACGTCAGATACTATGCAACAATTACTGTAGCAATAATTGAACAAAACCGAGTGACTTTTCACGTAAGCATCAATAATCAATACAGTGTGTGCTACTATGCAACCACGCCAGACATCGCATTACTTTACTACCGAGTAGTTCAGCAGTTTTAACGGTGAAACTTCCATTGTTATTTTCATAAAATATTTTTGTCGTTTTCTCAATCCGACAATAATTTTCGTTATAGGGTCCACCAATGATTGTCGTTGTTTATGCGAATATTCCCTCGCTAAAACGAATATTCCCCGACCAATCGAATATTATATAACAACTTGCGTACTTTGCAAAATTTATAAATATTACCTACAACTATAACATTAGATCAAATCCACACCATAATATTAAAAAAAATATTTCGAGAAATTTAAATCTTTATTCATAAAATTTGGGGTCTCACATCGGGGAATAGAACTAAGAGGGGAGAGACGATTAATCTTTCGCTAGTGTGTCATACCTAAGCTTATTTGGTTGGTCAGTCAGAGCATATGGTTAATATATGATATGTTAATTTGTTAAATAACCCTTGTTTTGTGGTAGTATTTGAAAATGGCAGTTGTAAATATTAACAATGGAGTGAATGAGACCGTGGAGACACCTTTAATCACCACCCAGGGGAACGTGCAACATGAAGGCAATATTCCTCCTGTAAACAACACTACCGAACAAATGATGAATGATGGGATGTTTAGAAGCTTTTTGCAGTTCATGCAAAATCAGACGAGGGAGACTCGTGTACCAAATACTACCGAAATGATAGCGATACCGCTTTGTCACAACCAAGCAGTTCAAAGAGTTGGGACCACCAGAATTTGCGGAAAAGCTGGATCCGATCAAGGCGGAGACGTGGGTTAAACAAATTACCAAGATATTTGATGTCTTGGGATGTACAGAGGAATATAAGGTTCCATTCGCCACCTTTATGTTCCTTGGTGAGGCAGACTATTGGTGGGAGTCTGTGAAGCGTACCCAGCCTGCCGCACTCAACATGTCTTGGGAAATATTTCAAAAACTGTTTAATGACAAGTACTTTCCTGAAAAGTATTCGTTATATGAAGGAGGGAGAGTTTATTAGACTGGAACAAAACAACATGACGGTGTCCCAGTACGAGGCAAAGTTTGCAGAGTTATCCAGGTTTGCACCCCATTTGGTAGAGAATGAGGAACGAATGACGCGGATGTTTCTGAGAGGTCTAAAACTCGAGATTCAACAATATCTTATCTCTCATAAATTTTCTTTATATTCAGATCTTGTAAACATGGCTCAATTATTAGAGCGAGATAATGAGTCTGTTCAACCGAGGGACCATAACCGTGGTCATACAAATTGTGTTAGCCAATCGGTGAGCAATGACAACCAATGGGAGGAAAATATTCGGACAAAAGCGGTTACCACTCTGGTGGAAATCGTGGCCATGATGGTAGAAGAAGCGAGTCGGGGGGAGATTTCAAAAAGAGAAGGTACAACAATGATAACATGAAGACGTCAACACAAACATCAACTGTTTCTAGGGGAGGAGAACGATCATCGGTCGTATGTTACAAATGCGGGAAAGAGGGACACATTAGCCCAAACTGCCCACAATAATCCAAGGTGTGTTATATCTGTGGAAAGGAAGGTCATATAGCTAGAGATTGTCTTGTAGCGAAACCAAGTCCAACGGGGATGGTGACTCCAAAGGCTATCCCGGACAAGTCAAAGTCGGTGGTTCCTGGAAGGGCGTTTGTCGTGACTGCCCAAAATGCGAGGAACGTGAACGAGGTGATCACGGGTAAGCTAATCATAAACTCTTGCAAAGTTTATACCTTATTAGATACCAGTTCTACCCATTCTTTTATCTCTCCTGCTTGTGCTCAATGTTTGAACTTGACTCCGGAGAAATTAGACATTGACTTATCTGTTGAGACTCCGTTAGGAGAAACTTTCATTACATCTACTGTTTATAAATCTTGCTTGATTCAAGTTGGTACTATCACATTACATGCCGATCTTATTTCGTTGAAAATACTTGTATTTGATGTGATTTTAGGGATTGATTGGTTAACCACTCATCATGCTAAAATTGATTATTTTCGTAAGGTTGTTAGTTTTCATATTCCTAACAACCCTGTTATGCGAATTCAAAAATCCAAACCACTAAAGTCAATCACTGTCATATCCAGCCATAAAGCTATTCGTTTATTGAAAAACGGATGTCAAGCTTTCTTAGCCCATGTCACGGATTTGAACAAAAACACGTCAGATTTGAATAATATTTTTATTGTTAGTGAATTTCCTGACGTATTTCTTGAAGAATTTCCCGGTCTACCCCCAGAACGTGAAGTTGAATTCTTTTTTGACCTTGAACTTGGTACAAAGCCCATTTCTAAAACCCCATATCGAATGGCTCCTATTGAACTTCAGGAGTTAAAGGTTTAACTTCAGGAGTTGTTGGACATCAGTTTCATTCGTCCTAGTACATCTCCTTAGGATTCTCTTGTGTTATTCGTAAAGAAGAAATACGGGAGTATGCGACTTTGTATTGACTACCGGGAATTGAACCATGTCACCATAAAAAATAGGTATCCGCTACCACGCATTGATGACTTGTTTGACCAGTTGCAAGGAGCACAATTCTTTTCAAAGATCGATCTTCGTTCTGGATATCATCAGTTGAAGATTAAAACTGAGGATGTTTCGAAGACTGCCTTCAGAACTCGGTACGATCATTATGAATTTTTAGTCATGTCTTTCGGATTGACTAATGCTCCTGCTGCTTTCGTGGATATGATGAACTGTGTGTTCAAAGAATATTTGGATCAGTTCGTTGTCATCTTTATTGATGACATCCTCATCTATTCTAAAAGTTGTGAAGATCATGAGCACCATTTCAAGTCGGGTATCGCAAAGGCTTCGTGACAACAAGCTATATGCCAAGTCAAGAAATACGAAGTTCGGCTTGAGGAAGTAGTAGCATTCCTTGGGCACGTGGTGTCAAAACATGGAGTATCTGTTGACCCGGCGAAGATAGAAGCAATACAAAGTTGGGAGCAACCGAAGTCAGTGACCGAAGTACATAGCTTTTTAGGCTTAGCTGGTTATTATCGGAGATTTGTGGAAGGATTTTCTGGAATTGCTACTCCGTTAACTCAGCTGACTCAGAAAGATACAAAATTCGTATGGAGCGAGGGATGCGAGAAGAGTTTCCAAGAGCTCAAGATGAGACTCATTTCGGCACCTATACTGACAATACCATCTGGTTCGGATGGATTTGTTATCTACAGCGATGCTTCAGGCAAAGGGTTAGGATGTGTTCTCATGTAACATGGGAAAGTCATAGCCTATGTGTAACATTCCAGAATTTTAATGTGTAATATTAAATATTTATTAATTTATATAAGTATTTAATGGATATGTTTATTGTTGAATAAATAATTGTTCAATTTGAGTTGATGTGGTTTAGTTAATTATTTGTTGAATAAATAATTAAATATTAAATATTAAATATTTATTTGCAATAATAAATATTTATTGAATTATAGAAGTATTTAATGGCAATTTGAGTTGATGTGGTTTAGTTAATTATTTGTTGAATAAATAATTAAGGAGCTAAGAAAATTAATTGTTATGAGATTATATACCAATTTAATTTAATAAGAAAGCTAAAGAGCTTATAGTGATTTAAATAAATTATAATATTTTAAATGGGAATTTGTAATTTAAAATATTAGTTGGTCTAATAAAATTACAATTATAAAAGAAATTATAGTTATGTGATATTAAGTTATGTGCCAAAGTAATTTAATAGATTAATGTTTTAATTGATTAATTAATTAAGTAGAAGTGTGACTAATAACCTTGCTATAAAGGAGTTATTAAAATAAATTAATAGAGTTTAATTCAGTTTTGTCAAACAAGGCCTAATGCCTATTAAGTCTTTAATATAATTGTGTTTTACCAAAAAGGGCATAAGGATTAATTGATTATATTTTTAGTGGTTAGCCAAACAAGCCTTATGGCTTTTGATTTTCAAAACTCAAATAACTGATATCAGTTATATGTTTTATATTTATATCATATAATAAATATATATTATATCTTATACGTTGTATCATAAGACATAAGAATAGAGGAGAGAGGTTAGAGAGAAGAAAAGAAAAACTCAGAGGAAGAAGAAGAGAAGAAGAAAAGAAGAGAGGAAGAAAAGCTAGAGATTGGAGAAGAAGAAGCTTGAGAATAGAAGGGAATAACCATCATCATCTTCTTCAAGGTATTTCTCCTATTCTTTTTAGTTTTAAAAGTTTAGTTTTTCTCTTCCTAAATTCTCTATAGAATCCTTGTGTAAACATGAATTGTTGTTGCTATGTGGCTTTATATGACATACTAGTGATGTTAAAACGATTTTCATAAGTTATAGTCAATGTATTGTTGTTATGTATGTAGTTTGTGAAGAAAACCTTTTTACAAAGAGTTTTTGGTGAATGAGTATGGGTTAATTTAAAGTAGAAATTGAGGGTTAATTAGTTGTTTAGTTGATAAATTGATCATCTAATTAGATAGAGTATGTATAATTATTGATAAGATGCTTTGAATTAATTGTTTTGGTTGAAAAACAAAATTTACAGTATTGATTTTCATTGAAATATCAAAAATGGAGTTTTTATCAAAAATAATGAAATTGGATGTTTTAAATTCGTTGTTTATGTTGTTGTATGGGTAGAAACATGTTAGAAGTTCTTGAGTTATGTTTAAATGAAGTTTTTGTATGAATTGCATGTGAATTAGTCTATTAGAAACGAGCTTGTATGCTAAA
The DNA here is from genome assembly GCA_020205615.1 of Panax quinquefolius. Taxonomy (NCBI): domain Eukaryota; kingdom Viridiplantae; phylum Streptophyta; class Magnoliopsida; order Apiales; family Araliaceae; genus Panax; species Panax quinquefolius. Next base: position 29,867,704 of record CM035164.1, on the reverse strand, counting down.
TTGGCTTTTTTTTCTTGCACTGCTGTCAAGTCGTCAATCGATATCAAGGTTTGAAGTCACATTGGCATGGTCCAAAGAAGACATTAGTGGCGCCATGCTCCACCACCACCACCACAGCAGCAATACGCAATCAGAGTGTATTCACCATGCAGCGCCACAAATACCATCACTGATGTCAGAAGCGCCACCCACAAATGTAAATCGTGGCGCATGACGCTGAAAGTTAGCGTAATGGTCCGACAAATTGTACTTTTTGTACATGAAATTTTAAGAAACATTATGTGATGATAGTAGGACTGTAAAAAATTGATTTTAGTATTTCTATACTATGAATAGTTATGTTATTAAAGATTAACTTGTGTTATAACTTGATTATGTGATTGTAAAGTGGTAGTGACAAACTACTCATGATGACGTATATATATATATATATATATATATATATATATATATATATATATATATATATATATATATATATAGGGTATTGTGATTGAATCGAATTGATTCGGTTTAGCCTACGAGCAAGGCAATTTTTCTAATCCTTTATCTTATTGAACTAATTATTGTTTTCAATTCGATTACCTTATAATGATGCAGGTTTTTATTATTCAATTTTATTATAATTGGGTAGTTAGAAATGAATGTTTTGATTAAGTGAACACCAAATCCTGAGAAAATGAAGTACCAAGATTTGGGGGTGTCACACTATGCCTCACGACAACTCAAAGAATATGAGAGGAATTATCCTACTGATGATATGGAGTTGTCAGCAATCGTTTTCGCGTTAAAGATCTAGAGAAACTACTTATATGGGGAGAAAGTGGAGATCTATACATATCATAAAGCCTCAAATATTTCTTCACCCAAAAGGAACTCAACATGCGGCAACGCCGTTGGCTCGAGTTATTGAAAGATTACGACCATATCATCCAATATCATCCTGGAAAAGCAAACGTGGTAGCTAACGCATTGAGTAGAAGATCATATGCGGGTACGAGTGCAATGTTGTTAACACGAAGGCCCATTTTGTATGACTTGCAAAGGATGGAGATAGAGTTAAAGGCTCCAAGTACCCACACGATGATATCAAGCATACGAGTAGAACCGACTTTAATCAATAAAGTTAAAGCTGCTCAAGCTACAAACATGGAGCTGATGCGTATGAAGAAGAAAGTGCAAGAAGGTGCTATTACAGAAGCAAGAATCGATGAAGAAGGAATACTTCGAGTCAACTCCATACTTTGCGTTCCTAACGATTTTGACTTGAAGCATAGAATCATGATGGAGGCACACAACACACCGTTTGTAATCCATCATGGGAGTACCAAAATGTATCATGATCTTCGACATACATTTTGGTGGAGCAATATGAAAAGAGAGATCGCAGAGTTTATCTCGAGGTGTTTAACTTGTCAACGTGTAAAGGCTGAGCATCAAGTACCAAAGGGTCCATTGCAACCACTTGAGATTCTGAAATGGAAGTGGGAACACATTACTATGGATTTCGTTACGGGTCTTCCCAAGGTTTCTCAAGGCATAAATGCGATTTGGGTCATTATTGATAGATTAACCAAGTCTGCTCATTTTTTGCCTATACGGGAGACTTATTCCCTTGAACGCCTTGCTCGTATGTACATGAATGAGATTGTGAGATTGCATGGCATGCCAATATCCATAATTTTGGATCGTGACCCAAGATTCACTTCACAATTTTGGGTTAGCTTGCAGAAAGCTATGGGCACGGATTTACGATTCAGTTCAGCATACCATCATCAAACGGACAGGTAATCAGAGAGGACTATTCAAACTCTTGAAGATCTATTAAGACTCCGTGTCTTAGATTTCAAAGGGAGTTGGGATAAGTACCTACCATTGGTGGAATTCTCCTACAACAATAGTTATCAAGCAAGTATAGGTGTGGCTCCATTTGAAGCATTGTATGGATGAAAGTTTTGTTCTCCAATATGCTGGGATGAGGTGGGTGAAGCAACATTGTTGGGACCAGAATTGGTACGCATAACTACAGAAAAAATCCAAACGATTCAACAACGTATACAAACGGCATAGGATGGAAAAAAGAGTTATATGGATCTTCATCGAAAGGACGTGGAATTTAATATTGGGGATCATGTATTGTTATATATTGCTCCATGGAAGGGAGTTAAAAGATTTGGGAAGAGAGGAAAGCTCAATCCAAGATTTGTTGGTCCATTTGAGATTCTTGACTGAATAGGAAATGTGGCCTATAGACTCGCATTACCTCCAAGCATGTCTCGTGTTCATAATTTTTTTCACATATCTATGCTTCGTAAATATGTGAAAGACCCGAACCACATTATTGAGTTAGAACCAGACGAGATAGCCGATGATTTAACATACGAGGAGGTACCTGTTAAGATCTTGGATAGGAAAGAGCATGTCCTATGCACGAAGGTTATACCACAAGTTAAGGTTTTGTAGAGAAATCATTCTATTAAAGAAATGACCTGGGAGTTGGAATCAGAAATGAAAATGAGGTATCCTCACCGTTTCGAAACACCAGGTATGTACATCAATTTCGAGGATGAAATTTCATAAGGAGGGGAGGTTGTAAGACCCCAACTTTTTAATAAATAAAATTGAATTTCCTCTATTCATTATCTTGAAATAATAAGGTTTTAATTTGATATAATACTTTGGTTATGGGTGAAATGTGCAAATTTTGCAAAATAAGCAAGTGGTTATAAAATATTCATTGTTGTCAGGGAATATTCGTTTGGTCGTGGAATATTCTTTTTGTCGGGGAATATTTGTACGACGGCGCAGCCATTTGTGGGCCCCATAACGGATTACTGTCGGGTGAAGAAAACGACAAGTTTGAGTTTTTATAAATAACAGCGTAATGGTTATCAGTATTAATGCTTGTTGGAATTCGATGGTTAAAATACGAATACGGCATGGCATTTTGCAAGAGAGACAATCTGTATTGCACATTATTTTTGAATTATTGATTCTTACGTAAGAATGCACTACTCAATAATTGTTATTGTAATTACTGTTCAATATTTTATTTTATTGATTCAATAATTGCTATGTTGATATTTTATATTATTGTTGTTTCAATAATTGTCACTGCACATTATCTCCATTATCAGATCAATCTATCTAATAAAATACAAATGATTTTGAATTTCCAGCTCACTTAATAAATCATTTGGGTCATTCAAAGTTTGAGATAAATTCCACCGTCCATAAATCTATCTAATAAAATACATCTATCTATTTATCTAATAATGATTTTGAATTTCCCGTTCACTCAATAAATCATCTGGTCCGTTCAAAGTTTGGGATAAATCTCATTGTCCATACAATGCCGGAGGCACGGGACCCAGCTAGTAATTAATATTTTTTGAATAATATTGTTAGATAGCATTATTAGAAATCTCTAATAAAGTTTTGTCTAGGAAATGGGTTTGGTCACCTAATTGCGTGCCAATAACGAGAAATCTATATCGGAAAGCCCCCTCTTTCTTGGGAACGACCTGGTTGTCATAATTGTGATTTTGTAATATTATTTGTGAATAATTAATTATTGATTCATATGATGAGGAAATATTTATTTTATATGGATATAAATGATGGATATATTTTATGTGGACATAAATGAAGGAATTAATGCTGAGGAGTTTTATCAGTATTTTGTCGGAATAGAGGTGTTGAAAATCGTCCGTATGTGGATTTCGGTCATTTTTCGTTTAGAATTTGAAAAAACTTAAACTTACAAAGTTGTATAAAATTTAATTTCTTATGGAATGGACATAAAATTCGTATTTTTCTGATAAAATAGCTATTTATTATAAATTATTGAAGTTTCAGAAATAAATATTTTTATTAAAAATATGGTGGGCCCTAATTTTGGTTAGAGAGAAATAAAATGTGCTGGAATTTCTTTTCAAAAGTGGTGGGCGTGAATAGTAGCAGGTAAAGCTATCAGGTAGCAGGTTAGTCTGCTATTGCGTTCTAAGCATTTTCTTATAAATAGGGTGCTTAGTTAGAATTGAAAATCACACCAGAAACAAGTTTTCTCTCTTTCTCTCGCTATATTATCGAGCTTATTTTGTGAGTATTTAGATACTTTGTGAGTTGCTATTCATCAGTGCAAGTTTTCTTCAGCCTTATACCTCATATTTCAGCCAGAAGTTGTAATAATCCAAAAATTTAAATTGTAATTTTAAATATTTATGGAATTATATAAATATTTAATTAATGTGTTTATTGTAGAATAAATATTTGTTTAATTTGATTTGATTATTTTCTTGTTGAATAAATAATTAACAAGTTAAGGAAATTGATCATCATGAGATAATATTTTAATATTTGGTTGATTAAATAAAATTATAATTATAAAAAAAATTATATTTATGTCGTATTGATTTATGTAGTGAATTAATTTAATAAATTGTTATTAGAATTAATTAAATTGAATATTAAAATTTAATTAATTAAAGTGTGACCATAAACTATATTATAAAGGAGTTATTAAAATAAGTTAAGGGTGGTTAATTCGGTTTTTTCTTAACAAGGCTTAATGAATGTTAAGTCTTTAATTTAAATACATTTTTACCAAACAAGGTGTAAGATTTAATGGGTTAATTTTAGTTAGTTAGCCAAACAAGCCTTATGGCTTTTGAGTTTAAAAAAAACTCGATGTCGATTAAAGTTATAATTATATTATATACTTAATACATATATTATTACCTATACGTTATATTGGGTTTAATACGTAAATTAGAGTTTAGAATAGGGAGAAAGACTTAGAAGAAGAAGAAAAAGAAGAGTGTAGACACTCGAAATTTTCTGTACTGCTATCACTAACATTGCAGAAGGACAGATTTGTCTTTTAAGAGGGAACCCTAAAAGACAATCCATATCCATACAGGATACTACCGGAAGTTCAGCATCAACCCCGGAACACACACTGGGAGTAACAATTCCAACCTCAGAGATAACAGCGAGGCGTGCAGATCCAATACCGGAACACACACCGGAGAAGACCGATTAATCTCGGAGATAACCCAGAGGTATCCAGTCTCAGTCCCAATCATGGGAATAGCCACCAACCTTGGTTATAACCCCAAGGAATGCAATTTCGGCGATAACCCCGGAAATGCTTGTTTCAAATGCAATCAACTTCAATCTCGTCACTCACAACGAGATAATCCATACCAACCCGGATATAACACTGGGAGGACAGGAACACCTCAAAGATGACACTGAGGACCTTCAACAATGGCAGCAATCCAATCTCAGCGAAGCCCTGAGCAACGTCTGCTTTATCAGTCCAAACCGGCGATAACACTGGTGAAGGGCAACATCATCATCTCGCCAACACGATGCCACGCCACGTCGTCTCGACAATTCATACACACATCTCTACACAACAATGTCCCGCAAGAATCAAGGAAAACCAATCCCGAGTGACTATTGTGCGGGGTAACGGATGGAATTTGAAGCTTGAAGACCGGAGGGCATCGTCCCATCTTCAATGACTTCGTACAAACTCTAATCCCATGCCTTTGTACAACTCTCGACAACGGCAATCCCGAGTTGCCTCTGGTACACCTGCGGCCCAGCTGCAGGTACACCTGTGGCTCCACCCTCTATAAATAGAGGGATTGGGGTGGCCATTTTGCAAGAGAAAATGGCGAGGAAGCCCTGCCCAATTTTCTCTGCACTCACCCCATACAGTGTACTTCCTCATTTTAAACACCTGTGAGCTCATATATAGCTACTTTTGTACCTACAAAAGCCAGTGCTTACCCACTTTAAAGATATAGAAGTCTTCTTTGGCAGTCAACTGTAAGGCTTCTCACGCACCTTAGAGTCTTTCTTTTCATCTTTGCACACACCCTTCTTCACATTGAGAGTAATGTTGCGTGTGTTTGCTCGTACTTCGGTTCGTGGTTTTATTTCAGTTTATGTATATATATATATATATGGGATTCCATCCACGACAGAAGGTTGTTGAGAGCAACCCATTTTACTGCCACTACTACATTAAACTTATAAAAAAAAATTAAAATTGTCTAAGGCCCAGTATAGGTAGTAGCGGTGGCCAAAATGGGTTGCCTCAACAACCTAGGTTGTTGTGGATGGAATCCCTATATATATATATATATATATATATATATATATATATATATATATATATGGACTAACATTATTGAGTTATGCCTCGTCAATCGAGCCAGGCTCAATCGAGGCATAAATCGATAATGTTAGTCCATATATATATATTAATCGTGTGTCGAACTTTGTTCGATGAGCTCGATTTTACATCCCCATGCGTTTATTCGCTATATATATATATATACTTATATATATGAACTGTTGTCGAACTTTGTTCGATGAGCTTGGATTTTACATCCGGTGCGTTTATCGCTTATATATATATATATATATATATATATATATATATATATATATATATTTCGTCCCACCTGGAGTTCACTTCGTGGTGGTTGATCGCTTCTGACTTTCTTTACGTTTTCATTCCGGCTCGAGTTCACTTCGTGGCAGTTGATTACTTTGTACAACTTTATTTACATTTCGTCCCGCCTAGAGTTTCCTCCGTGGTGGTTGATAGCTTTACAGCTTTATTTACGTTTTGTCCCACCTGGAGTTTATTTCGTGGTGGTTGGTAGCTTTTACAGCTTTATTTACATTTCTGATCCCCCATGGAGGTGCTTCGTGGTTGGTGATCATGTCTGTATATATATATATTTATAGCTTTTATATATATATACATGCTTACTGCTTTCATACAAATTGCGATATCGTATGCCTAGGAATCATGTGATCATTCTGATTGACTATTGGATCTAGATTCGGTTCACGTGATGGACATTTTCAAATTCAGAAGTGACTTATAAATTATTCTGCGATGTCTGAATTTCTTCAGATGGTTTCCATACCCACGAGGAAGTCGGCATTATTTTTGTATATTATTTTCGTACGGATGCTTCGCATCTGTAAAATAAAATCAATCAAGCCGAACACTTAATAAAATAGGAGTGTAAAAGGTTTCAATTACTATTGAGCATCAGGGTTTGAAAAACCTTTTTTATAAAACATCATTGCTATATCTTACTAAAACTGATTTTTTACATAAATTCAAACCCTGTGTATATTGGTGCGAACAAGGCCTCGCACTACTTCCAAATAACAACACATTGACCCACACACACACACATTCAGATAATAGTTTCTTGAAAAGAGGCGGTCACCGTGGTAACACGGATGTTGAGGGGTGCCTAATACCTTCCCTCTGCATAACCAAGTCCCCGGACCCTAATGAATCTCAACACGGATGTTGAGGGGTGCCTAATACCGACCCATTTAGCAGTGTCACGTCACTGGGTCAATGTGCAAACCTTTTCTCGGTTGTGTTGGTACAACCATTTAAAAAACCAACTGGCGACTCTTAACAATCCATCGTCAACATTATACATGTCGGACCTTTTTCACTTGTTTTTTAAAACAAATCTCACCTAAAATGAGAACACCAAAGAACAAGTAACGGAAAGGGATAATAAAAAATCCCGACATCGACAAAGAGAAGAAGAAAATTACTGAGAAAAATAAGAGAGAATTGGGAGAAGTCAAGAGAGAGGAATTGGGGAAAAAGAAAGCTCCATAATCAAAAGAATAGCCATCATCTTCAAAAATTAAGGTATCCTCTTGCTTGTATTTTTAAAAAAGTTGTAGTTATATTCTCTTCTAAAATTCTCTATAAAAACTTTGTTAAGGTTGAATTGTTTGTTGTATATAGCTTTATATGATAAATTGTTTGTTATAAAATTGTTTTCATAAGTTTATATATGAGTATAGTGAATGAATTCATGTTAAGTATGTATTTTGTATAGGAAATCATATTACAGTGAATTGGTATGAACTTATATGAATATGGCTTAGTTTAAAGTAAAATTAAGGTTTAAATAGTTGTATAATATATAAATTGACTATTGAATTCGAAAGAGGATGAATAAACATAAGCATAGTATGTTGAATTAATTGTTTTGGTTGAAAAACAAAAGCACAATGATGATTTTCACTAAAACTTTCAAAAAGTGAAGTTTTAGCAAAAATAGTGAAAATTAATGGTTGTAATTTGGATGTTTATGTTGTTTAGATGGCTAGAAATGCGTTAGAAAACATTAGATTATGTTTCTGTAAACCTATTATACCTTAGATAGGTTGGTATGGTTGTTAGAAAGGAGTTTGGAGGCCTAATTTGGCTTTCCATAGTGTTATAGAGCATAAAATCATAAAACGCTGAAGGGACCACCGCCCCGGCAGGACTCCGTTGGGCAAAAATCCCCGCCTTGGCAGGGGGTAGTCTGCTAAGCCGATTTTGGAAAAACAAACTGACAGAACATAGTTTACTAAAATGGGCATAACCATTTCATACGAACTTCGATTGATGCGATTCAAGATGATCCGGAACGAGGACGAGTAGACCTATAACTTTGATTCTTTAAGTATTAAAATTTGAAATCGTTATTAAGGGTCAAAATGGCCATATTTAGGACTATTGTGTATTTGAAGGCAATCGGAGGGCATCAGGATGCACGAATGCAAGTAGAATTCTTTGTGTGTTAGTATAACCTAATGATAACATGTTGGACATTTAATAAGATGTTGTATCAAGTTGTTAATGTGTATGTGATGCAATGACATGATCACTTAAGTAGTTGTAATAAAGCTAAATAGTGATGTTCATGAAAAGATGTAATGTTGTTAGTGAGCTATATGTAACTAATATTAGTGTAACTAATGTGTATTGTCAATACATATGGTATGTGTAGGACTTGTGGTGAATGTGAGTAGTGATTGTTTAACATACGCAGGAGCTAAGTTTCCTAACATTTGCTACTTTATTATTCAGCAAGGTTACTTTTCACTGTCATGATATACTTTTGCAAGTTCTTTATTTCTAATCTCTTGTTGAGCAATTTATTGTTATGCAAGTTCTTTAACTCTCATTTACTGTTGAGAAAGTTAATTAATCTTTATTTCTTTATTACAAATGAGATTACTTTGGTTATTCAAAGTCTATAATTTTGTTATAAGAAATGTGTTTATTCAGCTACTAATAACTATTGTTTGACCTTCGTTCTCCAATGTCATTGTACTATCTTACATTATTGTACCGAACTCTAAGTTGCCTAGCGATTCTTTACCAATTCAACTAATCCTTAGTTGATGAATGTTCTAAACTCTAAATTACCCTTGTAGTCAACCCAAACCAAACTTCCTTTGGTTTGCATATGTACTCACACAAATTTTGAAAGCATGTTGTCGATGATAATATTTGTTCAATTTAGAAATTATTAATACTCTAGTTCTTATTGATTCATCGATATACCTTGTTCATGAAGATATTATAATTACACTCTTGAATAGTTATTGGTCTCTATCTGATTCAACTAGTACTTGGTTGATGAGATTTCTAAAGATATAGAATTCCTTTGAAGTTAATTCGCAACAAAACTTCCTTTGGTTCGGAACCTGATAATCTAAGCTGAGATGAAAAACCCTATATTAGGGGATTATTTTAGAGCTACGCAATAGCGTTAAAATGTTTGCGCAATACATAGTACAAAGGGCTGGTCACCTAGAGTACGGGATGATGGTCCATATAGTCGTTTAGACTGTTAAAGGTTATAGTAGAAACACCTGTTAACTTAGGACATAGATGAAGATTATAGTCTGTTAGACTGTAAAAGGTTAAAGTAGAAATACTTGAAAACCTAGAGTATAGTTCGTGGTATTATGACCCTCAGTGTATTCTTTGATGTTGATATCTATTGTTAACTTAAACGTTCATTATTCCTTTGAACTCGTAGCTTTTGAATTAAAGTTTATCGTTCCGGTAAGAGAATTTTTCCATTGAAAGTTCAGTTATTGTCATTCATAAAATGTTATTGTATACTCTTGTTCTTGTGAGCAATTGTTTGCTCACTCTTGCACCAAATAATGTAGATGAAGTTAAGAAATTTGAAGAGCTTTCTTTAAGCAAGGGCAATGACAAAGTGCTTGATTACACGACGATGTTTAATTTACCTTTTATTTATGAAGTTTATGTAATAGATTTGATTATGGCTATGTTTTAATTTTCCGCTGATGATTGTAATAAAGGTTAGATGACCTGGGATTTATCTTGAGATTATGTAACCCTTGATGGGAGATTTATTAGTTAAGCTTTTGATTTTAATTATATCTTTTGTTTATGGGTATACTGTTATAATTTATTTGGACAGTGAACACCAAATCTGTGGAATTGAAGTACCCGGATTTGGGGGTGACACAAGTTGGTATCAAAGCTTTAGGTTATGAACCTTAGGTCAGGAAACCTTAGGCTATAACCTTCTAGGAGATCGAAAACATAGAGGTGATAAACTCTTATCTGATAAACTCTTATCGAGTTCTGAGGAATGAATTAAGGAAATTCATTGAAGATAAAATGATAAAAGACTGTATGTGCTTATGTGTTAATGACTTATGTGCTCGTGAGTACTTAGGAGTAGCAAGTATTAAACATATCAAGTTGTGGAGTTATTAAAACTTTGTTGTCAGAGAGATTGATGAAGGAAGATAGGGATTAGGAGCCCTGAGAAGTTATATAGTTTGAGTATGGCTGGTATTGGGAAAGCCATACCCGTGGATTTTTGTTGTAGAACTTGGTATGAGCTTGAGTTTGATCCGAAAGATTAATTTTAGAAGGTACATATGAAGTATGAGTAAGAAGAGTTAGGAAAGCCATAGAGCTAGCGTAAAAAGATGTCGTGACTCAAGACTTTACCGCACGACTTGCAGATGTAGAGTAGAGATTATCTCAGTTAAAGTATTAAAGAGGATAGTTATTAGTTATTAACAAGATTGTGCATGAATGGCTAGGGAAAAGAGTCATCAAAGTGGGCGAAAGCAGAGGACGCATGGATGGAGGCTTCTAAATGCATAGAACGTGTTGAAGATAAGTCAAAGAGCGCCAAGCGAATGATGGAACTTAGCATTTAATCTTCCACTCTCCTGATGATTCGTGTCATGGAGCAAGAGCGAAATGAAGCTGTACAACGTGGACTGTTCTTGTAGATTGCAAGAAAAATAATAAGATGATATATAAAACATGATAAAAAAAATTAATAGATGTAGATCCCGACTTTTGAAATAAATAGTGGGATATGATGAAGTAATCCTGGAATTTTATTATTACCAAATAAATGATAGAAATAGCAGTGAGGCTATTTTATTATGAGGTAAAGTAATAAATGAATAAAGTAGTATTATTTATTAAGATAAATCATGTGTTGTATAAAAGTGATTGAGATAAGTTTGAAAATTTTAATGTGTGGTTGAACGATGATCTAATAGTCCAAGTTTTAAGCAAAGAAGATGTCACGCTAGAAGAAGACAACATGACGTCAGAGAGCCCCGAGGAATATGCATACAATAGGGAAGCTAACGCAAATCCAGTGCCACAATTGGTAAATTTGCTGGTAGGAGCACTGGCAAATCAACTGAATTTCTGGCTATATAATCAAATCTCGTTGTTCCAACCAAATTTGGGTACAACAGAGTTGGAGAGAACGATTGACGTAGATAGGGAAGGTAATACACTGACATACAATCAAGAGCAGAAGGGAAAGAAGAGTGAAGATGATAAGGCGAGTGTTAGTCATACCTGTAACGCTCAAAAAAGAAAGTGGAACAATGGTATTGAAGCTGAAAATCAAGAAGAGAATAAGAAGAAAGTGGTGGAGTGTACCAACTGCGGAAAGAAACATGTAGGTGTTTGTTTGAAGGAAAAAATGGTGTGCTTTAATTGTGGCTTGAAGGGCCACATTGCACCAAAATGTTCAAGACCGAGGAAGGGAGCCTGCTTCACGTGTTGATCAAAGGAGCACTTATCTCGAGGGTGCCCAAAGAAAGCGGCAGGAAAACCAAGTGGAAGCAAGGGGGCAGTGGTAAACTGGTTATTGTAGAGTCAGCTCTGCCGAGTCGACCAACCGAACAATCATCCAACATGATCCAAGACGTAATACAAGGTATGGTTCCGATCAGTTATCTATACGACTGCGTGTTATTTAATTTAACTGCCACTTGTTAATTTATGCCTGACTAATTTGTTTAGAAACTAGAATCGCTTCGAGAAGAGTTTGACTATTCCCTAAATTTAGAAAGTGTGAATAGTGATTCCTTTTAAGTTGATGGGTAGAATTGCCATATTGGTATTAAAGGCCACATGGTGTCAATGGATTTATTTTCGATTTGATTTATAAAACTCTGAGGTTGTTAAACCATGTGGTGGTAAGTCATTGTCAAAGAAAGTGCATAAACCTTAACACTCTGAAGAAGTCAAAGGTAATATTTTGTTCTTTTAGTTGAAAAACGTCTGTATGGTAGAGTTATCTATCGATGTTGTAAATCAAGAAGTTATTGAGAAAATCGGTGGAATTTATTTGGGCAGGAAATTATTAAGTGAATTTTCAAGAATTGAAGAAAAGTTAAGTATGTCACATGTGTTATCTTTATCAAATAATACATAAAACTTTATGTTGTATAGCGACGCATCTTACAATGTACTAGGCTGTGTGTTAAGGTAGGACAACAAGGTCATTTCATACGCATCGCGTTAGTAAATATTTTTATGAGAAAGGGTGTCCGACTCACGATTCAGAGTAGAGGTATTAGTGGTTGATCTGAGGATTTAGAGGTGTTATGTTTTGGGTAGTAGTGTGAGATATAAACAGACCATAAGTGTTTAAAGTATATCCTCTCACAGAGATATTTAAGCATGTGTTTAAAGTGATAGTTGAAGTTGTTCAAGGATTATGACTACAAAATCCTAAACGAATGTGGCTGCCAACGTCTTAAGAAAAAGGTAGTAGTTATTTTTGTTAACTGTGCAAGATGGGTTCATAATAGAAATGACTAATCTGTGGTAGGAGGTAAGATATGTGAAAAAGTCAGAGGAGAAGCTATTCAGATGGAAAACAGTACAACTTTGCTAGGCATAGTAAAGGAAGAGTACCTCCAAGATGAGGGTGTCAAATTCAAAATCGATACTGAAGGATAGCTGAGAGTAGAAAGAAGAAACTAGGTTTCGCTAATACAGGAGTTGAAAATGAAGTTTTGCATAAAATTTATATATTGAATCAACTAGGAAGCACGAAATTATATATTACCTTCGATATTACTATTGGTGGCAAGATATAGTGATAGATTTTTGGTATGTCAAATTTAGCATATTACATATTGAGCAGTGTGCGAAGTTATGTCTTAATGAAATTGTTTCAAGGCACGATGTTTCAGTGTCAATTGTGTCGAACCAAGATTCACGATTTACATTGGATTTTCAGAAAGGTTTACGAGAACGTGTAGAACACAATTAGAAATAAGTATGTCATTTCGTTTGCAAATTGATTCCCAAACTAAAAAGGCGTGCTAAGCGCACGAGAAGTTTTTGATAATGTCATATGAGGAATCCGCATTTAGCAAGTTATGGACAAGTTAAAAATAATTTAAGAGTAAGGTAATGTTAGGTAGGATTTCAACTGAGGACTCATATGGTGACTAAGTCGTACAAACCTTTGTATGGGCAGAGGTTTTGTTAATATACTTGGTTTATCACGTTGATAATCATTGGAATATCGGTATCGCGCTATCAATGTATGTGTGGTGGAAAGGTGATTCTTTTATCATGTATATATTTGATAGTTAGAGGTTGTTAAGATTAGGTTAGATGATATTAAGGTTAGGTTCGGTTCTTAAAACTAAAGCATATGATAAGTTCATGACTCATAATCATATGGTATGTGTTGAACCCCTCAGTGAATGGACGCCTATGGTCTGACTAGGATAAGTTCCTAAACTTATATGATTATGGCAAGTTCCTAAATTTTCAAAGTGTGGTAAGTTTGATGAACTATATTGGGTATAAAATGGTTATGGTATAGGGATCATTGATAAAGTTGAAAAGATGGTTTTGAGGTATCCTTACCTCTCTACAGTTAGAGCGCATTCGCAATGTTTTTTTATGTTTCGGTGATATGATCGAACAAGCCTGACTGTAAGCGTGTGATCAAGTACGAACTGTTATAGTTGTCCTATTAGGAAATTACTATCCAAATAGTTGACAGAAAAGAATAAGTGCTCAGGAACGAGGTGATACCTTCTATGAAGGTGATATGGAGGAACCACAATGTCAAAGAGTCTACGTGGGATCTCGTAGCTGAAATGCTAAAGAATTACCCTGAGTTATTTGTTTAATCCGTGTCTTCGATTCAGGGGACAAAATCTTTGTAAGGAGGGAAGAATGTGACGAATGAATTACTTGAGTTGTGATTCTGGGGACAAAATCCTTGTAAGGAGGGAATGATGTAACAATCCGAAAATTTAAATTGTAATTTTAAATATTTATGGAATTATATAAATATTTAATTAATATGTTTATTGTAGAATAAATATTTGTTTAATTTGATTTGATTTGATTATTTATTTGTTGAATAAATAATTAACGAGTTAAGGAAATTGATCATCATGAGATAATATTTTAATATTTGGTTGATTAAATAAAATTATAATTATAAAGAAAATTATATTTATGTCGTATTGATTTATGTGGTGAATTAATTTAATAAATTGTTATTAAAATTAATTAAATTGAATATTAAAATTTAATTAATTAATGTGTGAGCATAAACTATATTATAAAGGAGTTATTAAAATAAGTTAAGGGTGGTTAATTCAGTTTTTGCCAAACAAGGCTTAATGAATGTTAAGTCTTTAATTTAAATCTGTTTTACCAAACAAGGTGTAAGATTTAATAGGATAATTTTTAGTTAGTTAGCCAAACAATCCTTATGGCTTTTGAGTTTAAAAAAAATTAATGTTAGTTAAAGTTATAATTATATTATATACTTAATACATATATTATTACCTATACGTTATATTGGGTTTAATACGTAAGTTAGAGTTTAGAATAGGGAGAAAGACTCAGAAGCAGAAAAAAAGAAGAGAAGAAGAAAATTACAGAGAAAAGTAAGAGAGAATTGGGAGAAGTCTAGAGAGAGGAATTGGGGAAAAAGAAAGCTCCATAATCAAAAGAATAGCCATCATCTTCTAAAATTAAGGTATCATCTTGCTTGCATTTTTCACAAAGTTGTAGTTATATTCTCTTCTAAAATTCTCTGTAAAAACTTTGTGAAGGTTGAATTGTTTGTTGTGCATAGCTTTATATGATAAATTATTTGTTATAGAATTATTTTCATAAGTTTATATATGAGTATAGTGAATGAATTCATGTTAAGTATGTATTTTGTGAAGGAAATCATATTACAGTGAATTGGTATGAACATATATGAATATGACATAGTTTAAAGTAAAATTAAGGTTTAATTAGTTGTATAATATATAAATTGACTATTGAATTCGAAAGAGGATGAATAAACATAAGCATAGTATGTTGAATTAACTGTTTTGGTTGAAAAACAAAAGCATAGTGATGATTTTCACTGAAACTTTCAAAAAGTGAAGTTTTAGCAAAAATAATGAAAATTAATTATTGTAATTTGGATGTTTATTTTATTTAGATAGCTAGAAACGCGTCAGAAAACATTAGATTATGTTTCTGTAAACCTATTATACATTAGATAGGTTGGTATGGTTGTTAGAAAGGAGTTTGGAGGCCTAATTTGGCTTTTTGTAGTGTTACAGAGCATAAAATGGCAAAACGCTAAGGGATCCCAGCCCCTGGTGCCCCCAGAAGGTAAAAAACCCCGCCCCAAATAGGGGTAGTCTGCTAAGCCGATTTTGGAAAAAACAAAACTAACTGAACATAGTTTACTAAAATAAGCATAACTCTTTCATACGAACTCCGATTAATACGATTAAAGATGATCCGAGACGAGGACGAGTAGACCTATAACTTTTATTCTTTAAGTGTTTCAATTTGAAATCGTTATGAAGGGGAAAAATGGCCATCTTTGGGACTATTGTGTATTTGGAGGCAATCAAAGGGCGTCAGGATTCGCGGATGCAAGTGCAATTCTTTGTGTGTTAGTATAACCTAATGATAACATATTGGACATGTAATAGTATGTTGTATCAAATTGTTAATGTATATGTGATGCAATGACATGATCACTTAAGTAGTTGTAATAAAGCTAAATAGTGATGTTCATGAAAAGATGTAATGTTGTTAGTGAGCTATATGAAACTAATATTAGTGTAACTAATGTGTATTGTCAATACATATGGTATGTGTAGGACTTGTGGTGAACGTGAGTAGTGATTATTTAACCTACGCATGAGGCAAGTTTCCTAACCTTTGCTACTTTATTATTCAGTAAGGATACTTTTCACTGTCATGATATACTTTTGCAAGTTCTCTATTTCTAATCTCTTGTTGAGCAATTTATTGTTATGCTAGTTCTTTAACTCTCATTTATTGTTGAGCAAGTTAATTAATCTTTATTTCTTTATTCCAAACGAGATTACTTTGGTTATTCAAAGTCTATAATTTTGTTATAAGAAATGTGTTTATTCAGCTACTAATAACTGTTGTTTGACCTTCATTTTCCAATGTCATTGTTCTATCTTATATTATTGTATCGAACTCTAAGTTGCCTAGAGATTCTTTACTAATTCAACTAATCCTTAGTTGATGAATGTTCTAAACTCTAAATTACCCTTGAAGTCAACCCAAACAAAACTTCCTTTGGTTTGCATATGTACTCACACAAATTTTGAAAGCATGTTGTCGATGATAACATTTGTTCAATTTAGAAATTTTTAATACTCTAGCTCTTATTGATTCATCAATATACCTTGTTCATGAAGATATTATAATTAAACTCTTGAATAGTTATTGGTCTATATCTGATTCAACCAGTACTTGGTTTATGAGAATTCTAAAGATCTAGAATTCCTTTGAAGTTAATTCCCAACCAAGCTTCCTTTGGTTCAGAACTTGATAATCTAAGCTGAGATGAACAACCCTATATTAGGGGATTATTTTAGAGCTACGCAATAGCGTTAAAATGTTTCATGTAATACATAGTACAAAGGGTGATCACACAGAGTACGGGATGATGGTCCATATAGTCGTTTAGACTGTTAAAGGTTCTGATGAAAACACACTGTTAACCTAGGACATAGATGATGATTATAGTCCTTTAGACTGTTAAAGGTTAAAGTAGAAATACTTGAAAACCTAGAGTATAGTTCGTGGTATTGTGACCCTCAGTGTATTCTTTGATGTTGATATCTATTGTTAACTTAAACGTTCATTATTCCTTTGAACTTGTAGCTTTTGAATTAAAGTTTATCGTTCCGATAAGAGAATTTTACCATTGAAAGTTCAGTTATTGTCATTCATAAAATGTTATTGTATATTATTCTTCTTGTGAGCAATTGTTTGCTCACTCTTGCACCAAACAATGCAGATGAAATTAAGAATTTTGAAGAGCTTTCTTCAAACAAGGGTAAGGACAAAGTGCTTGATTAGACGAAGATGTTTAATTTAACTTTTATTTATGAAGTTTATGTAATAGATTTGATTATGGCTATGTTTTAATTTTCCGCTGATGATTGTAATAAAGGTTAGATGACCTGGGATTTATCTTGAGATAATGTAACCCTTGATGGGAGATTTATTATTTAAGCTTTTGAGTTTAATTATATCTTTTGTTTATGGGTAGTTAGTTATAATTTATTTGGACAGTGAACACCAAATCTGTGGAATTGAAGTACCCAGATTTGGGGGTGTCACAGAAATACTGTTGTTTTGAGGTAAGGGATGTTATTTTCTTCCTAATGATGTTATTCTTTCAATATCATTATACCAAAATATTGGAATGAATTTTATTGTGGAATTTCTACCTTTTTGTGTCGAGGTTACTATTGACGTATACAACACTATTCACGAATACGACACTATTCACCAAAAAATGAAATTTTCTCGTTTTTGTCCAAGATGTCTATTATGGTTACTATCTTTGATTGTATCTATATTTTGATCTTTATTTTTGAATTATGTTTCACAATTGGTTATTATGGAGTATTATTGAACTTGCATAAACTGTAATACGAATCCCTAATATTTGTCCTTTGTCTCACTGGATTCGTTTTCTTTAAGATATTTTTCATCATCCTCAGTCCTAAATGAAGATATTACTAAATATCGTTGCCCTGTAGTGCAAAGATGAATGATTAACTGATAAATATCTTTGGCTCGTAGTGCTAAGATGAACAGGTGTTGAGATAAACATGACCAACTGGTGATACAAATGAATATCTTTGGCCTGTAGTGCAAAGATGAATATTTGATTCAAGATGTATATTGATTGATGTTACAGGGATAAAATATTGATGATGGACTTTTAAATCTTAGAAGATAGTAGAATTCATTCTCTACTTGACTCTTCTAATGGATTGTTATTTCTGCTGCAGTTGTTGATCTAAAACTTGTTGTCTATTATGTTCTATC
This sequence comes from Panax quinquefolius, assembly GCA_020205615.1. Classification (NCBI taxonomy): domain Eukaryota; kingdom Viridiplantae; phylum Streptophyta; class Magnoliopsida; order Apiales; family Araliaceae; genus Panax; species Panax quinquefolius. The sequence continues at coordinate 29,849,172 of CM035164.1, read as the reverse complement.
AGATTTTTCCCTGTTGAAGACTAATGATAATTTGTTGTATATTATCTTAGTCATAATATTCTTTACTGGGCTAGTTGAGCTCACCCTTTTCCTTTTTGTTCCATTTTTCTTCTCAAGAGGTGAGAACATAGTAGGAACTAGCCGGGGTATGGAGTGATGGTTCAGGATAGTTGTTTTAGTAGTCCTCACTATTTTGTAAAATAATATATCAATAATTGTAATGAGGACTCCTTTTGAGTTTGTATATTGTCTATTAGACAATATTTATATTCAAACTCATAGTATATGTGTTGTCGTATTTTACACGACAATTGTATTACTGAAGTTGTATTTGTTTCTGTACCATGTATTTGGCGACTCAGAATAGGTGATGTATACCTATTTTGGGGGCATCACATGATTGATTTATTTAAAAATCTTTCAATATAAAATTTATAACACTATCTGTAAGACCCAAACTTTTATGAATAAAGATTAATTGTTCTCGAATTATATTTTTGAATATTATGGTGTGGATTTGATATAATGTTATAGTTGTGGGTAATATTTACAAATTTTGAAAAGTAAGCAAGTGGTTATATAATATTTGATTGGTCGGGGAATATTTGTTTTAACATGGAATATTTGTACGACGGCACAATCATTGGTGGACCCCACAACGAAAGTATTGTCGTATTTAGAAAATGACATAACTATCTTTTTATAAAAATAACGACAAAAGTTTTACCGTTAAACTATTGAACTACCCGGTGGTAAAAGAACAGTAACACACGTGGTTGCATAGTAGCACACAGTATTGATTATTGATGCTTACGTGAGAAGTCACTCAGTTATACTCAATTATTGCAACAGTAATTGCTGCATAATATCTCTCATATTATTGATTCAATTATTGTCACAGTATCATCTGCATAATATTTATTATTATTAAATCAATAATTAAGACGACAAAGTTATTCATATTATTATTTGCAATATTGAGAATGTCTAGAAAGTTCTGTCAAGGAGAGGTTTGGTCTAATAATTGCGCTAATAGGAGAAATCCTTATCGGAAAACCCTCTTTCACGGGAATGATCTGGTTGTTAAATATTGTGAGTTATAATATTATTGATGAATAAGTTCGTATTGATTAAAGATGAAATTGATATTTCCATTATGTTGGGATTATTAGTGTTAGTGGAAATCGACATCTATTCTGATAATAATTGATGTCTGGAGGTTATATTGACCAATCGAGTAATTAATCGAACAAATGAGCAATTAATTGCTCGCATGCTTATAACTGTTTGTTCACATGTGTGTACTATTGATTCAAATGCATGTACTATTAGGGTAGGTTGTGCAAGATTGATAATACTTGCATAACTAAATTATAAATGGAGGTATAGATGAAGGTATTATACTATAATTATTTTTTCACATGTATAGAACTATTGATTAACATGATTGTACTATTGATTCACATGATGTACTGTGATGCCCCCAAAATCGGTATACATCACTTATTATGAGTCGCCAAATACATGGTACAAAATTCAAATACAACTTAATTATACAACAGTCGTGTAAAATACGACTAAACATATGTTGTGAGTTTTAATACAAATATTGTCATCTAGACAATATACAAACTCAATGGGGTCCTCATTACTTTTATTATCACACTATTTTATAGAATAGTGAGGACAACTAATGCTATTATCTGGAACATCACTGTTCTCGACTAGTCCCCTCGCCACGTTCTCATTTCCTGAAGAGAACAATGAAAGCAAAAGGGTGAGCTCAACTAGCCCAGTAAGAAATATTATGACTAAGATAATGCAGAATAAATTATCATTAGCCTTCAACAATGTTAAACTGATAAAATATAACAAACATCAAGTTTAACTGCAGCGGAACAAGCAATCCATTAGAAGAGTCAAGTAGAGAATAAAATCTACTATTTTCTATGATTTAAAAGGTTTTTCATGACTTTTATCGCTGAGACTCAGCTTAATAAATAATCCACATCATCCCTGCACTACGGCCAAGGATATTCATTAGTATCACAACCATAAATTATCCATGCACCACAACCAATGATATTCGTGTATTCATCAATGGTCATAATCATGCCAACAACTGTCCATCAATGCACTACGGGTTAATGAGGACTTTTTCTACATCATTTGTAACATTACGGTCATGATTACATCGAATAATCCCTAGTCATAATCATACCAAGTGCATCTATGCACTACAGGCCACAGAAGACTTTCAACATAATATAAACATAAGGATGATGACAATGATATAAGAATTCAATAAAACAAGTTCAAGAATTAATTTATCCAGGAACTAATAATTTCCATATTGTCAACATGATACTTCTTTGTAGAGTAACACTTAAGAATGTTCAGAAGAATATTTCCATGAAAAGATATTGGATGAAGCACAAATATCAAGGATATTCCACTAATTTCATGGAGTATATAAGTCAAAACTTTAACCAACTGAGTATAATAAAGAATGGAATAACAAAAGAAATCACCAGGCATGCGATAGACCTCACAAACTGGTTATTCCAACAGAATAATAAATAATAGAACCAGGTCATGCGTAAACGCACAGACAGGATATTCCAACAGAATAATAAATAAGGGAACCAGGTCATGCGTAAACGCACCGACAGGATGTTCCAACAGAATAATAAACAATGGAACCAGGTCATACGTAAACGCACAGACACGGTGTTCCAACAGAATAATAAATAATGGAATAACAGAAGAATTTCACCAAGTATAGGGTATCCCGCGTATATAGGTTATTCCAACAGAATAATAAAGAATGGAATAACAAAAGAATTTCACCGATAATAAAGAAGGAATACCCCTAACGAGTACAACAAATAATATCCCTTACCATAAAAGAAGAGTATTTTGACTGATAGGGCGAGGATATACTCAAAGAAAACTTGCACTACGCTTAATGCTTTCTTAAACTCTAAAGAAATACTCTCAAGATTATAGAAGAAGAACTCTCTCTATAGTTTCTCTCTCTAGAGTTTCAGTGAATTCGTAAGAAATAATGAAGGAATGAGCTTCTATTTATAGAAGAATGGACTGCATAGTAACTAATTCATGAACGGTCCAGATTGATTTACTTTAAACGGATGGTCCAGATTGGTTTATAATAAAATATAATATATTCTATTTATAATCTAATAAAACGAATAACTTTATAAAAGTATTCTGTTTTATATAAAAAGATTTTACTATGCAAATACTATGCAGGCACTATGCAAACACTATGCATAATAAAATATAATATATTCTAATTATTGTCTAATAAAACAGATAACTTTATAAAAGTATTCTGTTTTATATAAAAAGATTTTACTATTAGTCTAATAAAACGAATAACTTTATAAAAGTATTCTATTTTATATAAAAAGCTTTTCTGTTTTATTACATTAATAATACTAATATAACAAAACTCATCATCATTATTATAATTCACAATATTAATCGACCAGGTCGTTCCTAGGAAAGAGGGGGCTTTCCAATAAGGATTTCTCCCCATTGGCGGACAATTAGGTGACCAAACCTCTCCTTGACAGAACTTCTAGACATCGTTAATATTGTAAATAATAATATTAATAACTTTGTCATCTCAATTATTGATTATAAAATATTGACATTAATTGAATCAAATAACGTGAGATACTATGCAGTAATTACTATAACAATAATTGAACAAAACTGAGTGACTTCTCACATAAGCATCAATAATCAATACCATGTGCTACTGTGCAACTATGCATATTACTGTACTTTTTAACACCGAGTGTTTCAACAGTTAATGGTAAAACATCCGCCGTTATTTTTATAAAGTATTTTTGTCGTTTTCTCAATCCGACGATAATTCTGTTGTGGGGTCCACCAATGATTGTGCCGTTATAAGAATATTTCCTATTAAAATGAATATTCCTCGACCAATCGAATATTATATACCAACTTGCGTACTTTGCAAAATTTATAAATATTACCCACAACTATAACATTATATCAAATTCATTCCATAATATTCAAAAATGATATTTATAGAAAATTCATCTTTATTCATAAAAGTTGGGGTCTTATATGTACTATTAGGGGAGGTGGTGCAAGTTTGATAATACTTGCAGGACTAAATTAAAAATGAAGGAAAAGATGAAGGTATTATACTGTAATATTCTGAGTCCCAAAACGTGCAATTATCGAAACTATGTTTTCCTATAAATAGAAGCTCATTCTTCTTTCATTCTCACCAATTCACTAAGACTCACAAGAGAAATTAGAGAGAAAATAGAAGAGAAGTCTGCTACCTCACTATTTCAGTATCCAGTCTTCTTCTGAGGTAAGAGATATTATTTTTTTCAGTATTCATAAGGAATAATATTTTCTTCCATACTCTGTAGTATGTGAGTAATATTATTTTGTCTCGTATTCTTGATTATACCCTCATTTTGTTAAAGTATTGCTTCTATACTCCGTGAAATTAGTAGAATATCCTTAAAATTTGTGCTTCATCTAGTATCGTTTCACAAGGATATTTTCTGAACATTCTTGTTAAATTTTAAGTTTTTCATGCCGGAGTACTGTCAATGAGTAATATTCATTTTTACGGTACTATTCACAAAGTAATATTCACGTGGTACTATTCACAAAGTACTATTCACGGGTACTATTCACAAAGTTCTATTCATGAGTACTATTCCCAAAGTACTATTTATGGGGTACTATTCACTCAGGTACTATTCACCCGGGAAATTATTCATGACAAAAATTGATTTCTTTTCAGTCCAAATCATTTTTTATACAATATTATTCTTGAATTTTACTCTACAAAGCAGTATCATGTTGACAATTTGGACATTATTGAATTCTGAATAAATTAAATTATAAATCTTTAAAAATTTATCATTTTCTTTCTTTTAATTGAATTCTTATATCATTGTCATCATCCTCATGCTTATATTGTGATAAAAGTCATCTTTGGCTTACGTGCATAGATGGACTATTGATTGGTATGATTATGACCAGGGATTATTCGGTATAATCATGACCGTAATGTTACAAATGATGTGGTAAAAGTCCTCATTGGCCCGTAGTGCATTGATGGACAGTTGTTGATATGATCATAACAATTGATGATTACATGAATATCATTGGCCCGTAGTGCAGGGATGATTCGATGATGTGGTTTATTTATTAAGCTGAGTCTCAGCGATAAAGTTGATAAAAAACTTTTTAAATCATAGAAGATAGTAGATATCATGCTCTACTTGACTCTTCTAATGGATTGCTTGTTCCACTACAGTTAAACTTGATGTTTATTATATTTTATCAGTTTAACACTGTTGAAGGCTAACGATTATTTATTCTGAATTATCTTAGTCATAATATTTCTTACTGGGCTAGTTGAGCTCACCCTTTGTTTTCATTGTTCTCTTCAGAAAATGAGAATATAGATGGGACTAGTCGGGGACGGAGTGATGGTTCAGATGTTTTCATTAGTAGTCCTCACTATTTAGTGAAATAGTGTGATAATAAATGTAATAAGGACTCCATTTCAGTTTGAATACTGTCTAGAAGATAATATTCGTATTAAAACTTTCAGCTTATGTTTTGTCGTATTTTACACGACAGTTGTATAATTAAGTTGTATTTGAATTTTGTACCATGTATTTGGCGACTCAAGATGGGTGATGTATACCTATTTTGGGGGCGTCACACTATCATATGCCAATTGTTTGGTATGGATTCAAAGGTAAGCATGAGTATGAATAAACAAAAGTATTTTACATCGATTATTCGATGGGCACGTAGGTTGCCAAAACATAAACGTAAATACGTTTAAATGATGAATGTTGATCAACATAGAGTACTATATGCTGATCACCTAAAAGTGCTCGTAAGATATATCGGACTTACGGTCTTAGTGTCGAGTTGTCCTTTTTCATGAATAAAAACTAAAGAGAATGTTCATGGTCTTTGACCTACTCAGAATTCTTAAGTTCCTATAAGTACTTCAGAATTATTTTATGAGAATGAACAGTGCTATACAATGTTTCGTAGTACTTCATAGCTATTTGTTCGGTTATTGAAGAATAATCATATGATTCTCGACGTGGTATTTATATTATACATTTTTAGATTTGTTGAGCTAGTTTTGCTCACTTCTTGCTTGAATTATATGATTGCAACTAAGGTTGAACGAACTGAGTGTTCTAAGAAAGATAAAGACAAGGCTAAGATGGATAATTAGTTTTCCTGTAATAGACTAGTATGTTTGTATGTATTATACTTATGAACAATGAAGAATGTATTCGGTTTCAGAACCTGGGCAAGAATTTATTATTATTGTAATAAGAATGTAGTTAATACACTCATTGTGTTGTTGTTTCAATGGAATGAATGTATAGTTATGAGTACCGTGTAGCACCATATGACGGGTCGGAAGATACCCAGATTTGGGGGCGTCATAGGTTGGTATCAAAGCATTAGGTTATAAAACTTAAGGGGGAAGAACCTTAGGAAGGTTAGTAGATGAGAAGTAGAAGTGAATGAACTCTAGTAGAATGAGTTAATTAAGTATTGAGGAAACTCAGTACCAAAAGATTTAAAAGATGGAAATTAACCCTTAATAAATTAAATGTGATTTATGCCTATACTATTGTGTATTATGTACTAATCAACGTGTTATGTGTTACTGTAGATGTCCATCGATAGCTACATTATTAGGGATATACTCGTAGTGAGCGAAGAGTTAGTGAACAGAGTAGAGCCAGTACCAGTGCCAGTAGCGGCGGTACCAGTGGTGATTATAGAAGAGTCCGAGCCTGAGAAGGAATTTTTAGAGGAGAACTATTCAAAGGGAGTTATGAGATTGGCTTCATACCTTGATATGATGATCGATGTAGAGGAGGATATGGAGGTAACATCGGTTAATACGGTGGTACCTGCACTAGAGCCAACACCTCCAGATACAATGAGGGCATTGTATCTAGCGGTGCTTGACCGTAATGTGCAACTGCACAATATTGTGCAGAACCAGAAGGAGGAGATTAGTGATCTCCATGAGGCTAAGGATTCTGCAGAAGCAGACTTCGAGATTGAGCATGATGAGAAAGTGCTCATTAAGGATAAGGCCACGGGGTATAAGAAGGAGGCCGTAGAGCTTCGTAGAGAACCGAGGATGAAGGACCAGAAAATAGCACGGATGTCATACATCCATGACAATGCTCATGAGGATTTCAAGCTGAAAGTTGCTTGTATTCCAATGAGTCGAGATAGACTCGACATACTATAAGTCAGGGTATTGTGTCAATTCTAGAAAATGAGAAACACGAGAATGCTGTTATGCAGTATTAGGAGTTTAGAATGGTAAATAATTTTGTGAAGTGACGTAAAACCCTCTTTTGTATAGTTAAAGGGTTGTCTTTTTGTAAATCCCAAATTTTGTGAAGTTCAATTGCGGGATAGAAATGTAATAGCTTTTGGCTATGGAAACAAATTGTTAATATTTTAAAACTATGATGAAGCATATGAATATAATGAAGCTTTTATGTGCTTTGTTGTGTATGAGTTGTTATTTGGTGAATAATAACTAGGTAAACAAATAAGTAATAATGAAACTTTGTTTATTTAATCAGAAAATGCCGCCAAGAAGGAGACAACGTAATCAGGAGGCTGAGTCCCATAACGATTGTAATAACCCGATATTTCCTATATAATTAAATCAAAAATTTTGTGTATAAATTTTTTTTTAAGGTGAGAATATGTGCTAGATAAGGTGTATGTATTTATGCGATAAATAAAATATTTTTATTACATGAATAATTTCAAATAATTTTATTTTAGAATTGTTGATCATTATAAATTATATTCTTATAATAATTAGTTTTATAGTAAAAATATTTTATTATTTATTTTTCATGAAAATATGATTATATATTATTTAAAAAATATATGATATGATTATAGAATTATTATAATAACTATTTTATTATATGAATTTATTTTAGAATTAATTAAGAAAATTATTTAACTTAATTAATAATGGGATGAATATGTAAGAAAATCATATATGGAATCCAAACACTAATTTTGGATTTTGATCAAGGAATAAAAATAATAATATAATATTAATTATATTTTGATTTTTCAATGCTATGATTATGTACTATATATGTGTGGACTGATAATGATTGTTCAATTATGTTGTATCATGACCAAACCCTAGCATTAATTTGTTTCACCCTATTGTGAAATTCAAATGGGAAATTCGAGTCTGTGTTGTAACTGTGTTAAGTGAATTAAGTTGTGTAAGTAATTAGGTAAAACCCTAATTATACTTAGAAAACCTAATTAATTAGAAACCCTAATTAATTTAGATTCCTAATTACTAAATTCGAAAACCTAATTTCTATATTTAGGAACCCTAATTAGTAATTATAAACCCTAATTACTAATTGTAAACCCTAATCGTAAAATTAGAAAAAACTTAATTGTATAATTAAAAACCCTAAATAATAATTACTAACCGTAATTGTTATATGGGTAATGCTAATTGCTAATTATTTACTCTAATTGCTAAATTAGTAAGCTTAATTATAATTATTAAAATTTTAAACTTAATGTTTAATTTCTAAATATTAGAAAACCTAAATTTATTTCGAAAACCCTAATTACAATTTTAGAAACTAAAATTTTCATTTTTAAACCGTAAATTAGAAATCCTATAATTTTGTGCTAAACCTTAGGGTTAAACCCTAAGGGTCAAACCCTAAGGATTTGACATGTTACATATTTGCCATTAAATTTATAAGGCTAATGACAATTATACCCCTCTTTCTTATTTGAGGAAACTTGTAGATCTTGGCCTATGTGTAGTTGTTCAACCACTCTAACCTAGCCTTGTGCTTACATATTACACATCTCAGCAGCAACATCTCAGCCAAATGCATTGCACCACATTATATATATGGAATTAAAAAGAGAAAAGTCCATTATTTGGCCATTTGATCACCAACTCTCTAAAACGTACCCAGCCTGACGCACTCAAGATGTCTTGGGAGAAGTTCCCAGAATTGTTCAACGACAAGTACTTTCTCGAAAGTATTCGTCACATGAAAGAGGTAGAGTTCATCAAGCTGGAGCAAAACAATATGACCGTGTCGCAATACGAGGCTAAGTTTGCCGAGTTGTCTCGGTTTGCATCCCATTTGGTCGGTAATGAGGAGCGAATGACGCGAATGTTTCTAAGAGGTTTGAAACCCAATATACGTCAATACCTCATTTCTCACAAACTTTGTTTATATTCAAATGTTGTGAATAGGGCTTAGTTATTGGAGCGCGATAATGAGTCAGCACAACCAAAAGGCAACGACCAACAACACGATAATAATCGTACCAGTGGCAACAGTCATCGGAACAATGTTAACCATCATAGGGGAAATTATCATGCCATCAATGGTAACCATTTCGGTGGTAATCATGGCCAAGATAATAGAAGTGGAAATTTCAAGAAGAGAAGGTTCAATAATGATGGAAAGACAACAGACCAAAGACCCGTTTCAAAGGAAGAAGAACGACCATCTGGTCGTATGTTTCAAATACTTGGACGGGGAGGGACACATCCGTTCAAATCTGCATTGTAACAATCCAAAGCGTGTTTTAATTGTGGAAGAGAAGGTCACCTAGCTCGATTTTGTCGTATGGTGAAGTCAAGTCCAGCTGGGATAGTGATACCAAAGGATGTCCCAGACAAGCCAAAGCCGGTAGTTTAAGAGAGATTTTTTTTTTTTACGAGGAACCTGAATAAAATTATCACGGGTAAGTTAATTATAAATTCTTGCAAAGTCTATACCTTATTAGATACGGTTCTACCCATTCTTTTATCTCTCTTGTTTGCGCTCAACGTTTAAATTTGACTTCGGAGAAATTAGACTTTGACTTATTGGTTGAAACTTCGATATTAGAAACCTTCGTTACATCCACTGTTTATAAATCTTGTTGATTCAAATTGACACTTTCACGTTACCTACCAATCTTATCTCTTTGAAAATACTTGCCTTTGATGCGATTTTAGGAATCGATTGGTTAACTACTCATCATGCTTTTCATAAGGTTGTTAGCGTTCATATTCCTAACCAACTTGTTATGCGAATTCAAGCAACCAAACCACTAAAGTCAATCATTGTCATATCAAGCCATATGTAAAGAGCCCCGGTCCTTTTGTTGTTGACTTCCTTGTGTGGAATGCACCGAAACCAGACTTTCTGTAGGCGACGTCGTGAATGACGATGGCAAGTTTATAGGTATCAATGTGACTTACTATCCAAGTCTTGGATGAGGTTCACAGTTTTGAATGATATTTCTATTGTTAATAATTTCCTGACGTATTCTTGAAGACTTCTTAGCCTACCCCTAGAGCGTGAAATCGAATTTTGTATTGACCCCAGTACAAAACCCATTTCTTAAACCCTCAAATATTTCTTCAACTAAAATGAACGTAACATGCGCCAAAGATGTTGACTCGAGCTGTTGAAGATTACGATCGTACCATTCAATACCATCGTAGGAAAAGTGAACATGGTAGCTAACGAGTTGAGTAGAAGATCGTATGCGGTTATAAGTACGAATATACGAACCCACGTGAAGATAACGAATATACGAGTAGAATCGACTTTAATCGATAAAGTTAAAGCCGCTTAAGCTACACACCCGGAGCTGATGAATGTGAAGAAGAAGGTTCAAGAGGACGTTATTCTAGAAGCAAGAATGGACGAAGAGAGGAAATCTCAACCCTCGATTTAATTGGCCCATTTGAAATCCTCGATGAAGTAGGAACTGTGGCCTATAGACTCGTTTTACCGCCAAGTATGTTGCGTGTTCAGAACATTTTTTTTTCGTATCGATGTTACGTAAATATGTGGATGACCCGAACCACATTATTAAATTAGAACTAAACGATATAACAGAAGATTTAACATATGAGGAGATACATGTTAAAATCTTTGATAAGAAGGATCGTATTCAACACTCAAAGGTTATACCTCAAGAATTAGAATCTGAAATAAAGTTAAGGTATCCTCACCTCTTCGGCATATCAGGTATGTACGTAAATTTTGAGGGTGAAATTTCATAAGGTGGGGAAATTGTGAGACCCCAGATTTTATGGATAAAGATTTAATTTTCTCGAAATATTTTTTTGAATATTATGGTGTGGATTTGAGATAGTGTTATAGTTGTGGGTAGTATTTATAAATTTTGAAAAGTATGCAAGTTGTTGTATAATATTCGATTGGTCGGGGAATATTCTTTTTATCGGGGAATAAACGTACGACGGTACAATCATTGGTGGACCCCACGACAAAATTATTGTCGGATTGAGAAAACGACAAAAATATTTTTATGAAAATAACGGCGGAAGTTTTACCGTTAAAACTGTTGAACAACTTCTTTAGTAAAAACAAAGATAATGGCGTGGTTGCATAGTAGCACACGGTATTGATTATTGATGCTTACGTGAGAAGTCACTTAGTTTTGTTCAATTATTGCTACAAGAATTAATTCTGATAGTATCTCACGTTATTTGATTCAATTATTGTCAATATTTTATATATTATTAAATCAATAATTGAGACGATAAAGTTATTAGTATTATTATTTGTAATATTAACGATGTCTAGAAGTTCTTCCAAGGAGAGGTTTGGTCACCTAATTGCGCGCTAATAGGGAGAAATTCTTATTGGAAAGTCCCCTCTTTCTTGGGAACGACCTGGTCGATTAACATTGTGAATTATAATAATAATGATAAATGTTGTTAAATATATTGAGGTGTCTTTTTATGAAGTCACGAAAGTTTATATATACATATATATATATATATATATATATTATATATATATAAATTTTGTTTTATTAGTATTATTAATGTAATAAAGCAGAAAAACTTTTTATATAAAATAGAATACTTTTATAAAGTTATTTGTTTTATTAGATAATAATTAGAATATATTATATTCTATTATGCATAGTATTTTGCATATAGTAAATTTTTTTAAATAAAAAAAATACTTTTATAAAGTTATTTGTTTTATTAGACTATAAATAGAATATATTATATTCTATTACGCATATAGATATTTTGCATAGTAAAATCTTTTTTTATATAAAATGTAATACTTTTATAAAGTTATTTGTTTTATTAGACAATAATTAGAATATATTATATTTTATTATGCATAGTGTTGCATAGTGCCTGTATAGTGTTCTACATAGTAAATTAATATGGACCGTCCATTTAAAAGTAAATCAATATGGACCGTTCATGAATTAGTTATTATTCAGTCTATTCTCCTATAAATAGAAGCTCATTCCTTCATTATTTCTTACGAATTCACTGAAACTCTAGACATAGAATTCTTCTTCTATAATCTTGAGCGTATTTCTTTAGAGTTTAAGAAAGCTTTGAGCGTAGTGCAAGTTTTCTTCAAGTATATCCCCGCCCTACCCGTCGGAGTACTCTTCTTTATAAGGTAATATTATGTGTTGTACTCGTAAGGGGTATTATTTCTTTCGTCTTCATGAAGATAACTTCTGTTATTCCATTCTTTATCATTATGTTGGAATAACCTGTCTATGCAAAGTATCGCATACATGGTGAAATTTTTCTGTTATTATGTGCTTTATTATTCTGTTGGAACATCCTGTCTACGCGTTTACGCATGACCTGGTTCCGTTATTTATTATTCTGTTGGAACATCCTGTTTGTGTGGTTTACGCATGACATGGTTCCTTTCTTTATTATTCTGTTGGAACATCCTGTCTGTGCGGATTACGCATGACCTGGTTCTATTCTTTATTATTACATTGGAATAACTCATCGTCTCTGGCCTATCGCATGCATGGTGATTTTTCTTACATTATTCCATTCTTTATTATTTTGTTGGAATAACTCGCATCATGTGGATTATCACATGCATGGTGAATGATCCTTTGTATTCATTCTTTATTAAATTATGGAAATGATGCATCTAAGTGGATTCGCATGGCGACGAAAAATCAATTTGCAGTTTCATATATTCTCTTATACTCAGTTGGTTAAAGCTTTGACTTCTATACTCCATGAAATTAGTGGAATATCCTTGATATTTGCGCTTCATCCAGTATCTTTTCATGGAAATATTCTTCTGAGCATTCTTGAATTTTTCTTCACAAGGAAGTATCATGTTGACAATTTAGACATTATTGGTTCCTGGATAAATTAATTCTTGAACTTGTTTAATTGAATTATTATGTCAGTGTCATCATCCTCATGTTTATATTATGTTGAAAGTCATCTGTGTCCTGTAGTGCATAGATGGACTTGGTATGATTATGACCAGGGATTATTCGGTATAATCATGACCGTAATGTTACAAATGATGTGAAAAAAGTCCTCATTTACCCGTAGTGCATTGATGGACAGTTTTTGGTATGATTATGGTTATGGATTCTCTTCAGCCAAGGGTGAAAAGATGAATTGTTTTATGGTATGATCAGGACCGTTGATGAAAACACGATTATTTGGCCCATAGTGCATGAATAATTCGTGGTCGTGATACTAAAGAATATCCTTGGCCTGTAGTGCAGGGATGATTTGATGATATGGATTATTTTATAAGCTGAGTCTCAGCGATAAAAGTGATGGAAAACCTTTTAAATCATAGAAGATAGTAGATTTTATTCTCTACTTGACTCTTCTAATGGATTGCTTGTTCCGCTGTAGTTAAACTTGATGGTTGTTATATTTTATCAGTTCAACACTGTTGAAGGCTAACGATAATTTATTCTGCATTATGTTAGTCATAATATTTCGTATTGGGCTAGTTGAGCTCACCCTTTTGCTTTCATTATTCTCTTCAGGAAATGAGAACGTAGCAGGGACTAGTCGGGGAACGGAGTGATAGTCCAAATGATAGCATTAGTAGTCCTCACTATTCTATGAAATAGTGTGATAATAAATGTATTGAGGACTTATTTTGAGTTTGAAAACTGTCTAGAAGATAATATTTGTATTTAAACTCACCGCTCATGTTGTATATTTAAGATTGTATTTGTATTCTGTACCATGTATTTGGCGACTCAAGATGCGTGATGTATACCTATTTTGGGGGCGTCACAATTATGTTGTATCATGACCAAACCCTAGCATTAATTTGTTTCACCCTATTGTGAAATTCAAGTGGGAAATTCGAGATTGTGTTGTAACTGTGTTATGTGAATTATGTCGTGTAAGTAATTAGGTAAAAATCTAATTATACTTAGAAAACCTAAATAATTAGAAACCCTAATTAATTGAGATTCCTAATTACTAAATTCGGAAACCTAATTTCTAAATTTAGGAACCCTAATTAGTAATTATAAACCCTAATTACTAATTGTAAACCCTAATCGTGAAATTAGAAAAAACTTATTTTTATAATTAAAACCCTAAATAATAATTAGTAACCCTAATTGTTATATGGGTAATGCTAATTGTTAATTATTTGCTCTAATTGCTAAATTAGTAAGCTTAATTATAATTATTAAATTGTTAAACTTAATGTTTAATTTCTAAATATTAGAAAACCTAAATTTATTTCGAAAACCCTAATTACAATTTTAGAAACTAAAATTTTCATTTTTCAAACCCTAAATTAGAAATCCTATAATTTTTTGCTAAACCTTAGGGTTAAACCCTAAAGGTCAAACCCTAAGGGTTTGACATGTTATATATTTGCCATTAAATTTATAAGGCTAATGACAATTATACCCCTATTACATTATTTGAGGAAACTTGTATATCTTGACCTATTTGTAGTAGCTCAACCACTCTAACCCAGCCTTGTGCCTACATATTACACATCTCAGTAGCAACATCTCAGCCAAATGCATTGCACCACATTATATATATAGAATTAGAGAGAGAAAAGTCCATTATTTGGCCATTTGATCACCAACTCTCTACCAAGTCCCTCTCTCTCCCAAAACCCACAAAATTTATTTCTAGTCCAGTCCCAAACAAAGCCCACTAACACATAATTCAAATCAGAAAGACAGATTCAAGGATCAAGGTGTAAAGAGGTATAAAAACCCTAGCTTGAAAATCATGTGATCTGTTGTTAGATGTTGTGTTTTTGTATTAAAATATTTTGTATGTGGTATATAATGATGATCTGGATTGCTAGATGTTAGATCCATAACATCTAGAAGCTCGGATTTGATGATTTTAAAAATCTAGAAAAATTTTAAAATGATTCTGACAACCAAATGTCAGACCCTTTAAATCTTTGGTTGTTAAGTATTTCGGGTGTTTTATGTTTTATATTTGTAGTATGTCATTAGATCTTTGTTCTGAAGCTTGAATAAGGTCCATATCTGTTATGGATTAAAAGTTATAGGCAGTCAAAGGCCGTTGACCGGCCATGACCAAACTGATCCGGGTAACCCAGATTGTTACCTAGAAATGTCTGACAAGCTTTTCTGTGGCTTTGATCTTGCTTCTATTTGATGTTTTGTGCTTGTTGTTGTAATACAGTTGTAGCCGGATATGTGGACTCTAGATCCATGCTATTAGACCTCTTAAACAACACATATGTTGGTAGTAGTGGGTGGTCAAACTGAGCAACTCGATATCGAAATCCAGTTTCTGGAATTTGCAGAAACTGTTAGAACATTGTTTCTGACAACCTTTGACCGAACATGATCTCTTAGATTTAATGTTGTTAGCTTGATATTATGTATTAGATATGTTGTCTTGTATGTTATCTACATACTGAAACCATAAGAACACAAAAACGTTACCAGGATTGCAAGTTATGGAGATCTAAAGTAGGTACCTTGAACTGTTCTTCATTTCTAGAAAACCCAAGAATGAAGAATATCGTCTGACAATATTTTTGAGAGATTAAATCTCTTTGTTGTTTAATGATTTGACCATGGAATCAATTTGAAGTTATAGTATTACACGAGTACCAGATTCCTAAAACTTTAAATGACCAGAAAACTTTAAGATCAAGTATTGGTGACTGGTTAAACATGCCATCTAGTTAACTGACTATGCATTTCTGGGTTTCAAGATGAACACGAAGAACACCTATAGCGACGGTTCTGTCGCTATAAGCATTCTTTAGCGACAGTTACTTTATTAAATAATTATTTTTATTAAATAATTAGTAATAAATACTTTTTAATTATTAAAAATACAAAATAAATTCTTAAAAATTATTTTAAAATCCGAATATTAGTTTTTAATTATTTTGAATATATTTCATAAATATTTATTAATTTTGGAATATTAAAGGTATTTAATTTATTTAATTATAATATTAAATAAATTAGTTAGAAAATGATTTTAATACTTAAAAAATCATTTAAAATTATATTATGTTATAAGAAAATATTTTAAGTTATTTTCTATAACTTTTAATATTTTGTGATGAAATTTCATTAATAAATTAATAATAATGATATTTAAATTATTTAATAAATGTATTAAATAAATGATGAAAAATAGAATTAATGATTTAAAAAATCATATAAAAATAATTTAAAGGATTATAAAAATATTTTAAGTTATAAAATATAACTTTTGATATTTTGTCATGAAAAATATTAATATTTTAATATTAATGATATTAGATTTATTTAATACTTATATTAAATAAATTAGTTTAAAAATGATTTTAATATTAGAAAAATTATTTTAAATGAAAATAAAGATTTTAAAAATATTTTAAGTTATAAAATATAACTTTCAATATTTAAAGGAAAATCACATTAATTATTTACTATTAATGATGTTAAAGTTATTTAATATTTATATTAAATAAATTAGTTTAAAATGATTTTAAAAATGATTTTAAATGATAATAAATTGTTTAAAGATATTTTAAGTTATAAAATATAACTTTTAATATTTAAAGGATAATTTCATTAATAATTTAATATAATAATATTAATTTAATAATAAATGATATTAAGTTTTTAATAATTATATTAAATAAATAGTTTTAAAATGGTTTTATTTATTTAAAAATCATTTAATAATGATATTAATGAATTAAAAATATTTTAAGTTATAATTAATGACTTTTAATATTTTGATAGATAATATAGTAATATTTTAATATTAAGGGTAATTATTTAAAATGATTTTAATTGTTTTAAAATCATTTAAGGGTAATATTTGTAAGACCCCAACTTTTATAAATAAAGATGAATTTTCTATAAATATCATTTTTGAATATTATGGAGTAAATTAATATAATGTTGTAGTTGTGGGTAATATTTATAAATTTTGCAAAGCATGCAAGTGGTATATAATATTCAATCGGGTCTGGGAATATTTGTTTTAGCGAGGGAATATTAAATGACAAGACAATCATTGGTGGACCTCACAACGGAATTATTGTCGGATTGAGAACGACAAAAACACTTTATGAAAATAACGGCGTAAGTTTTACTGTTAAATGTTGAAACACCCGGTGTTAAAAGTACAATAATACGCGTAGTTGTACAGTAGCACACGGTTTTGATTATTGATGCTTACGTGAGAAGTCACTCAGTTTTGTTCAATTATTGCTATAGTAATTGTTGTAAATTTTGCTTATTATTTGGATTCCCACTTACCCATTTTTGAAAATAATAGGTAAAATATTATTTTATAATAAAAGGTGTGGCCACTAGTAAGGTTGATGTCTTTTTGGTGGAGATTTGAAATGGATGGGGGGAAGAAAGTCTAGCTACGGGTGGTGTGGAAAAAGTAGTATTATTATATGATGTTATATATATAATAATTGTGTGGGTGTGTGATTATATCATGTGATCAATTATATATATATATATATATATATATATGTATTATTGTACCTTGTTTTGTTTTTACTGATAATACTTTGAAATTCATGGCCTAAAATTCACACTCCACTGCTAAATAATTCATCCGTGAGATCATTCGGTGCGCACGGACTAAACAGTATCCCTTCAAATCTCCTATAAATAGAAGCTCATTTCTTCATTATTTCTTACGAATTCACTGAAACTCTAGAGAGAAAATTATAGAGAGAGTAGAAAAGTGTTTTGCTATTTCACTACTCTTATATCCAGTTTCTTTTACGGTAAGGGGTGTTATTCTTTCTTATTCATGAAGAGAACTGTTGTTATTCTATTGCTTATTATTTTGTTGGAATAACCTGTATACGCGGTCTACCCTATACTTGGTAACATTCTTCTATTATTACATTGGAACATCCCACATGCATGTGTTTTACACAGGACTTGGTTAAAATCTTTATTATTATTCGTTGGAACATCCTATTCATGTGTTTTTACAGGACACGGTTCCGTCTTTATTATTATCTGTTGGAACATCACGTATGTGTGTTTTACATTGGACACGGTTCCGTTTTTATTATTCTGTTGGAACATCACCCGGTTTGCAAATTTTGCACGACTGGTTCCGTTATTATTATTCTGTTAGAATAACCTGTCTATGCGAAGTACCGCATGCATGGTGATTTCTTTTGTTATTCCATTCTTTATTATACTCTATTGGTTAAAGTTTTGAATTCTATACTCCACGAAATTAGTAGAATATCCTTGATATTTGTGCTTCATCCAGTATCTTTTCATGGAAATATTCTTCTGATCATTCTTGAATTTTACTCTACAAAGCAGTATCATGTTGACAATTTGGACATTATTAGTTCCTGGATAAATTAATTCTTGAACTTGTTTTATTGAATTCTTATATTATTGTCATCATCCTCATATTTATATTTTTTTTGAAAGTCATCTGTGGCCTGTAGTGCATAGATGGACTTGGTATGATTATGACCATGGATTATTGATTGTAATCATGGTAGTAATGTTACAAATGATGTGGTAAAAGTCCTCATTGGCCCGTAGTGCATTGATGGACAGTTGTTGGCATGATCATGACCATTAATGAATACACAAATATTCTTGGCCCGTAGTGCATGGATAATTGTGGCCGTGATACTAAAGAATATCCGTGGCCGTAGTGCAGGGGTGATTCGATGATGTGGAATATTTATTAAGCTGAGTCTCAGTGATAACAGTAATGAAAAACCTTTTAAATCATAAAAGATAGTAGATTTTATTTTCTACTTGACTCTTTTAATGGATTGCTTGTTCCGCTGTAGTTAAACTTGATGTCTATTATATTTTATCAGTTTAACATTGTTGAAGACTAATGATAATTTATTCTGAATTATCTTAGTCATAATATTTCTTACTGGGCTAGTTGAGCTTACCCTTTCTTTCACTATTCTCTTTAGGAAATGAGAACATACTAGGGACTAGTCGGGGAACAGAGTGACGGTCCAGAGGATAGCATTAGTAGTCCTCACTATTCTGTGAAATAGTGTGTTAATAATTGTAATGAGGACTCCTTTTGAGTTTGTATAATCTCTAGTAGACAATAATTGTATTCAAACTCAAAGTTATTTTTTGTCGTATTGTACACGACAGTTGTATTAGTAAGTTGTATTTGATTTCTGTACCATGTATCTGACGACCCAAGATGGGTGATGTATACCTAATTTTGGGGGCGTCACAATATTAGTACTTTAAAAATACTTTGAGTTATTATAAATAACTTTAATATTTTGGCAATGGTTTCATTAATGATTTAATATTAATTAAATATTAATGATAATAGAATTGTTTAATATTTAAATCATTTAATAATGATTCCGGTGTTTAAAAATTTATGATAAATTATAATAAATGTTTAAAAATTATTATAAATCATTTAAAATTAATATGACTGATACTTATAGATATTGAACTACAGGATAGAGTCTTAGACTCAATAATTACCCGATAAAGCCGTCGGTACACTGACATGTTTCAGAACTTGATCTGGACTTAGATATTTTGACTATATTAATATTTGTTTATGTTTCAATGAATGTTGAATATGTGTGACAATGTGAATAGGTTATGTTTGGACTGCAATAAGCAGTGCTATGTGTTATAGTATGTTATTCTAATCGATCAAATGATCTTATTAATGATAGGTTTCAGTATAAAAGATAAAACTAAGTTGCATAACTATAAGCAGCAGACCAGACAAGTATCTTACCTTTGTATTTCCTTTATGCAATGGACATGAGTAAGAAGTTTCAGAATTATATTATTATTGTATTAGATTATTAATCCTATTGTGATATATACTATATTCGATCATTGTTTATCAACATGTTAGTATATTGTAATTCAGATATATATTATGTTCATTAATTTCTATATATGGTTATACAAGTGTCCTCACTTGTATAATCATTGTATTTAATCACATGTTGATATATATATATATATATATATATATATATATATATATATATATATGGGAGCCCTTCCCTTCCATGCAATAGGTTGCTATGAGTCTTATCTGACAACCCCTTTTGGACCATTGATAAATTGAATTGATGGTCATGCGATTAACTTTTTTAGTTGATAAGTTTACAAGACAAAAGTTGTTGTGCCTAATTATTTACATGTACTTAGAAGCTTCCTATTTTATTAAGTGAATATTAACTTGTCAGTATAGTTATAAAAAGTGAATATTTATTATTAAAATAATCCGGTAGAGTGAAACTTATCTTAGAACTTAATATTTTTTTTTTTTTGGTAGGTAGAGCTTTGTACATCTTGGCTTAATACTTTTTTTTTATTATTATTTTAAGTAGAATTAGAACTTGTCTTAATAATTTTTTTTTATTTTCCTAGGTAGAGCTTGTCTTAGAAGCTTAATTTTTTTTTTTTCATTTTCTACTAGGTAGAAGCTTTCAGATTTACTAATATTTTTTTTATTTAAGTAGGTAGAGCTTGTTGCTAGCTTATCTTTTTTATTTATTTTTTTCTTCTTTTCTCCATTATATGTTATGACTCAGCAAATTAAAATAAAATAAAATAATAAAAACAGACATCTACTTAAGCAGATAGCTTTCGTCACTGGTGAGGAAATTTTTTTTGATATACCAACTAGTAGTCACTTTAATGTGATTCGAACTCACGACCTCATGCACCAATACATAAATCATATGACCACCCCGAGCACCACGGGCCTAGTCGCTAAGTTCAACCAAGGATATATCTTATATAGAAAACTTCACCATCCCCAAAATCTATATTCTTGCATTACTATTATATTACGATTTATTATTATTAATAAATTTATATTATTAATTGGATTTTTCTAAATAGAAATAAGTTAATATCTATATTTATTATTATCCCCTTTAATATGTTTTCTTATATTTGTAATAATATCAATAAAAAGATTATTAATATATTAAAAATAAATATCATTCTTTAATAAAATATAAATAATGATCATTATAAATCTTGTATTATTAGTATTAATAATTTTATTATTCTGCAATGATTATTAGTAATGATTTTATATATTAAGCAATGATTTTATTATTAAGAAATGATTTTATTATTAATAAAACTAGTTCAATTAGTCTAATAAGTAATGATGATAATTTTTCAAGTCATTTCAGGAAATTAATTTACTTATCGAATTTATAAAAGTAGTGAAGTATTATTATAATAATAATAATGTGATTATCAATATTAGAAGTACAGATTATACCAATACTAGTACTGCATAACATTAAGAGGAATAGTACATATTACATTCTTATTAATTAATATGTACATTAGATAACGTTGGATAAGTTCTATATTTCAGAGGCCAGGAGTAATCTTGCGGATTTCTTGTAGAGCTCCTATGCGACGCGGAATTTAAAGATCGTGACATCTTCCAAGGACCACTTCTCTTCGTAAATATTACCATTGGCCCTAACGAAACAAATCAACATACTTGCATACAAAATGCCACAACTGAGTGGTTGTTGTTGTTTTATCGAATCTTTAAGGTCTCAAGACAAGTGGGATTACCATTTTGGGCCACTCATCAAGATCGGATTACCATTTCGCAAACAAAATGGTATCAAATGTACATGCATGTACAAAGTAGTTGGTTAATAATTTTTAATATTAAAGGACATTATAAAATTAAAATATTTTAAAACTAAACATACCGCAACTTGAGCGAATTTTCGAGTACATTTCATGTAACTTAATATACTTAGTGTCATTGTAGTCTTGGTCAATTATGGTAACCATCCAATCTTCAACTGCGAATAGGAACAAGACAAAATGGCGTTGATTGGTACTACACCGGCATGAATATGTATTTGCATTCGTAAAGGTGGACCAACATCTTGGTTAACATAAGGATCGAAAAAACTCCATGCAAGATTCACGTTAGTGCAGGCACATATATACACCAAGATGCATGAAGAATGAATTCATGAAACCAAATTGGGACCACCTTTGTATTCCCCGCGACCTGTAGTATTCCTCTCTGTCTCGTAGCAACAACATATAAGCGTCGATGACATGCTCGAATATCCAACTCCCAGGCCCTAAGGATTTCACTGCATTGTGTTCTAATTCATATAACTGGCGCGAATGTGATAAAGGATATAAATCCCCTTCTGGTGCCACCACGTTTCCAAACATATGTTTATTTACAAATGTCTCCTTCCAATCTTTAAGTCTTTTGGATAAGGACCCTTTTGGTCCATAAGAGATGTGGTCTCCGCATCTTGTGCACGATTGAGACCCAAATGTACATTATTATTATATTGCAATAATAATTAAAACCATCACTATTAACATAACTATATATACCTTTTGTGAACTAGATCCCTTGGCGTCAAAAAGTCACGCAAATGAAGAGTTGGTTGGAATGTAACACTCCTCATAGGTTTGGAAGGTTGGAATATAACACTCCTCGTAGGCTTGGGTGGTGGGAATGGAGCTCTCCTCGATTACTTGTGGGGTGGGTATGTAGCTCTCTTGTACAACATAATCAGTTTATTTCCCAAGCCTTTCATTGAGTTGTGTGTATTGGGACTGTGGTCCAAAATTTGTGGGACCCCCCTGTCGAGGTATTTGTTTACCTCTTGCTTCGAAGTCGTATAGGCGTATTGAAATCCCAATTTTTTTTTTTGCGAACCAACTCGGGAGGCAAATGAGTAAGTAATCGAAAATTTATCAAGTAACGACTTTGCACTCTCAACTTTGTCATGTAAGATAAACACAAACAAATATTATTAACAATAAATATGAATAAATGTAATATTAAGTATTTACTCCAATACATGATTTATTAAAGAAGAATATAATTTTATACCATTTGAATAAGGTGTTGTTGGTTGTAAATGGCCCGAGGCTCATAACAATCGTCGTGGTCGTCATTTTGCACGAGGGTGGGTGAATTTTCCAACGTGTAATTTTCCTATACTGCACCATGTAATCATCTATTGGGACATAATCGTAAATTTCGGTTTGTTGTCCTTCGAGATGATCCATGTATGCCTCCCACATCGAAATATATTCCCTCTCAAGGCCATGCAATCCTCGACATCAATTAATTTAAATTTTTCTCCCGCTTAAGGTCACCGTGGTTTTTTGGTCATTGATGGTATGCCTTGCATGAACCCAAACTGTCTCATCACACGGTCCGACATCTGAAATTCCACAATATCAAAGTGGATCAAGGGGACCCCACTAGATCCTAACAACCTGCCTTCAAAATTAAATCCACTGATATCATCATCCCACATTATGTAAGGCCGCCAAACCACATCCCACATAGACTTAATATCTAACTCCCCAGTAAAATGACAAATGGTGATGGGGATTCTCACGTCTACTGTGGTAACTTGTGGGCTCCAAAATAGGACCATGCTAAAGCCCTAGGTAACCATAAGGATGATTGTGGCCAAGGGTTTGGCTTTCCAATACTTACACGCCATAATCCCAAATTTGTAACAATGTAACACAACCATTAATGTATTTAACTCCTTTCCTAAGTAGCGGTATATAAAGATCTCGTACAAATATGCTAACACCTACTTGCCGCCCCAAGAGTAAGTTACACAATCTTCAGCGTTAGCAATAAAAGACATATATCGTGGGTGCACACTATTTCTATTCCTATTAGGGAATAATATTGCCCCACACAACCACAACATGTATGCCTTTGTGTGTCGCCCTACAACATCTTTACTTGCATTCTCGGGACATTTATTAAAATGTTCGTGCAACCACACTAATGAAATTGCACTGCATTTTTTTGAACTAAAATATTCACCAGCTAATTTATCTCCAAAACAATCCCTAAAATAATTCAAATTGGTGACAGCAAGGGGACCCGTTAAGGGTTTTCCTACCACCGGTAACCCAAAAATAAAGTGAACATCCTCTAACGTGATTGTTATTTCTCTATAGTTTAAATGAAAAGTATTAGTTTCTGGGTGCCATCTCTCGACTAAGGCAGATATCAGACCAAGATAAGTTTGGTGTACAACACCTTGATAACTAAATACTCCAAATCCACATTTATTTAAAAGGATTTTTTGTTCTTTTGTCAAAGCCCACTGATTATATTTCTGATCAGTATATTGACTGGAGCTTAGTTTTCCCCTATCTCTCCCATGATATATGTCATCTGATACATGATCTTGTTGATCATGCGAACACTGGATCAATTGGCCCATATTCCCAACTATCCATCTTTTACCTAAAAAATACATCAATTCCATAATAGTATTAAGATGCATGACAAAATGAAGTTGAAAGTAACATGTTGCAAAATGACAGTAATAACAATACACACTAACATGCATTAAAAATTGAACAACATGCATGTAATAATAATATGCATGTATATAATGTAATAATATTAACATGCATTAAAAACTAGTAAAAACAGAAACTATTAAAAACAAAAACAATAAGAAAAAAAATAAATTAAAACAATAAGTAAACAATTGAGTACTCTGGAATAAAATAAAAACAATAAATGAAAAATAATAATAAAATAAATACTTATCGATGCATGCTATGCTGCAAAAGTTTTCTTTTTTCTTTTTTCTTTTTTTTTTCTGGCCGGTACAGCTTAAACCGGCTTAGCTTTTTTAATTTTTTTTATCTTCTTTTCTCCATTGTATAATGATGACTCAGCAAATTAAAATAAAAAAATAAATAAAAAAGCATCCGGCCGGTACATGTATGCATAATATGCAGTGATAACATGCATTAATGACAACAAAAACAAATACATGCATGGTATTATATCCCCTTTAATTCAGTAATAACATGCAGTGATAAAAACTATTTCAAACAAAACAAATAACAATAACAGCTATAACAATATCTTACATGCTGCAAATAATAATATGAAATGGAGTACCAATAACAATATATCTTACAAAAAATTCAGTGTCTTCAGAATATAATAAATGGATTCCAGCCGCTTCAATTTGTTGAAGTTTTTTTGCTCCTCTCTTCCGAAATACTCCCTCTCTACTCTCTGTTATTTTTATTTTATCTAGCTTGGCAAGTGAACTTTAGTTTGAACAACATGTGTTCTCAATAGACGTTTAAATAAGCTCATGCAAATGTCCGGTACATGAATTAATTTAGGACCAAATTCAAACAAATGTCTCAGCTTTTTAGTTTACCGAGCTTGTAGGTGTTCTTTCCCGAGGCAATGTGGCAAAAAAAGTGGTCAAAAGTGCATTTCACGAGGCGATGTGGCAGACAAAGGTTTGTCATTTTGGTTGACTTAAAAAAAAAAATTCAAACGGACAAGCTCTTACTGACTTGATTTTTTTTTTTTTATACAAACCGGTACAAGCTGTACCGGTCGTATTATTTAATATTAAAAATTTCTTTTAGTTAAACAAACTGACAACAAACGGCCGGTAGAGGCTATAACGGCTGGAAATAAAAAATATATATATTATTAATAAAACCGTTACTAGGTATAAAGCTATAACTACTGAATAAATCAATTTTTTCACGCTAGCTAGACTCGAACCCGCGACCTCAAGCTCCAAACATTCGTCATATGACCACCCGAGCACCACGGGCCTAGCTGTCATATCTTACCTTGGATTTGAATATATTTTAAAACATTCCATCTCCCCCCAAATTAAATTTCTCAATATTTTATTATAATTATTCGATTATTATTATTATTCTATTATTATTACTAATTGAGTATAAAGTCGTTCCATATTCTAGCGGCTTATGTACTTTTTATTATTTTATTATCATTATTATTATTATTATTATTATTATTATTATTATTATTATTATTATAAACAATGTCTGGGTGAATAAGTAGTCAAACATAATAATACAACATTATGGGAATATAACAAAGTGACATTGATTATATGGGAAAAGTACATTAGTTTGACTTCTTGAGCATTAACCGCCATGTTATAATTCTAATTTGATCTTTTTACCTTTAAATATTGTTCAGGAAGTCGCTATTTTCTCAAGTTATCTTCTTATCCTTCCATAGAATTTGTTCTCGATATTATTTTCTTTTCTCCTCTACTCATAATTTGTTTCATCTGGTTGCCCACTTTCACTTCAGAAAATCAAGTTGAAGTTCTGATCGAGCAAAATTCATCACTATTATTCACAAGTAAGTTTTTCAAAATGTCATATAATACATCTGAATTTGTTAGTGAAGTTGTAAGTAATAAATCTGATATTGTTCCGTACGTTGGTCAATTATTTTGTATGTTGGAAGAGGTTGAATATTTTTATAGATCATATGCTCGTAAAAATGGATTTGAGATTAGAATTGCAACTAGTCATAAACACGCTAATATCTGAATGATATCGAGATCTAGGCAAAGATGTATGTAAGAAAAGCGGAGACACCAATTGTTGGCAAGAGTTTACGATGATGAAGATAGTAGTAATAAAATAACTAGACGGAGAGACTCTATAGGATGAACAATGTGCAAAGCTAGAATATATGTTGTCCACAATAAGAAAGAGGACAATTGGCGATATCTCTTTGTTGAATTAGAGCACAATCATCACTTAGTGACCCCCCACCAAAGTAGATTTGATCGAGACCGTGACGCCCCCAAAATAGGTATACATCACATATTCTCGAGTTGTCAATACATGGTACGTAAACAACTACAACTTTATTATTACAACAAGAAAGCTGTGAGTTTGAATACAAATATTATCTTCAGACAATATCTATACTCAAATAAATCCTCATCACATTTATTGATATATTATTTTACAAAATGGTGAGGACTACTAAACAATCCTTTCTAAAACCTTCATTCCATACCCGACTGTACTCGCTTATATTCTCGCCTCCGAGAAAAATGGAACAAAAGGAAAAGGGTGAGCTCAACTAGCTCAAGAAGAATATTATGACTAAGATAATATACAACAAATTATCTTTAGTCTTCAACAGGAAAAATCTAATAGAATAGAATAGACAACAAATTTTAAATCAATATTCGCAATGAAATAATAATTCATTAGAAGAGTTAAGTAGAGAATGCAAACTACTATCTTCTATGTATGAATTTAAAAGTTCATCGTCTATTTTTTATCCACGTAACATTAATCAATATACATCCGAATCAAATATTCATCTTTGCACTATGTGCCAAAGATATTCATCGATTGGTCATGTTCATTTAAACACTGCTCATCTTTGCACACTACGGCCAAAGATATTCTTCAGAAATCATTCATCTTTGCACTTCTGAGCCAAAGATATTCTTAAGAAATCATTCATCTTTGCACTACTGTGCCAAAGATATTCCATAATATCATAATTTAAGACCGAGGATGATGAAAATATTTTTTTAAAGAAACGAATCCAATTGAAACAAAATGACAAGGATTAAGGATTAAGGATTCGTACTTGGTTTTATCCACGCCCAAAAATACCTCAAAAATAATCATAGTGGTGTAAAATTCAAGAATGATCAAAACATGGATACAATCGAGTTAGTATCCGAGAATAGATGTTTTGACTTAAAAGAAGAAATTTTATTTTTCTATTGAATAGTACCGTATACGTGAATAGTGCCAGATATCGTGAATAGTGCCGTGATCACGTGAATAGTAACTCCGACACCAAAAGATAGAAATTCCACAAAAACATCTTCACTCTTCATGAATAGTACTCGTGAATAGAACTTCGTGAATAAGAACTCGCATGAATAGTAACTCGTGAATAGTAACTCATGAATAGTAACCCATGAATAGAAACCCCGACATGAAAAAGTTCCAAATTTGATAAAACTTCAGATCAACATTTCAAAGATAATGATATTGAAGAAATAATATCATTACAAAAAAAATAATATCCCTTACCTCGAAAAGATCAAGATTACTTAGCTAGAATCACAAATGTATAAGGTCAAGGAACTTGCACCGCCTAGCAATACTCAAAGTATACTCAAAATACTCACAAGAATACGCCGATAATATAGAGAGAGAAAACTTCAGTTTACGGTGTGATTTTCAATTCTAACCTAAGCACCCTATTTATAGGAAAACGCTTAGAACACCAAAGCGTAAAATTTAATAAAATAATAATATTTCTTAAAAATATTCAAGCCCACCTTAGAAATCTGATTTCAGATCATTTATAACACATGTGAGCCACTCAATTACAACAAAAAAACGTTTTTCTTACAAAAATATTTTAAACTCCCAAAATCAATTATTTTTGAACTTGAACTTCAATAATTCATAATAAATAGTCCTTTCATCAGAAAATTCGAATCTCGCTTGAGTTTTTATAGGAATTTCAATTCTCTACAACTTTGAAGAAGAAAGTTTTCCAAATTCCAAATAGAAATTGACCGAAATCCACAAACGGGCGATTTTATTGTGTTATAATCAAATTTGGAATTCAATAAATGGGGTCCACCGACATGTTTAACATGTTTTAAACATTTATTGTAACAAAATACTCTTCCTCCTCAGATACTCATATATCCCACATTCGTTGTAAAAAAATATCACCGTTAATATATTATTAAAATAATATATTTAAATGAATTATTTTATCGTAAAAAGATAAAATATTAATTTTCAACAATTGTCATTTAAAATTTTCTCCATCTATATCCACATAAAATCAATATTTTCCTCATCATATAAATCAATAATTAATTATTCACAAATAATATTACATAATCACAATATTGACAACCAGCAGTTCTCCTAGAAAGAGGGGCTTCCAATAAGAATTTCTTCTTACTAAGCAAGCGCAATTAGGTGACCAAACCTCTCCTCAGATGTAACTTTCTAGACATTGCCAATAATGTTATCTAATAATATTATTCAGATAATATGAATTATTGCTTCGATAATGAAAAAAATCGTGTAATGACAATTATTGAAACAACAAAAAGAATATAAAATATCAACGCAAAGAATTATTAACTCAATAAAATATCGAATAAAGAATTATCGTAACCATTATTGAGTAGTGCCTTCACGTAAGAATCAATAATTGGTGCAATACCGTGTAGCTACTTGCTTAACAACGCGTATTAGTGTGTTTTAACCACCGGGTATTCCAACAAAGATAATCTGAGAATAACTACGTAGTTATTTAAAAACAACTTATATTTGTCGCTTTCTTCATCCAATCGCTTTTAGTTATGGGGCCCACACACGGCGCTACGTCGTAAATGCATTTAATATTCCCGACGAAGATTTAATATTCCACGACCAAACGAATATTCCCTAACGATAATGAATATTTTATAACCACTTGCTTATTTTGAAATATTTACGTATTTAACCCTTAACTATCCACATTAATCAAATCAACCCTTACTATTTCAAAATAATAAATAAAAGAAATTCCTTTTTATTTAAAAATTTCGGTCTTACAACCTCCCTCCTTATGAAATTTCGTCCTCGAAATTGACGACGACGTACTGGTGTGTTTGAAAAGGTGAGGATACCTCGCTTTCATTTCCGCTTCCAATTCCTGTGTCATTTCCTCTATAGCATGATTCCTCCACAAAACTTTAACTTGTGGTATGACCTTTCATGGCGTAGGACATGCTCCTTCCTATCCAAGATCTTGACAGTACCTCCTCATACGTTAATTCTTTGGCTATCTCGTCCGGTTCTAACTCAATAACGTGGTTCGGGTCTTTCACATATTTATTTAAGCATGATATGTGAAACACATTATGAACACGAGACATACTGGAGGTAACGCAAGTCTATAGGCTACATTTCCTACTCGGTCAAGAATTTGAAATGGACCAATAAATCGTGGATTGAGCTTTCCTCTCTTCCCAAATCTTGTAACTCCTTCCATGGAGCAACTCGCAACAATACATGATCCCCACATTAAATTCCACGTCCTTTCGATGAAGATCCGCATAACTCTTTTGTCGATCTTGTGCCGTTTGTATACGTTGTCGAATCATTTGGATCTTTTCGGTAGTCATACGTACTAACTCGGGTCCCAACAATGTTACTTCACCCACCTCATCCCAATATATTGGAGAACGACATTTTCGTCCATATAATGCTTCAAATGGAGCCACACCTATACTTGCCTGATAACTGTTGTTGTAGGAGAATTCCACCAATGGTAAATACTTATCCCAACTACCCTTGAAGTCTAGGACACACGTAGTCTTAATAGATCTTCAAGAGTTTGAATAGTCCTCTCGATTGTCCGTCTGTTTGGGGATGGTATGCCGAACTAAATCGCAAATCCGTGCCCATAGCTTTTTGCAAGCTAACACAAAATCTTGAAGTGAATCTTGGGTCACGATCTGAAACTATGGATACAGGCATGCCATGCAACCTCACAATCTCATTCACGCACATACTAGCAAGACGCTCAAGGAATAAGTCTCCCAGATCGGCAAGAAATGAGCAGTATATGGTTAATCTATCAACAATAACCCAAATAGCATTGATGCCTTGAGAAACCGTAGGAAGACCCGTAATCTAAATCCATAGTAATGTGTTCCCACTTCCATTAGGAATCTCAAGTGGTTGCAACGGACCCTTAGGTACTAGATGCTCCGCCTTTACACGTTGACAAGTTAAACACATCGAGATAAACTTTGCAATCTCTCTTCATATTGTTCCACCAAAATGTATGTCAAGATCACGATACATTTTAGTACTTCCAGGATGGATTGCAAATGGCGATTGTGTGCCTCCATCATAATCTTGTACTTCAAATCAGTCGTTAGGAACACAAAGTCTAGAGTGGACTCAAGTATTCCTTCTTCATCAATTCTCGCCCTAGGAATAGCTCCTTCTTGTACTTTCTTCTTCATACGATCATTTCCAGATTGGGTGGCTCGAGCAACCTTAACTTTTTCTATTAAAGTTGGCTCTATGAGTATACTTGACATCATCGCACTTGTTCCCAAGATATGATCTTTCTACTCAACGCGCCGCCTACCACATTCGCTTTACTGGGATGGTATTGAATAGTGTGGTCGTAGTCTTCGATAGCTCGAGCCAACGTCATTTGCCAAGATGTTGAGTTCTTTTTGAGTGAAGAAATATTTAAGGCTTTTATGGTCCGAATATATCTCCACTTTCTCCCCATATAGATAGTGCCTCCATATATTTTTAGCTAGCGAAAACGACTC
The DNA here is from genome assembly GCA_020205615.1 of Panax quinquefolius. Lineage (NCBI taxonomy): Eukaryota > Viridiplantae > Streptophyta > Magnoliopsida > Apiales > Araliaceae > Panax > Panax quinquefolius. Next base: position 29,817,577 of record CM035164.1, on the reverse strand, counting down.
ATCGCTAACTCTAGATCATGAGTAGGATAATTCCTCTCATACTCTTTAAGTTGTCACGAGGCATAGGCTATGACTTTCCCACGTTGCATGAGAACACATCCTAACCCTTTGCTCGAAGCATGGTCAGAGATAATAAATCCATCCGAACCAGATGGTATTGTTAGAAACAGTGCCGAAATAAGTCTCCTCTTAAGCTCTTGGAAACTCTTCTCGATTCTTCGCTCCAAACGAATTTCGTATCCTTTCGAAAGTTATTTGAGTTAATGGAGTAGCGATTCGAGAAAACCCTTCCACGAATCTCCGATAATAACCGGCTAAGCCCAAAAACTACGTGATTACATCACCGACTTTGGCCGATCCCAACTTTGTATTGCTTCAATCTTCATCGGATCAACAGATACTCCATGTTTTGACACTGACGTGCCCAAGAAATGCTACTTCCTCGCCGTAACTCGCATTTCTTCAATTTGGCATATAGTTGGTTTTTCAAGCCTTTCGAGTACCAAACTTCAAATGGTGCTCATGATCTTCACGGCTTTTGGAATATATGAGGATGTCATCAATAAAGACAACAACGAATTGATCCAAATATTCCTTGAATACTTTCGGTTCATCATATCCATGAAAAGCCGCAGGAGCATTAGTTAGTCCGAAAGACATGACTAAGAATTCATAATGCCCATACCGAAGTTCAAGGCGTCTTTGAATATCCTCGATTCTAATCTTCATTGATGATATCCGTAAGCGAAGATCGATTTTTGAAAAGAATTGTGCCCTCAGAATCGGGTCAAACAAGTCATCAATACGAGGTAGAGGATACCTATTCTTGATGGTGACATGGTTCAATTCCGATAGTCAATACAAAGTCGATACTCCCCCGTCTTTCTTCTTTACAAATAAAACAAGAGCACCCCAAGGAGATGTACTAGACGAATGAAACCGATGTCCAACAATTTCGTAGTTGGACCTTTAACTCCTCGAAGTTCAATAGGAGCCATTCGATATGGGGTTTTGGAAATGGGCTTTGTACGTGTTCAAGATCAATAAAGAATTCAACTTCACGTTACGGGGTAGACCGGAAGTTTCTTGAAATACGTCAGAAAGTCAATAACAACAGGAATATTATTCAAATTTGACGTGTCTTTATTCAAATCCATAACATGGGCTAAGAAAGCTTGACATCCGCTTTTTTAATAAACAAATAGCTTTATGATTAGATATAGCGGTGATCGATTTTAATGGTTTAGTTGCTTGAATTCGCATAACAAAGTTGGTTAGGAATATGAAAACTAACAACCTTACGTAAAACAATCAATTTTGGCATGATGAGTAGTTAACCAATCAATCCCTATAATCACATCAAAAGCAAGTATCTTTAAAGAGATAAGGTCAATGTGTAAGGTAATGGTGCCAACTTGAATCAAACAAGATTTATAAACAAAGTGGATGTGATGAAAGTTTCTCCTAACGGAGTTTCCATGAGATAGGTCAAAGTCTAATTTCTCTGAGTCAAGTTTAAACGTTGAGCACATGCAGGAGAGAGATAAAAGAATGGGTAGCACCAGATCAAGTAAGGTATAAACTTCGCAAGAATTTATAAATAGCTTACCCGTGATCACCTCGTTTGGGTTCTCGCGATTATGACCCAATCACAACAAACGCTCTTCCCTAATCGCTGACTTTGACTTTTCCGGGACGATCTTTTGAGTCACCGTCCCTCACTGAACTAGGTTTTCAATTCATAATCTCGAGCGATATGTTCTTCCTTTCCACAATTATAGCATACCTTGAACTGTTGGGGCGGTTTGACCGATATGTCCCTCTTTTCCGCATTTAGTAGCATATGACCGATGGTCGTTCTCCTCCCTTAGAACCGATTCTTTCACGCAAGACGCATCATCTTCACATGGTCGTTGTTAAATCTCCTCTTTTAAAATCTCCTCGACTCGCTTCTTCTATTTTCATGGCCATGATTACCACCAGAGTGGTTACCATTTTCTCTTCGTCTGTTTCTTTCTCCATAGGTTATCATTATTCATTGATCGCTATCTCTCGATACGACGATCTGGTTGTGGGTCCTCAGTTAACTGCATCGCAAGTATCTCGCGCTCTAATAATTGAGCCTCATTTACAACATATCGAATAAAGAGAAAATTTATGAGAAATGAGATATCGACGTATGCCAGGTTTCAAACCTCTAAGAAACATCCGCGTCATACGTTCCTCATTCTCCACCAAATGAGGTGCAAACACGGATAACTCGCAAACTTTGCCTCGCATCGAGACACCGTCATGTTGTTTTTTGTTCCAATCGATGAACTCCACTTCCTTCATATGACGAACACTTTCGTGAAAGTATTTGTCATTAAATAGCTTCAAACGTCTCCCAAGACATGCCGAAAAGTACCGATGGGTACGCTTCACGCACTCCCACCAAGAGGTCCGCTTCGCCACGGAACATAAAGGTGGCGAATGGAACCTTCGTTCCTCCGTGCATCCCAAGACATCGAATATCTTGGTAATTTGTTTGACCCATGTTTCACGCCATGATCGGATCCGCTTTCCCTTAAATTTCGTGGTCCCAACTCTTTGAACTCGCTGGCTATGACAACCCGTGAATTGCTATCATTTCCTCCTCAGATTTTGAACACGAAGTTTCCTAAATCGATTTTGCATGAACTCGCAAAAAACTTCTAAACATCCCCTTGTTCATCATCTCGCTTCAATGGTGTTGTTCACAGGAGGAACATTGCCACCACTGTTATACGCGTTCTCTCCTCGTTGGTGAGTACAGCATCTCCACGGCCTCATTTCCATTGTTAATATTCTCATCGACATTCTCAAATCATCATCATAAAAACCAGGTTAATTAAGGAAATCAATATATCACATAATATCCCTATATACTCGACCAACTAACAAATAAGCTTAGGTAGGACACACTAGCGAAGGATTTACTCGCCTCTCCCCTCCTAGTTCTATTCCCCGATCTCCGCCGGAGATCATATCCTAAGCTCGATACTAACTGTGACGCCCCCAAAATAGGTATACATCACCTATTCCGAGTTGTCAATACATGGTATGTAAACAACTACAACTTTATTATTACAACAAGAAATCGTGAGTTTGAATACAAATATTATCTTCTAGACAATATCTATACTCAAATAAATCCTCATCACATTTATTGATATATTATTTTACAAAAATGGTGAGGACTACTAAACAATCCTTTCTAAAACCTTCATTCCATACCCGACTCGTACTTTCGCTATATTCTCGCCTCCCGAGAAAAATGGAACAAAAAGGAAAAGGGTGAGCTCAACTAGCTCAGTAAAGAATATTATGACTAAGATAATATACAACAAATTATCTTTAGTCTTCAACAGGGAAAAATCTAATAGAATAGAATAGACAACAAATTTTAAATCAATATTCGCAGCGGAAATAATAATTCATTAGAAGAGTTAAGTAGAGAATGCAAACTACTATCTTCTATGTATGAATTTAAAAAGTTCATCGTCTATTTTTTATCCCTGTAACATTAATCAATATACATCTGGAATCAAATATTCATCTTTGCACTACAGGCCAAAGATATTCATCAGTTGGTCATGTTCATTTAAACACCTGTTCATCTTTGCACTACGGGCCAAAGATATTCTTCAGAAATCATTCATCTTTGCACTACTGTGCCAAAGATATTCTTAAGAAATCATTCATCTTTTTGCACTACTGTGCCAAAGATATTCCATAATATCATAATTTAAGACCGAGGATGATGAAAATATTTTTTTAAAGAAACGAATCCAATTGAAACAAAATGACAAGGATTAAGGATTAAGGATTCGTACTTGGTTTTATCCACGCCCAAAAATACCTCAAAAATAATCATAGTGGTGTAAAATTCAAGAATGATCAAAACATGGATACAATCGAGTTAGTATCCGTAATAGATGTTTTGACTTAAAAGAAGAAATTTTATTTTCTATGAATAGTACCAGATACGTGAATAGTGTCAGATATCGTGAATAGTGCAGTACACGTGAATAGTAACTCCGACACCAAAAGATAGAAATTCCACAAAAACATCTTCACTCTTCATGAATAGTACTCGTGAATAGTAACTCGTGAATAGTAACTCGCTTAATAGTAACTCGTGAATAGTAACTCATGAATAGTAACCCATGAATAGAAACCCCGACATGAAAAAGTTCCAAATTTGATAAAACTTCAGATCAACATTTCAAAGATAATGATATTGAAGAAATAATATCATTACAAAAAAATAATATCCCTTACCTCGAAAGATCAAGACTTTAGCTAGAATAGGGTGTATAAGGTCAAGGAACTTGCACCGCCTAGCAATACTCAAAGTATACTCAAAATACTCACAAGAATACGCCGATAATATAGAGAGAGAAAACTTGATTTCGGTGTGATTTTCAATTCTAACCTAAGCACCCTATTTATAGGAAAATGCTTAACACCAAAGCGTAAAATTTAATAAAATAATAATATTTCTTAAAAATATTCAAGCCCACCTTAGAAATCTGATTTCAGATCATTTATAACACATGTGAGCCACTCAATTACAACAAAAAACGTTTTTCTTACAAAAAATATTTTAAACTCCCAAAAATCAATTATTTTGGAGCTTCGGAACTTCAATAATTCATATTAAATAGCCCTTTCATCAGAAAATTCGAATCTCGCGAGTTTTTATAGGAATTTCAATTCTCTACAACTTTGCAGAAGAAAGTGTTTCCAAATTCCAAATAGAAATTTACCAAAATCCACAAACGGGCGATTTTACAGGCTATAATCAAATTTTAGTCAATAAATGGGGTCCACCGACATGTTTAACATGTTTTAAACATTTATTGCAACAAAAATACTCTTCCTCCTCGTATACTCATATATCCCACATTCGTTGTAAAAATATCACCGTTAATATATTATTAAAATAATATATTTAAATGAATTATTTTATCAGAAAAAGATAAAATATTAATTTTCAACAATTGTCATTTTAAAAATTTTCTCCATCTATATCCACATAAAATCAATATTTTCTCATCATATAAATCAATAATTAATTATTCACAAATAATATTACATAATCACAATATCGACAACCGTGCGCCTTCAGAAAGAGGGGCTTTCCAATAAGAATTTCTTCTTCATGGCCAAGCAATTAGGTGACCAAACCTCTCCTTAGATGTAACTTTGTAGACATTGCCAATAATGTTATCTAATAATATTATTCAGATAATATGAATTATTGCTTCGATAATGAAAAATTGTGTAATGACAATTATTGAAACAACAAAGAATATAAAATATCAACGCAGCAATTATTAACTCAATAAAATATTGAATAAAGAATTATCGTAACCATTATTGAGTAGTGCCTTCTTACATAAGAATCAATAATTGGTGCAATACCGTGCTATCTTGTTCAACAACGGCGTATTAGTGTGTTTTAACCACCGTGTATTCCAACAAGATAATTACCAGAATAACTACGCCGTTATTTAAAAATAACTTATATTTTTGTCTTTTCTTCATCCAATCGCTTTTCGTTATGGGGCTCTCACACATGGTCGCTAGGCGTCGCATTTAATATTCTCGACAAGCATTGAATATTCCACGACCAAACGAATATTCCCGACGATAATGAATATTTTATAACCACTTGCTTATTTTGAAATATTTCACATGATTTAACCCTTAACTATCCACATTAATCAAATCAACCCTTACTATTTCAAAATAATAAATAAAGGAAATTCCTTTTTATTTAAAAATTTCGGGGTCTTACAGAGACTCACAGAAATATTACTCCTGTTGCAAGAAATTTAATTGACACTTTAAATAAGTCCGGTATTGGTCCTAGTAAGATGATGAATGTTTTGAGCACAAAAGGAGGTGGGTTGCAAAATGTTCCTCCTCTCATCGCTAATGTTGAGAATGTGGTGCGAGATTTAAGGCGTGATTCTGCAGATGAAAATGATGCACAAGCTGCTATCAATCATTTGAACAAACTTGCATCCGGAAGTGCCAGCAAATTTTTTTTCCGAGTGAAACCCGGTGAAAACAACCGCATAGCTTGTATTTTGTGGGTTGACGCCCGATCAAGGTTTATATATCAACGGTTCGGAGACATTGTGACATTTGATAGTACATACCGGACAAATAAGTATGGCATGCCGTTTGTTCCATTTGTCGGGGTCAACCACCATTATCAGTCTATATTATTTGGATTTGCATTGTTACGAGACGAGACAGAGGACACTTTCGTTTGGGTATTATGTATACGGCTTGAAGCCATGGACTACAAGGCACCTACAACCATCATCACCGATCAAGACAGCGAGCCATGAGTAATGCTATTGCTACTACGGTACTTCCAACTAGTTATCATTTATTGTGTTCTTGGCATATTAGCAATAAATTTCCGAAAAATTGCATCATGTTTATTATGAGCACCCATCGCTCAAAAATTATTTTAACAATCGTGTGTATAACTCATTGTCCATCGAGGAATTTGAAGAGCGTTGGCATATTCTCGATAAGTTCCTATGAATTGTATACTAATGAATGGCTTGGAAGTTTGTATGATGTATGATGTAAATGGATTCCAAAGATATACAAAGAGATATTTTGCCGAGGGAATGACTACCTTTCGAAGAAGCGAGAGCATGAATGCTTTTTTGATGAGTATGTTAATGCATCAACAGTATGCTATGTTTTGTATCGCAGAGTCAAAAGGCTGTAGAAAGACAGTTTATCAAGGAGAGGAAGGCCGACTACATAACAAAACATCGTAAAAGGATTATGGTACTCGTTCATCTTTAGAAGTTCATGCTGCACAAGTGTACACAAAAGAGATGTTTAGACGTTTCCAACGTCAATTTGTCGATTCCATGAAATACAATGTTAGTAAACTTAGTGAGTTGTGTGTCACTGATACTAAGGTTTATGCAGTGTATAATGCAAATGCAACTGAAAGTGGTGGAAGATATAAAGAAGTTGTCAACAATCGATAACCTGGGATCGATTACATGTAATCGCCAAATGTTTTTTCACTCACGGTGAATTATGCAGTACATCTTGAGATATTTCATAGCAAAGAGTATTTCACAAATACCGACCGACATGATCCTTCATCAGTGGACAAGAGACGCGAACAAAAGCAATGGTGAAGACTTACTCTTTAACTTCACATCTGCTGACTTCGAACAAAATCAAGCAATGCGCTATAATCATTTAATGGGTGATTACCAGGAGTTAGCGAGAAAGAAAGCGGCTTGCTTTCGATCCCGAGGTTACAAAACTGTTCTTAAACTGAATGCACGAGGAAAAGAGTTGGTTGACCAGTATGATCCGGATGAGAATATTACTGAACTGGCAGATGACGACATTGATTGCACAGTTGGAGATCCAAATCATGATATGGGATACGATAATGATGATGAAGATGCAGAGGTGGAAGAAGAAGAAGAGTTTTTGCCGCCTAATATTTCTCAAACAAAGGGCCGCAAAAAACAATCTAGATTCAAGAGTGCACTCGAGAAAATCATTCCTTCTAAGACTCATCGAAAATGTGCAATTTGTGGCTTTGAAACCGACCACGATAAGTTTAAATCACTATCGAGTGCTAGGGCTTACGAGCCAAAAAATAGGCGTCGGTTGTATTAATCATTCTATTTTTTTTTATTTTATGAAAATGAACATGTAATATGTACTATTCCTCTTAATGTTATGCAGTACTAGTATTGGTATAATCTGTACTTCTAATATTGATAATCACATTATTATTATTATAATAATACTTCACTACTTTTATAAATTCGATAAGTAAATTAATTTCCTGAAATGACTTGAAAAATTATCATCATTACTTATTAGACTAATTGAACTAGTTTTATTAATAATAAAATCATTTCTTAATAATAAAATCATTGCTTAATATATAAAATCATTACTAATAATCATTGCTTAATAATAAAATTATTAATACTAATAATACAAGATTTATAATGATCATTATTTATATTTTATTAAAGAATGATATTTATTTTAATATATTAATAATCTTTTTATTGATATTATTACAAAGATAAGAAAACATATTAAAGGGGATAATAATAAATATAGATATTAACTTATTTATATTTAGAAAATCCAATTAATAATATAAATTTATTAATAATAATAAATCGTAATATAATAGTAATGCAAGAATATAGATTTTGGGGATGGTGAAGTTTTTCTATAAGGATATATCCTTGGTTGAACTTAGCAGCTAGGCTCGTGGTGCTCGGGTGGTCATATGACGAGGTATTGGTGCATGAGGTCGCGAGTTCGAATCATTCAAATGACTACTAGTTGGTATATCGAAATTTTTTTCTCCTCGGTAGTGATATATCTGGTAGTAAGTCTGCTTTTTATTATTTTATTTTATTTTAATTTCTTTGAGTCATAACATATAATGGAGAAAAAAGAAAAAAAAAATAAAAAAAAAGATAAGTAATACAAGCTCTACCAAATTGGAAATAAAATAAAAATATTAAGCTTAGAGACAAGCTCCACCAAATAGGAAATGAAAAAAAAAAGTATTAAGTTTAAGACAAGCTCTACTGGTAGGAATAAAAAAAAGTATTAAAAAAGACAAGCTCACCACCGAATAGGAAATAAAAAAAAAAAATGTATTGCTTCAAGACAAGCTCTCAAGTAGAAAAAAAAAAAAAATGCTTTTAAGACAAGCTTCACCTACTACGGATTATTTTAATAATAAATATTAACTTTTATAACTATCGACAAGTTAATATTCACTTAATAAAATAGTTTTTAATGCAGGTAAATAATTAGGCACAACAACTGCGCTTAGCTTATCAAATAAAAAAGTTAATCGCAGCCATCAATTCAATTTATCAACGGTCCAAAAAGGGGGTGTTGCACAGTACTCATAGCAACCGGTTGCTATGGAAGGGCTCCCTATATATATATATAAAGCCGTCTAAGCTATTTGACCCAGCTAGACACAGATTTAGAAATACCGTTGAATATGATAAAACCTTTTTGTATCCAATCAAATTGTTTTGGTTCAGATTCCAGACTAAGTATGAACATCCAGATCAAGGGAAAACTTTTATGCGCCCAAGGCGGACAGAGTGATCGATAATATCGTTCTTGCAATGTAGTATTGATCAATACAGGGTCCATGAGATGTACACCCTCGTGCCCTTAAGTTATGACGGTTTATAGATAAAGTTCTGTCTAACCTTTTTGAAAATAGAAAACAATGTTCATAGTATGTCGACTACCCTATATATATAGTCAATACGTAATTCCAAAAATTTGAGATAGAATTGTTATGTTATTATTATCGGTTCAGTTTACTTCACAACTATAAATTCGTTGTAGAAGTGATGTACAAAGAAAACATTTATTTCTTTCAGCTAATTATATTTATAATTGTTATTACTTGCTGGGCACCAAAATGCTCATTCTTGCTTTAAATTTAAATGTTTTCAGCAAGGCATGATCAACCTGAAGGTTCAGACAAGAACAAGTGAAATGGAAATCAAACAGAATATGTTTAATGGTATCTTTTGTAATAGTTAGACTGTATTAAGATAATGATATGTATTATATATCATGTAAAGAATGTAGTAAAGGTTGCGTACTTGGAATTGGACTCTGATAAATGTAATTTAACTTTGATATTTATATTATTGTTATTATTATTAGTATTATTTCCGCTCATAGAAATGGTATCGTAAAGCACCGAGTTCGGATTTTAAGAACCTGAATTTGGGGGCATTACAATGATAATTAGGCAGGGTCAAAATAACCCTATGTATGAGTTCGTTAATTTATTAATGGTTGTATTTAATCAAACTGGGGGTAGAGCTCCCGTAGTACCTAGGGTAGCCAGAAAGACTACCTTTAAAGAATTTAAAAGTGTAGGTCCGCCTGAGTTAAAGGGAACCATAGACCCAATAGAGGCCCAGACATGGGTAAAGGAAATAGAGAAGGCGTTTGTTATTACAAACGTGGGTGAGGCGCAAAAGACTTCTTTTGTGACTTACATGATGAAAGGGGAAGCCAACTTTTGGTGGGAGGCTCACCAGGGTGGGTGATGAGTGGGATTTATACCTGTGAATCAGAACCTTTGTGGTTTAAGTTGTAGCCTGTTTTTAGTAATATAGTTATCTTTTATATATATATTATTGTTATTATGTCTAATTTCTATGATGCGAGGTATTTTACGGATATTTCTGACTTCCGGGGCATAATGGGAATTTTTTGTTGCATTCAGCCCAGCAGCCAAGGATAAACTAAGATCCCAAGGTCGCAAAGACCGCAACACCTTGGAACATGCTGGAAACTCGTGTCGTAGCGTCAAGTTCAATATCGATCTTGGTACCGAAGTAGCGCGCCCTTCTCTTCGTGGAGTCGTACACTGCGTACGTCCTCTGTTTTTAAGCCAACGTGGTACGCAAATGCCACTTGTTAGTTCAATGCTCATGTGGCATGAGCCTGAGCTCGTGTCGAGAAAGAAAGTGCTTTTAATGACCTAAAGAAAGAGAGGATCAGATATACGAGACAAACAGCAGCCGCCTGCAATAGAGAGAGATATATAGCTTAGACTAGGATTTATTATAGTATTAATTTCTTAGAAGAGAAAGAAGCTGTAGTTCAAGGAGGAAGAGTTATTGCATCCGACAAGAGCTCAAGAGCTACACGGAGAAGAGAAGATTTGGAGACAAAAAACTTCCAAACATGGGTTTTTTTTTCAAATCTCCCATTTATTTGTGTATTACTGAGAATGTGGAATGTATTAAAAATGAGTATTAGTAGCATGGTTATGAACTAATTCCAATTTTAGGATTGCAATGTAACCTTTTGTTTAGCTTAATTAACTTTATCTCCTATTTTATATAATGAATCATTTTGGAATGGGTTATTGTATTTCTTGCTTAATGACTAATTTCTTGATAGAGAAATTGATATTGATATTAATGGATATTGAAAAATGGATGTTACTATCTAACCTTTAAATACACCAATACCTGTTATGACCATGCCTATGGAATGTGTGTATAAACTACTAATAGGATAGATATATCTCTATTTGCCTTGTGTAGCCTTGAGACCAAGCTTAATGACCCTAGTCTAATTTCTTTCACCAATAGACATATTGTGATTTATCTAGCTAGGGATATGCATTAGACCTTCGACAGAAGCTTTTGTGTAGTTCTTGTTCTCGGTTGATCATTCCTTGATTCGTTTGTATTATGGAGAGATAGGAGATTAGGCGACGCATTAGGTGAATTGTAATCCTATCTTGACTTCCTAGTACAACTACTTCTCTTAGTTTTCACTTTTAAATTCAAATAGCTTAACACACCATCATATTTCACTTGTTTAGATAAGGCAATATAGATGTAACGACCGAGAAATTCAGATCTTTTGTAAAATAATTTTATTTAAATTAAATAAATAAAATTATATTATTTGTTATTATTATGTGTTAGTAAGATGAATGTCATTTTATAACCTAGAAACGTCGGAAAATCGTAGTATTTTGACTACTTGAAGGAATTAAAGTGTTTGAATTTCCAAGACAAAAATAAAAGCTTTCCGAGAAATTTTCTGAAAAACACTATTCATCAATTTCTGCTCGGGAATTATTTTTGAACTCCCGAGAAATACGAAACTATAGAATATCGAGGTGTGATGGATTATGTAATAATAATTCAAGTATGGAAAAAGTAATTTTTTGCCTGCGGACTTAATTTGAGAACGTTAGGGAAAATAAGTTGTTAAGAAGCTATTGTAATGATCGTATGATACGTATGTATTGTACGAGGAAATGAATACGAGTATGATATGAAGTATTATACGAGTATGTATGAATGATGGTATATCGTATATTATGAATTAGTATATGAGTTATAATATGAGAATAATACGTAAACAATGCGTATAAGGCTTTTAGCCAAATGAAATGGACTTGTAGGATTGTTTAGCAAATTGTAAAGTCCAATAGAATTGAATGTGAAAGCCCAAGTATTTGTTAATGTTAAGTCCAATTAAGTTGGTTAATACAAGCCCAAAGCTTAAGTTACGCAAATTAAACCTAAGCCCAAGCTATGATCTAATGGGTTAGGGTGACCCATGGGGCAACCCTTGATCATATGGTTATTCTCGGTGACCAAGATAATTATGTGGTGACCAAGATAATGTTGTGATGGCCAAGTAATTAGTGTAGGGGGCAAGTTTACTTAATCGCTAAGTATTGAATAGTATGGAGGTTACTAAGGAGGTGGGATGGGCTATTGTCCATTATACCCTAACCTAGTAATTCCTATAAATAAGAGAGTTTGGATTTCATTTGCCTTGTTCAATATTTAATCCAACACTTTCAACTAATTTGGTAGAGAGAATAAGCAAGTATAAGTTAGACTTCCATTATAAGAAAAGAAGAAGAACAAGTTTGATCATCAAGGGTAAGCCTCCTATGTCATAAATCTTCAATCTCTATCATTGTAGGTTGATAAGAGAAGTGTGGATTAATGAACATGTATGTTAAGAAATGATAAAAATGGATAATCTAAAGACTTAAGTCTTAATAAGTCGTGAATAAACACTTTGTTCATGGATAAGCTATGAACTAAGGAAGAACTTGTAAGACTTGTAACATGTTAGTATGATAAAAGGATGTAAGAATGTTGGTTAGAAGACTTAAATCATAATAAGTCATGAGAAATGAAATTATAAGTAGTTTATACTTTGATAAGATATAAACTCATGAAGAATAAGTAATAACTTATCATGAAAATAAGTTAATGAAATGAGTAGGTTAAGATGTCAATATGATGGATAGAATCTATTTGAAATGATGAACAAATCATAAGTAACGAAGTTATGTCGGAATTCACACGATTAGACGATAATCGTCGAATTCGTAAAATTCTCGGAATGGAAGTCGAATTTTGATATTGAGCTCGAAAACGTTGGTTTTCGATGGGAACAAGTCGTATTTGGAATTATAGAGTTGCGGACTCGAAAATGACCGAATTCTGACTTAGAACGAAGAAACGAGCGTTGAACGTTCACGAACGATTATCATTTTCGTTAAAAATGAACTAATATTTGAATTTTTGGTTAACGAAGTCGAAATTGTAAAACTCTTGCATGAACATGTAGAATATGTGATTTGTGAGCTAACGACTTTTGAACAAGCCAATTCAGACTTAAAATGATCAAATTTGGAGTCCAGAAAGTACGCAAGGTTAAAAGCCTCTAAAAGCGTTTTCGGTGCATGAATCTGGCGCCATGAGCCACCAAGGCCAAAAAAGGTGGTGGCGTCAATACTTAAAAGGCCATAAACTATTGGAGTTTCACGCCGCAGCGTGACACATAACGTTGGGACTCGTCGTGCAGTGAATTAATCGGGGTCCTAAGCCATCGAAGTGTGGCATATAGCTGACTTAAGAAAAGGAAGTCAGGTGCAATGCGGGCCCTTGACTTTAGGGTTTGCATAGAAGAGAAGGATTATGAAGATAGAAAGAAAGTAAACTAATTAGAAATGAACTAAAGCTTGAATTAACATTATTTAAGACATTATTAAACCTTAAGTATGATAACTAAGGATTGAAGATAATCAATCGAACATGAATGTAATGACATTGTAAACTATAACGGCAAGCCGGAACCAATAGTAACAAATCTATTACAGAATTAGATTGAGAAGAAGGGTAAGATTCATTAGGAACCATGTGTGTTTATTCATGACCTAATGTGTTATGTTATGTGATCATCTACTCTAGAGACCTTAAGGACTTAAAGTGCACGTGTAATAACAGTAGCAGACGCTGAAGGCAAGTGTTCTAACCCTTATTTCAGTTCTATCTGAACAAGCTTTGTGATTCATGTATTCTTACGCATGAATTGATGTATAATGAAGTCAAAGCCAATTCTTTCGGCTAGACTTACGATATGTTGGATTTCTTATAATCTGTTGAAGTACTGTCAATGTTTTACCAAACTATGTTGGTATGGTTTTCAAAAGAAGACTGAGTATGCTAAAATGTTTTGTCGTCAAATTACATGCACGTGAGGTTGCCACAACTTAAATGTATATACGTTTAAAGAATACAGTGTTGATCAATATAGAGTACTATAGGCTGATCACTTAGACGGGATCGTATGATATGTCGGACTTACGAACTTAGTGTCGGGTTGTCCTTTTTAATGAAAGTAGTAAATGCTCATGGTCTTAGACCAAAATTGATGTTTTACTGAATATTGTCATTATAAAATGTTTTGAAGGAAAAGAAGTGTTATTTTGAATTATCGATAGTACTTCATAACTATTGTTTGGTTATTGAAGATATATGATTCCTATGTTTCAAGCATGTCGTTTAAATGAAATTGTTGTACTGGTTGAGCTTGTTATGCTCACTCTTGCTTGAACAATATGAATGCAGCTAAGACCGAACGGACCGAAGGATCCGGTAAAGATAAGGGAAAGGCTAAGGCATACCATTGAACTGTCTATGTAATAGTATAGGTTTAATGTTGAAATGTATTTGATATTATGACAAAGAACTTATATATTAGTTGTAAAGAACCTAGGAAAGGAATATTATTTTGGAATATACATAAGACATATTCATTTTTTTGAGGCATTTCAATTGAATGTATGTGTGAACTGTAGAACCGTGTAGCGCCATATGCTGGTTGGAAGATACCCGAATTTGGGAGTGTCACAGTGTAAGACCCCGAAATTTTTTTAAATAAAAAGGAATTTCCTTTATTTATTATTTTGAAATAGTAAGGGTTGATTTGATTATTGTGGATAGTTAAGGGTTAAATACGCAAATATTTCAAAATAAGCAAGTGGTTATAAAATATTCATTTTGTATTGGGAATATTCGCTTTTGGTCGTGGAATATTCAGAATGCTTTGTCGGAGAATATTAAATGACCATACAGTAGCGCACCATGTGGGCCCCATATGTGAAAAGCGATTGGATGAGGAAAACGATAAATATAAGTTGTTTAAAAATAACTACGTAATTGTTACAAGTATAATCATCGTTGGAATACCGGTGGTTAAAATACGATGAATACGCATGGTCGCATAAAGAGTACATACCAGATTGCATGCAAGATTGTTGAATTATTGATCCTTACGTAAGAAGGCACTATTCAATAATTTTCACAAGAGTTATGCTCAATATTTTATTTTATTGATTCAATAATTGTTGCGTTGATATTTTATATTATTATTGTTTCAATAATTGTCATCGCACAAGATTTCCCATTATCGGATCAATAATTCATATTATTTGAATAATATTATTAGATAACATTATTGGCAATGTCTAGAAAGTTCATCTAAGGAGAGGTTTGGTCACCTAATTGCGGCCAAGAAGGAGAGATCCTTATTGGAAAGCCCCCTCTTTCCGGGAACGACTGGTCATTATAAATGTGATTCTCGTAATATTATTTGTGAATAATTAATTATTGATTCATATGATAAGGAAATATTTATTTTATATGAATATAAATGATGGATTTATTTATGTGGTTATTAATGAAGGAATTAATCTTTGAGATGTTTTATTTTGTCGGATTGGAGGTATTAAAAGATCAAATCGGTGTTATTATGACTTTTTATTGTGTGAGTTATAATATTTAATCCGACCGTTGGATCGTTGTAATTTTTGGATATGTTATACATATATAAGTTGAGTATATGTCTACAAATTTTGAACCGTTAAAAATGAAAGAATGATTTGTTATAAATTTTAAGAGGTGTCCGATTCGTAAAGTAGGGTTATAATTGATTTTGGTGGAAAATTCTAGAATTGAGTGGGCCCCACTTGTGGTTGGTGAAAAATATGCTGAATTTTATTTCAAATGTGGTGGGTGGCAATAGTAGCAGTGTAAAGCCATCGTGTAGCAAGTCGAAATGCCTTGCCTAGGCTAACATTTTCCTATAAATAGAGGGCTAAGTTAGAATTGAAAATCACACCGTAAACAAAGTTTCTCTCTTTCTCTCTCTATATTATTGAGCGTATTTTGTGAGTATTTAGATACTTTGAGAGTCATTTGCTCGTAACAAGTTTCATTCAAAGATCACTTCCGCCTTTCCTTAGAAGCAATCGATTCTTTGAGGTAAGGGATGTTATTTTCTTCTCAAATGATATTATTTCTTCAATATCATTATCTTTGAAATATTGGTTGGAACTTTGTATCAAATTTGGAACTTTTTCATGTCGGGGTTACTATTCATGAGTTACTATTCACGAAGTTACTATTAATGAGTTACTATTCACGAGTTACTATTCACAAGTACTATTCATGAAGGCGTGAAAATGTTTTTGTGGAATTTCTATCTTTTGGTGTATTGAGTTACTATTCACGATATCAAGACTATTCACGATATCTGACACTATTCAATCGAAAAATAAAATTTCTTCTTTTCGTCAAAATATCTATTCGGATACTAGCTTTGATTGTATCCATGTTTTGATCATTCTTGAATTTTACACCACTATGATTATTTTTGAGGTATTGTTGGACATGGATAAAACAAAGTACTTAATCCTTAATCCTTAATCCTTGTCATTTTGTTTCACCGGATTCGTTCTTTAAAAATATTTTCATCATCCTCAGCCTTAAATGATGATATTATTGAATATCTTTGGCCCAGTAGTGTAAAAGATGAATGATTTTCGAAGAATATCTTTGGCCTCAGAGTGCAAAGATGAACAGTGTTTAAATGAATACATGACCGATCGATGAATATCTTTGGCCTTTAGTGCAAAGATGATGAAGTGTTGAGATGAACATGACCGATTGATGAATATCTTGGCTTTCAGTAGTGCAAAGATGAATATTTGATTTGAGATGAATATTGATTGATGTTGTGGATAAAATATTGATGATGGATGTTAAATTCATAGATTATAGTAGATTTCATTCTCTACGTAACTCTTCTATGAATTATTATTTCAGCCGCGAATATTGATCTCGAAACTTGTCAGTCTATTGTATTCTATCGATTTTTTCCTCGTTGGAGACTAACGATAATTTGTTGTATATTATCTTAGTCATAGTATTCTTTCTTTGGGCTTGTTGAGCTCACCCTTTTCCTTGTTGTTCCATTTTTCTTCTCGTGGAGGCGAGAATGTAGCGTAGTACTAGTCGGGGTATGGAATGAAGGTTTTAGAAAGGATTGTTTAGTAGTCCTCACCATTTTTGTAAAATAATGTATCAATAAATGTGATGGAGATTTATTTGAGTATAGATATTGTCTAGAAGATAATATTTGTATTTAAACTCACAGCTTTTCTTGTTGTAATAATAAAGTTGTAGTTGTTTTCGCATCATGTATTTGGCGACTCGAGAATGGGTGTGGTGTATACCTATTTGGGGGCGCCACGGTTTGGTATCGAGCTTAGGATATGATCTCCATGAGATCGGGGAATAGAACTAGGAGGGGGAGAGATGAGTAAATCCTTCGCTAGTGTGTCCTACCTAAGCTTATTTGTTAGTTGGTCAAGATATAGGGATATTATGTGATATATTGATTTCTTAATTAACCCTTGTTTTATGATAGTATTTGAGAATGTCGAATCGAGAATATTAATAATGGAGTAAATGAGACCGTGGAGATGCTCTGATTTACCAACGAGGAGAACGTTCAACAGTGGCAATGTTCCTCCGTGAATAACACCCGAAAGCAGATGATGAATGAGGGATGTTTAGAAGTTTTTGCAGCTCATGCAAAATCGCACGAGGAGACTCGTGTTCAAAATCTGAGGAGAAATGATAGCAATTCACGGTGGTGGTCACAACCCAAGCAGTTCAAAGAGTTGGGACCACAGATTTTAAGGGAAAGCCAGATCCGATCATGGCGGAAACATGGGTCAAGCAAATTACCAAGATATTCGATGTCTTGGGATGCACGGAGGAACAGAAGGTTCCATTCGCCACCTTTATGTTCCGTGGCGAAGGCAGACATCGGTGGGAATCGTGAAGCGTACTCCATCCCACCGCACTCAAAGATGTCATGGGAGACGTTTCAGAAACAGTTCAATGACAAGTACTTTCCTGAAAGTATTCGTTCATATGAAGGAAGTGGAGTTTATTAGATGGAGCAGAATAACATGACGGTGTCCCAGAGTACGAGGCGAAGTTCGCGGAGTTATCCAGTTTGCACCTCATTTGGTGGAGAATGAGGAACGTATGACGCGGATGTTTCTTAGAGGCTTGAAACCCAGATACGCCAAGATCTCATTTCTCATAAATTTTTCTCTATTCAGATGTGTGTCAGGCAGGCTCGATTGTTAGAGCGAGATAACGAGTACGTTCAACCGAGGGACCATAACCGTGGATCATATCAAGAAGATAGATATACATCGTAATAACGATAACGGCCGGAGAAAGAAGAATACGGACAAAGGCGGTTACCACTCGTGGTAATCGTGGCCATGAAAATAGAAGAAGCGAGTTGGGAGGAGATTTTAAAAGAGGAGATTCAACAACGACCATGTGAAGACGTCGGCGCCAAGAAGAACTAGTTCCAAGGAGGAGAAAGACCATCCTGGTCGTATGTTACAAATGCGGAAAGAGGGACATATCGCCCAAACCGCCCACAACAGCTTTTTAAGGTATGCTATAATTATGGAAAAGAAGGGCATATCGCTTTCGAGATTATACGCAGAAGCGAAACCCATCCAAATGAATGGTGACTCAAAAGGATGTCCGTAAAAGTCAAAGTCAACGATTCTCGGAAGAGTGTTTGTCGTGACGGTCAAAATGTGAGGAACCCGAACGAAGTTATACAGGTTAGTTAATTATAAATTCTTCTTGAAGTATATACCTTACTAGATATTGGTTCTACCCATTCTTTATCTCTCTTACTCATGCGTTCAACGTTTGAACTTGACTACGGAGAAATTAAACTTTGACTTATCTCGTGGAGACTCCATTAGGAGAAACTTTCATTACATCCGTTGTTTAAAAATCTTGCTTGATTCAGTTGGCACTATCACATTACCTGTTAACCTTATTTCTATAGAGATATTTGCTTTTGATGTGATTTTAAGGTTAACTACTCATCATGCCGAAATTGATTACTTTCGTAAGGTTGTTAGTTTTCATATTCCTAACTAACCTGTTATTCGAATTCAAGCAACCAAACCATTGAAGTCAAACTCTTTCATATTAAGTCAGTAAAGCCATTCGCTTATTGAAAAACGGATGTCAAGCTTTCTTAGCCATGTCATGGACTTGAACAAAAATAAGTCAGATTTGAATGATATTTCTGTTGTTAGTAAATTTCCTGACGTGTTTCCTGAAGAATTTCTTGGCTTACTCCCAAAGCCTGATATTAACTTTTATATCGAATTTGAACCCCAGACAAAACTCATTTCTAAAATCTCATATCGAATGGCTCCTATTGAACTTCGTGAGTTAAAATTCAACTATAGAATTTGGTACCGAACCTTTATCCGGTGACTTCCTTTGTGGAATTCACCTAAGCCCGACTCTCTGTAAGGGACGTCATATTCGGTGCGATAGTAAACTGATAGGTGTCATTGTGACGTGCTATCCAAGATTGGGATATGAGTCAAAGTTGAGAGCAACCTAAGTCAGTAATCGAAATACGTAGCTTTCAGGCTTAGTTGGTTATTATCGAGATTCGTTGAAGGATATTCTCGAATCGCTATTCCATTAACGCTTGGTGACTCAGAGAGATACAAAATTCGAATGGAGCAAGGAATGGGGAAGAGCTTCAAGAACTCAAGAGGAGACTCATTTCAAAGACATGTTCGACCATGCCATCTCGGAAAAGTTTAACGTGGTAGCTGACGCGTTGAATAGAAGATCATATGCGGGAACGAGTGCGATGATGTCAAGTTTACGCATAGAGCCAACTTTAATAGAAAAAGTTAAGGTTGCTCAAGCCACCGACCCGGAGCTGATGCATATGAAGAAGAAAGTACAAGAAGGAGCTATTCCGGAAGCGAGAATTGATGAAGAAGGAATACTTCGAGTCCACTCTAGACTTTGTGTTCCTAACGACTCTGATTTGAAGAACAAGATTATGATGGAGGCACACAATACACCATTTGCAATCCATCTTGGAAGTACTAAAATGTATCGTGATCTTCGACATACATTTTGGTGGAACAATATGAAGAGAGAGATTGCAAAGTTTATCTCAATGTGTTTAACTTGTCAACGTGTAAAGGCAGAGCATCTAGTACCTAAGGGTCCGTTGCAACCACTTGAGATTCCGGAATGGAAGTGGGAACACATTACCATGGATTTCATTTGGGTCTTCCTACGGTTTCTCAAGACATCAATGTTATTTGGGTTATTGTTGATAGATTAACCAAATCGCTCATTTTTGCCGATACGGAGACTTATTCCTTTGAACGCCTTGCTAGTATATAACGTAAATGAGATCGTGAGGTTGCATGGCATACCTGTATCCATAGTTTCGGATCGTGACCCAAGATTCACTTCAAGATTTTGGGTTAGCTTGCAAAAAGCTATGGGCACGAATTTGCGATTTAGTTCGGCATACCATCCCCAAACGGATAGACAATCAGAGAGGACTATTCAAACTCTTGAAGATATATTAAGACTCTGTGTCCTAGTCTTCAAGGGTAGTTGGGATAAGTATTTACCATTGGTGGAATTCTCCTACAACAACAGTTATCAGGCAAGTATAGGTGTAGCTCCATTTGAAGCATTATATGGACGAAAATGTCGTTCTCCAATATGTTGGGATGAGGTGGGTGAAGCAACATTGTTGGGACCCTAGTTAGTACGTATGACTACCGAAAAGATCCAAATGATTCGACAACGTATACAAATGGCACAAGATCGACAAAAGAGTTATGCGGATCTTCATCGAAAGGACGTGGAATTTAGTGTAGGGGATCATGTATTATTACGAGTTGCTCCATGGAAGGGAGTTACAAGATTTGGGAAGAGAGGAGAGCTCAATCCATGATTTATTGGTCCAATTCAAATTCTTGACCGAGTAGGAAATGTAGCCTATAGACTTGCGTTACCTCCAAGTATGTCTCGTGTTCATAATGTGTTTCACATATCTGTACTTCGTAAATATGTGAAAGAACCGAATCACGTTATAGAATTAGAACCGGACGAGATAGCCGAAGACCTAACGTATGAGGAGGTACCTGTCAAGATTTTGGATAGGAAGGAGCATGTCCTACGCGCAAAGGTCATACCACAAGTTAAAAGTTTTGTGGAGGAATCATGCTATAGAGGAAATGACCTGGGAATTAGAAACGGAAATGAAAGCGAGGTATCCTCATCTTTTCGAAACACCAGTCGTCGCAAGGCCAATTTCGAGGACGAAATTTCATAAGGAGGGGAGGTTGTAAGACCCCGAAATTTTTTTAAATAAAAAGGAATTTCCTTTATTTATTATTTTGAAATAGTAAGGGTTGATTTGATTATTGTGGATAGTTAAGGGTTAAATACGCAAATATTTCAAAATAAGCAAGTGGTTATAAAATATTCATTTTGTTTGGGAATATTCGTTTGGTCGTGGAATATTCAGATCTGTCGGGAATATTAAATGCAATGACAACAGACCATATGTGGGCCCCATAACGGAAAGCGATTGGATGAGGAAAACGACAAATATAAGTTGTTTAAAAATAACGACGTAATTGTTACCGAATTATCTTGTTGGAATACCCGGTGGTTAAAATACGAAGAATACGGCGTGGTTGCATTAAAGAAGACATACCAGATTGTATTGCAAGATTGTTGAATTATTGATCCTTACGTAAGAAGGCACTACTCAATAATTTTCACGATGAGTTATCGCTCAATATTTTATTTTATTGATTCAATAATTGTCGTTGATATTTTATATTATTATTGTTTCAATAATTGTCATTTGCACAAGATTTCCCATTATCGATCAATAATTCATATTATTTGAATAATATTATTAGATAACATTATTGGCAATGTCTAGAAAGTTCGTCTAAGGAGAGGTTTGGTCACCTAATTGCGCCAAGAAGAGAGAGATCCTTATTGGAAAGCCCCTTTCCGGGAACACTGGTCATTATAAATGTGATTCGTAATATTATTTGTGAATAATTAATTATTGATTCATATGATAAGGAAATATTTATTTTATATGAATATAAATGATGGATTTATTTATGTGGTTATTAATGAAGGAATTAATCTTTGAGATGTTTTATTTTGTCGGATTGGAGGTATTAAAAGATCAAAATCGGTGTTATTATGAATTTTATTGTGTGAGTTATAATATTTAATCCGACCGTTGGATCGTTGTAATTTTTGGATATGTTATACATATATAAGTTGAGTATATGTCTCACAAATTTTGAACCGTTAAAATGAAAGAATGATTTGTTATAAATTTTAAGAGGTGTCTCGATTCGGAAAGTAGGGTTATAATTGATTTTGGTGGAAAATTCTAGAATTGAGTGGGCCCCACTTGTGGTTGGTGAAAAAATGTGCTGAATTTTATTTCAAATGTGGTGGGTGGCAATAGTAAAGTGTAAAGCCATCGTGTAGCAGTCAAGTCCGCCTTCTACGGGCTAACATTTTCCTATAAATAGAGGGCTAAGTTAGAATTGAAAATCACACCGTAAACAAAGTTTTCTCTTTCTCTCTATATTATTGAGCGTATTTTGTGAGTATTTAGATACTTTGAGAGTCATTGTTCGAACAAGTTTCATTCAAAGATCACTTCCGACCTTTCCTTCCAAGTAATCGATTCTTTGAGGTAAGGGATGTTATTTTTTTCTCAAATGATATTATTTCTTCAATATCATTATCTTTGAAATATTGGTTGGAACTTTTTATCAAATTTGGAACTTTTTCATGCTCGGGGTTACTATTCATGAGTTACTATTCACGAAGTTACTATTAATGAGTTACTATTCACGAAGTTACTATTCACAAGTACTATTCATGAAGCGTGAAAATGTTTTTGTGGAATTTCTATCTTTTGGTGTCTGAGTTACTATTCACGATATAAGACTATTCACGATATCTGACTATTCATAGAAAAATAAAATTTCTTCTTTTCGTCAAAATATCTATTCGGATACTAGCTTTGATTGTATCCATGTTTTGATCATTCTTGAATTTTACACCACTATGATTATTTTTGAGGTATTGTTGGACATGGATAAAACAAAGTACTAATCCTTAATCCTTAATCCTTGTCATTTTGTTTCACCGGATTCGTTCTTTAAAAATATTTTTCATCATCCTCGGCCTTAAATGATGATATTATTGAATATCTTTGGCCCGTAGTGCAAAAGATGAATGATTTCAAGAATATCTTTGCCTCAGTAGTGCAAAGATGAGCAGTGTTTAAATGAATACGATCGATCGATGAATATCTTTGGCCTTTAGTGCAAAGATGAACAGTGTTGAGATGAACATGACCGATTGATGAATATCTTTCGGCCTGAAAGTGCAAAGATGAATATTTGATTTGAGATGAATATTGATTGATGTTACAGGATAAAATATTGATGATGGATCGTTAAATTCATAGATTATAGTAGATTTCATTCTCTACGTAACTCTTTTATGAATTATTATTTCACGCGAATATTGATCTCAAACTTGTTGTCTATTGTATTCTATCGATTTTTTCCTGTTGGAGACTAACGATAATTTGTTGTATATTATCTTAGTCATAGTATGCTTTATCGGGCTAGTTGAGCTCACCCTTTTCCTTGTTGTTCCATTTTTCTTCTCGTGGAGGCGAGAATGTAGCGTAGTACTAGTCGGGGTATGGAATGAAGGTTTTAGAAAGGATTGTTTAGTAGTCCTCACCATTTTTGTAAAATAATGTATCAATAAATGTGATGGGGATTTATTTGAGTATAGATATTGTCGAGAAGATAATATTTGTATTTAAACTCACAGTTTTACTGTTGTAATAATAAAGTTGTAGTTGTTTCTGTACCATGTATTTGGCGACTCAGAATGGGTGTGGTGTATACCTATTTTGGGGGCGTCACACACAGGTTGGTATCAAAGACTTAGGTTATAAAACTTAAGGGGGGATTAGAACCTTAAGTCATAACCTTAAGAAAAGTTAAAGAAATAAAAAAGATGGAAATTAACCCTAAAAAATGCATTATATATGTTATGTGTTTTTATTATTCTACTGACGTGTTCTAATCAAACTATTTGTTTTGTTGTAGATGCCAGGAGGAAACGTAATGGATAGGGATGTACATGTAGTCAGTGAAGGGTCGGTGAATCAAGTAGAGATCATACCGGACCCAGTAGCAACAGAGCCTAAAGTAATAGTTGTTGAGTCTGGAGACTCAGAGAGCCTAGACCTTATGGCCATGTTCGATGGCATATCTGAAGATGAGGTCGAGGTGGTGTCTTTTAGCCCCATCGCAGCTGAGGCAGAGATGACTCTAGGGGAGTTAATGAGAGCACTGTTCATGGCAGTATTGGATTGAAACATTCAATATCATAAGGAAGTAAAGGAGCTGAAAGAAGAACTCCATGATGTCTTGGAGGATGAGACAAATGTGGGTCTATGTGGGAGCAGGAACATGACGAGAGAGTTTTAGCCAAGGACAAGGTCCATAAGCTAAAACAAGAGGTCTTTGAGCTCAGGCAGGAGCTAAAAACCAAGAAACAGAAGATAGGGAGGATGCCCTATATTCATAAGAGTTCGCATAAGGATTTCCTGTATTGCCCGAGAAAATCAGATCTTTAATGAAATGAATTTTTATTTAATTATGTGGATTAAATGAATTTAATTGATTAATTATGTGAATAAGATATTTGAAGGTCGTTCTATGACCAAGAATGTGTAGATGTGGTTAGTATTCTGGCTATGTGCTATGATTAATTGTTTTGAATTATCAAGACGAAAATAAAGGTTTTCAGAGAATTTTTCCGTAAAAACACTATTCATCCGATTTTGCTCAAAGTTTAGGTTTGAAATTCCAAGAAATGCGTATTGATAGAATAGGAAGATGTAATGGAATATCCAATAATATTTCACTTATGGCAAACAAAGTTTTTGCCTGCGGACTTAAAACCTAAGGGTTAGTGAAGGAGATTTCAAAAGGGAAATGAAAGAAGTATAATCACTTCGGTTATTATATGTATGATATACGAGTATAGTATGAAGAATAGTATGACGTATAAATACGAATATCGTATGAATACTAAACGAAAAGAATACGTGAGTTATACGCGTAGAATACGATTAGTTCTTATAGGATTTTGAGCTAAGGACTTTGTACAATCCAATGGGATTTGGATTAATAGCAAGCCCAATGAACTATGGAATTATGTCCAAGTCAAGGCCCAATGTTAAGTTAAGACAAGCCCAATCCAAGAAACCGAATCGCAGATCGAACCGGAGGGTCAAGGAATGGGTAAAACCCTTGGGGCAACCCATTGGAAGACCCAAGGAGGTGTGGGCCGGCCACTTGGCCACCAAGTAAAGTGATTACTTGATGGTTAAGTTGTTGATGTGACAAACGAGATTTTTGTAATTTAATTTTAATATTTATTAAATTAAATAAATATTTTTGATGATTTAATTATTAGATTAAATAATTAATTGAGGCAATTGTGATAGATTAATTTAATTATATGTATTATATTTATTAAATTAATATAGAGAATTTTATTATTCAAAGTTGGTAATTATGTGAGCTTATTGAATTTAAATAAATATTTAATAAGCCTAATGTTATTTTAATTAATGTAATAATTAATTAGAGATTTAATAATTTAATATAATTAATTAATGAGAAAATTAATTATATGATTATGTGAATTTATGATAAATTATTATATTTTATTTAATTTAATTAAATAAATTAATTGAGTTATTTTATAAAGGGCGTGACATGATTTAAACTATAAGATAAAAGAGTTAATAAATTAAATGGGATTAATTCTTTTAAAGCTAGCCAAACATGGCCTTAGTGGGAGTTGAGGACAATTAACCCATGATTGGGTAACTGACCACAACACGTTAGTTCCTTCCTGTATTACTACGACGTTTTCTTTATTCCTTTCATTATTGCTAAGTCTAGAAAATATTCAGAGAGAGAGCTTGAGAATTGTCAGATAGAATTAAGATTTTGAGAAAGAGACTAAGAGTGGGTAATTGAAGAAACATCTGAGTTTTCTAATCTACACCTTACACTCAAGGTAATCTCGTCGTTCCCAAATTATAAATTACGTTATTAAAGTTTTTATGAATATGGCTTTCAAAGTTCTATAAGGTCTCTGTATTTATAAAGGGTATGGATTATGTGTTGTATATGTATTAAATGTTATCAAATCGTATTCAATTATATATTATGTAAGTTATCATGCCATCAATTTCATTAAAATACGTCGTATATGTTACTCAAAACTTACAGAGTATGGGTTTTGGCCATATGGCCCTTATACGTAAATTTAATATGTTAAACATAAATGGCTTTGTAAAATTTATACTCGTATATTATTATGCATGTTAATATGAAGAGACCAAACTTTAAATGAACGGATTCGGTGTTATAACGAATTTGTAGTATTAATTTTCATGATTTATGTTTAAAACCTTCAAGAACATCAAGAACAGTGAAATTTACATATTTTAATTCTGTAATTATGTGTTTTAATGGATTAAAATAATTATATAAATGTTGGATAAGGATTATGTATGAATTATATCATGTGGGTTTGATTAAATTCGTGTAGTAATAATTTAATTGGAATTTTTTTGGCTGTGTTCTGCAATTTTTCGCGAATTGCGTATGAGCAGGATTTCTGTTCGCCATGCGCGACGCCATGATCTCGTGCCTTAATTCCCGCTTACAGCGCCACAACGCTGTGTTTCAAGCTCAATATGCGGTATGTGTCTGCAAATAATAAGGCTTAATAAAAGTGGCCATAGCACTACCTCTGAGAATGTCCAGAAATGAATTGTTTTTAATGTTCAAGTCTAACCATGTGATAACAACTTAAATTAAAGAACATAGAGATATTTTAGAAGTATAATGAGATATTAAAATAGATACTTAACATTTAATAACATAATTACATGTGTATTGAATTATTGAATACATAATTAGCTTATTGTTCATGAATTGTAAAGTATGAGACAATAAGTGTAGTAATTTGACTAAATGTGGTCATTATCAAAGTTAGACAAAGAGAATGAACTTGTGATGACTAGTATGTTATAATTGACTGGTATTATGAATGTAAATGATATGTAGGATTTAAATCAAAGAATAAGTTTAATTAAAGTGTAATCTACGCACGAGGCAAGTTTCCTAACCCTACTTGTTATCATTATTCAAGTTTATAAATCAAGTTCATTTGTTATGTGAAAGATTAATTATCTTTTCAAAGTATGATTCTGTTATACAATAATTGTTCTATTGTATACCTAATGAGATTATTATTCATTTTAAATATCATTTATTGTTGAACCTTGTTAGACTAGCAAATCCTTATTGATTCAACTAGTCCATAGTTGATGAACGTTCTAAATTCAGAACCCTTATTGATTTATCAAAACCAAACTTCCTTTGGTGCGGACTCTAATGTCAAACTGAGAAGAACAACCCTGCAAATAGATTTACTTATGCGTTAGCGTTAAGATATTGTGCACAGTATGGTACTAAGGGCTGATCCCCTTAAGTACGAGAAAAAGAGTCCATAATCTTATGACTATTAAAGGTTTCAAGTATAACCCTTGATAACCTAGGACATAGTTCAAAGTCTTATGACCCTCAAAAATCTTTTGATTCTTGTTATTCATTCTTGATTCAAAAGTTGAGCTTTTATTTCAGAAGTCTTTGATTCATTCACATGTTATTATACATTATTATTTCATTATTTTACTTGTGGGCAATAGTGCTCACTCTTGCATAATAATAACATTGCAGTTAAGAACGAAAGGTCCGACGAGCCTTCTACTAACAAAGGCAAGGGCAAGATTAACAAGTGATGAAGACTTGTTGTTTTATATGATGATGTATTTCTGTTTAAGACTTAAGTTAATGATGTTGTTTAAGACTTATTTGTTTATATTTCTGCACAGATGTTTAAGGTTAGTATGACCTGGGATTATGTTTATTATTCAGATGTTGTAACCCCATAAGGGGAAGATTTATTTCTATCTATTGTATGGTTTGCATTTATTATGGGTAGATAGATAGATGATATTTGCACAGTGAACACCAAATCCCGTGGAATCAAAGTACCTATATTTGGGGGTGTCACAGGTTGGTATCAGAGCCGTAGGTTATGAACCTTAGGTGGGGGAACAACCTTAGGTAGTTGTGACGAACGAGATTTTTATAAATTAATTTTAATATTTATTGAATTAAATAAATATTTTTCGATGATTTAATTATTAGATTTAATAATTAATTGATGTAATTGTGGTAGATTAATTTAATTATGCGTGTTACATTTATTAAATTAATGTAGAGAATAATTATTATTCAAGTATGTGATTATGTGAGCTTATTGAATTAAATGAATTATTTAATTAAGCATGATGTTATTCTAATTTATTTATTTATTAATTAGAGATTTAATAATTTAATATAATTAATTAATGAGAACATTAAATATATGACTATGTGAATTTATGAGAAGTTATTATATTTTATTTATATTAAATAAGATATTTGATTTATTGTGCAAATGGGTGTGACATGATTTAAACTATATGATAAAAGCTTTATTAAATTAAATGAGAATAAGCCTTTTAAGGCTAGCCAAATATGGCACTAGTAGAGGTTGAGGGCAGTTAACCCATGATGGGTAACTGACCTCAACGCGTCAGTTCATTTGAATACGACGTCTTCTTTTATTTCTTATTATTCATAAGTTTAGAAAACAAGCAGAGCATAATCTAGAGTTCACAGAGAAAAAATTGAGATTGAGAAAAGATTGTGAGTGTGCAATCAATCAAATACTTGTGAAAGGATCATCATTGATCATCTTCTAATTTATACTCTACAGGGTAATCTCCTCTTCCCAAATTCTAAATTTCACATTGTTTAAGTTTTATATATATGGCTTTCAAACCTTTTGTAAAGCCTCTGTAACTGAGAAAGGAGTAATGTTTATGGGTTATGTATGTATTAATATGTATCAAATCGTATTTAATAATATATATTATGTAAACCATGTCATCTGTTTCATGAAATTACATCGTGTATAATTGCTACAAAATTACAGAGTTTGGGTTATGGCTATATGGCCTTATACGTGATTTTAGTATGTCAAATATAAATGTTTTCATAAAATTTACACTCGTATGTTATTATGCATGCTGATACGAAGAGACCAAAGTTTAAATGAATGGATTCGGTGTTATAACGAATCCGTAGTGACAATTTTCATGTTTTATTTTCAAAACCTTCAAGAACATCAAAGTCAGTGAAATTGCATGCTTAAACTCTGTGATTATGTGTTTAATGGGTTAAAATCACTTTATATATGTTGGGTAATGATTATATATGAATTCTAACATGTGGGTATGATGAAATTCGTGTAGTGATAATTTAATTGGAATGTTTTGGTATGTGTTACGCAATTTTCTAATCAGAAGCTTTTTTTTTTGGTTCGCCGCGCCACCATCCAACACCTTAAGGGCCATGACTGCGGCGCTTACGGTCTTGTGTGGCAGAAATCAAGAGTCCTAATCATAAGGCTATCGTGCAAATAACAATAGTACCGAAGATAATAAGTGGCACCATGGCAATACCTCTCGAGAAAAGTTCGAAATGTAATTTTTAAAATGTTTAAGTCTATCAATGTGTTAGTAAATTAATTTAATGAACATGTAAACAAGTTAGAAGTATAATGAGATGTTAAAATATTTGTTTAACATGTAAATAACATAATTGCATGTGGATTGAATTATTGAATACCTAATTAGCATGATATTCAATGAAGTACAAATTATGTGAAACCCCTAAAACCTAATAAGACTTCGTATGTATAAATCCCGTTATATAAATAAAATTTCTACATTACGAATGTGTTACGTGTTATTATATACTTGGTTTGACAAAATTGACCAAATAATTTTTTATCAGAAAGCGCGTCGTGCTTGACACCTCGTGCTTAATTTTTTTTTCCATAATCGGACTTTTCGGTAAAATTATTTTGACAAGTTGCTTTATCGTGCTTACTTGACAAAGCAGCTTTGTCGTGCTTTTAGATTTAGTGATATTTGGTTAGTAAACCTAGGTTAACAAAACCTAAACCTAATTAGCAAAACCCTAACCCTAATTTATTAATTAAACCTAATTAGCTAATCTAACTCTAATTAGCTTATGTTAACACTTTAATCATGGTTAGTAAACTTCTATTAGGTACTAATTAACATTACTTAACATTCTAATCATTAGAAACAAAACCCTAATCAAGATTAGTGAAGATTTAAACCTAATTAAGCTACTAACTTAATCAACTAGCTCTCACAAGTAGGTTGGAGAGCACCACCATTACAAGTTTCAAAACATCACATGACATGCTTCCAAACTCCCAAGCATCGGAAGAGTCACATGATCGAGATCTTTATGGAGGCAAGTAGGTGGAAAAAATGACCAAAAAGCCAAGTTGGAAAATTCTATAAATAGGAACCTTAGGAAATTTGAGCAAACCCACGAATTCTCAAAGCCTAGATACACTTATAAACCTACCATATCAAGCACAGGTGTTATCAATGACAAGATCGAAGCTAGAATCACAAATTTCTCAAGAGAAAGGTCTGCAAACCCTAGTTCATAAATTTCTCTTTGATCTTATGTTAGATTTGTTGTTTAGATGTTTAGAATATTGTATTAGGATGTTAGAAAGTATGCTAGAGTGGTAGAACACGTTTTCATAACATCTAGATGCCTTAATTAAGCGTTTTATGAAATGGGAATTTTGAAAAAAAATGGTCGGCGGTAGAATGTCGGGGCTTTTTGATTCATGTGTGTTTATGTTTTGATGCACATTAATCGATTGATATTTGTAGCTTTGTAAGTAGGTCTTTAATCTGGAAAAAAAAGCGAGTTCGGATGAACCATAGATTCAAGATATAATCGGTCGAAAGTGGGTTGTAGTTCACGGAAGTTGGTTTTTTTACAGGTTGCCCGAAAGCTCGAAACGATTGAACCAAGCTACTTTGGCCAAGCACTGTTTAATCATCTTGATTGTTAATTGTTTATGTTTTTTTGTTATAAATTGGTACTCTGGTATACATACTACATATCTATGATCTTCAAATCGAACAAACAACTCATAGGATTACAAGGAATTATTGGTCAAAAGTAGTTATTAGAAAAGCGTGAGCCAAGAGTTTTACGGGTTTTCGAAAACGAAGAAACTGAAAAACGGTTGTTAGGTTGTACTTTGACCATCATAAATAGAGATCTTAGAATTACGATTTGTTCATGTTAATGTTATATATATGTTACTGGTATATAGACTACATATTACAACAAACAAAACATACATCTAATACACTTAGAATCAAAGTTATTGAGCCCAAAGCAGTTGTGAGGCCTTGACCCTTTATTACAGGTTACCCGAACCCGAAACGACTCGACGATAACTTTGAATCTTTATAATTTCTTGTTAGATGTAGATTAAAAGCACTTTTATTGCTTGATCTTGTCTTATTACATGAGTCTTCTGACACGATACTTGATCTAACAGAAAATCATTACCAATATCAGGTTATTTAATGGTCAAACTAGCCACTCGACCACTGACAGCGGTGCTTGAAACTCAAGAACACCTCAGCGACACTTTACATCCTTTGTAGAGCTTTATGACAGACGAGAAATTATTTTTTTAGAAATAAATTATAAAAATTAGAAATAATTAATAAAAAGCAGTTTTAAAAATTATATTAAATTATTATAAATTATTTACGATATTTCTACAAAAATATAATAATTATTTTATTTTATTTAGATATTATTTATAATTAACTTATTAATAAAGTAATTAGAATAATTACTTTTAAATACTAAATAATTATGTAAAAATATTATTATTGAAATAAAAATCATAATAAATGATTATAAATTATTTAATAATATTAAATAATGTTTTTTTATAAAATTTTAGTAAATATAAATTACTTATAAATAGAGATAAATGGTTTAAAAATCATTTAAAGGATAAATAAATATTTTAAAAATACTTTAAACCTTACTAAAATATATTATAAGGATAATTAAATTATTTAAAAATATAACCAAATTTTATAAATAAAATTTAGTTCATTTATCAAAAGGTATTAAAAGTCAAACCCTATTAAATCTAACGTTATTAAATAAATGTTTTATTTGAGTATTGTTATCAATCTTAGCGTGTTAGATTTATATTCTTGAAAACGTCATAGGTACTTAATAGCGTTGAATAGTATAACTTGTGATCTACGCTCGGCAAGTCTTACATACCAATTTATTACTTATGCAAAATTTATCGACCCTGTTTATTATTTGAACAAGATTACATCTTCTTTATCTTTGTTGATATAATACACTATGTTGAATTACCTATTATTGAAAAGTTATTGCTATAGTTCGGCATGACTAAGAAATGAATTATTTATTCATATGATATTGTTTATTGAGCATAAAGCTGTTGTGTCAAGCCAAATTGTTTTGGTAAGACAATCGTATCTTTGAAGTTGAGTATCCCGTAAGGGAAGCAAAAGTGTAGTCGATGAATATATTGATGATAAATTGTAAGTGTAATTGAGCCTTTGTGGGTGATATGCATACTCTAGGATGTTGAATAAAATTTGATCCCCTATCTCATATCGAGCAGAATTTCTAAGTCTTTGTGGTGTGAAATGATAAAAATTCGAGAACTAGTTGGAATTAGAAATCCGAGAAATAGTAACAACTATCGATTCGAAATTTGAATTGTTATAATTCTTCAAATCCTATATTGTTATAAATATCTGACTTCTTTGAGCATATCATAGCTCACCCTTGCAAATTATTCCCTTTGCGGTTTTAGATGGTAATCTGGAACATCTGGAGTAGATAAAGGGAAGCGTCCTACATAGATTAGATTATATTCTTATGCGTATGAATACCTTGTAATAAGAACTTCGTTATGAGAATTTTGTAATCGAATCATAATATTATATTATATATATATAACATCTTTTATTTTCATAATAGTGTTTTCTTACATATATAGATGTAAAGTAAGATGTCTTCTATTCTAGTTGAGATCCTTGGGAACTATTTATACGAGTGAGGGTGTTAATAGCATGGATTTATTCATGTTGTTATTAATACTACGAATTTGAGATAGATAGTTACTATCGATACGATAGTATATATCGCATGACATAGACTATACATACGGGTGAGGGTATTGGTAATATGGATTTATTCATGTTATTCTTGATACTACGAATTTTGGATAGATAGACTCTAGTCACGAATCTGATTCATATATTCAAGTGAGGTATCAAACACGGTAATATTTCTCTTGGGAATTACCATACATTATGGGATCTTGTGAATCTTGAATCTATGGGAATTATATCGATAGTCCCTCTATCTAATGTAATATTTTAATCGAGATACCATGGGTGTATAGATTTAAATGCATTATGTTAATTCTCTGTAAACACCATCTGGGATACCACGGGAGTATAGGTATGGGGTGTTTCTAATTTTAGTATCAAAGTTATTAAGGCTATAGATATAAGGAAGAGTTTTCTTAGTATATAGTCTTGAGTAAAAGTAAAATTTTTAAAAGACATATAAAATATAACATTAAAATTATTATGTTGTGTAAACCTTTATACCGGTATTTATGGAGTTTTCTTTTATAGATGGCCTGACTCAATCTTTGAAGAAAGAGTGATCAATCCACCATAAATAGAGTCTTTTATAGCTAGTGATGCGAAGAAGAAGAAGAATTGCTTCATGATCGACAAGCGCTTGATCTTTGAAGAAGAAGAAGAAGAAGATCCGATGGTTTGGACAATTAATGAGAATAGATGAGCATGATGAAGCGATGGCATCACTCTGCGGAACAACGAGAATGTGAGAACAATAAGATGAAGTTTAGAATGATTTAGGTGAGTGTATGCTAATGGATGAAAAAGTCATAGTCATCAATTTGAAAGTACAATTTGCACCATGCACATAGGAAGCGGGGAGGAAATTGATCAAGACTTCTTAAAACATCTCTGGGAGTTCGAGATACTTTTAATGATTTGCGGCGTCGTGTAACTTCGATATCGATGAGAGGAGAAAAGCGCTTATCTTATCGATCGATCGTGGTTTGTCACATGATCCGAGATTCCTTTGATGATATCAATGAATTCTAGAGAGTAGCATAGGAGGTTGGATGCTTTATATTAGTACAATAAAGAAGCATTCAAAGTTTGTATTATGATAAATCTTGTGTAATATACTAGTATGTTTAAAGTTGTTGTAAGATTATGAGTTATAAATAAACAATATGTTTTGGTTATCTAAGAATCTTATGTGAATCTTTGTTGTTGTTTTATAGAATCATGCCACCAACTAGAAGACCCCAAAGAGAAATGAATAATGAGGATAATCTACTCAGCGGTTAGTAGATATGATGTTAGGAGTAATAAGCGGACACTGTAAACCAAAATACATCCTTTAAAGACTTTAAATTAGTTGGACCACTGAATTTAAAGGTACATTAGAACACAATAGATGCCTGATTTGGATTTACGAGATAGAAAAATTCTTCCTAGTAACCGATGTTAGTAATAAAGAAGATAACTTTTGCAACTTTCTTCTTGAAAGGTGAAGCTAATTATTGGTGGGAATCGACCAAAGGTCGAGTAGAAAGCTGAAATTGTTCCTTGGGATAGATTTAAAGAGTTGTTCTTTGAAAACTATTTTTCCCGATCCACGAAAGAATAGAATGGAAATAAAATTTACGGACTTAAAACAAGGAGATCTTCTTTGTAACCCGATATATCTGACTAAGTTTAATGAACTATCGGGTTTGCTCCTCATCAAGTGACTCTTGAACTTAGAAAGACTCGTAGGTACCAAGAAGGTTTAAAACCTCATATTAGGAGTAAATTATCGATTGCTTCAAATCAAAACTTTCTACGAAATACTAGAAAGGCCACTATAATTGAAAGTGAGAATGAAAATCTCGCTAAGTTTCATCGGGACAAAAAGATTCGAGAATGAGGAAGGGAAAAGTAAAGAGCAGAGGCGATGGTTTAATAACAAGCGATGGAAAGGATTTTTGATTTCGGGGAAAAGATGAAATCTTATATCATTAGTAAAGCAAATGTTGTGCTTTGATCGTTAAGTAGAAAGAATCGGGAAAAATTGAATATATTAACCACCGATGATAGGTTAATAAAAGACTTTGAAAAGTTAAAAATTGAGGTGGAATGTCCAACTACCTCTACCCAAAAATTATATATTTTAGAAGGGTTTCATCTACTGCTCGATAAAATTAAAAAAAGAGATACTGGGAGAAGGATGAAAAGTGTAGGAAGTTTAAATCTAATTCCACACATGATAAGTATAATAAATTTTGAATAGATACGGATGGAATAATTAGATATGAAAATAGAATCTGGATTAGTTAGATCAAGCTTTAAAAGATGAAATTTTGAGCGAAGCACATAATTCTAAATTTGCCATACATCTGGCGGTACTAAAATGTTCAAAGATTTAAAGTCGACACTTTTGGTGGTCGAATATGAAAAGGAAATATTTGAATGGGTAAGTAAATGTCTCACGTGTCAAAGGGTTAAGCGCGAACATCGGAAGCAAGTGGTTTACTTCAACCCTTACCAATTCACGAGTGGAAGTGGGAACATATAACCATGGACTTTGTAGTGGGCCTTCAACTACACAAAAAAAGGCCATAATGCCATTTGGGTAATAGTTGACCAGTTTAACTAAATCCGCTCACTTTTTACCTATTAAAATTACTCATAACTTTGGATCACCTTGCCAAATTATATATTCATGAAATTATCTCTAGGCATGGAGTACTGTTTCCATAGTATCGGGCCAAGAGATCACGTTTTACTTCAAATTTTGGAAGAGTCTTGAGAAAAATTTAGGAAACGATTAAGACTAAGTCTGACTTATCATCCTCAAAGCGATGGATGAGTGAGAGAACCATACAAACATTAGAGGATATGTTGAGAACATGTGTCATAGACTTCAAAAGGAAGTTGGGAAGATCGATTACCTTTAGTGAGAATTACTTTCAACAATAGTTATCATGCTAGCATAGGTATGCCACCCTATGAAGCCTTATATGGAAGAAAATGTAGAACGCCTATGTGTTGGGATGAAGTGGGGAAAGACAAATGTTAGGACTGAAATAATTCAACAAACCATTTGAAACTATCGAGAATCATCGTCGTCAGCGATTACAAGCATCTCAAGATCGACAAAGAAAATATATTTGATCCACATAAATCGACAACGAAATTTTAGCGTAGGAAGCCATGTATTCTTGAAAGTATCTCCTTGGAAAGGCAAGATACGTTTTGGCGAGAAGGAAAACTAAGTCAGGGTTCATTGGACCTTTTGAAATTTTGAGAAGAATTGGTGAAGTTGCTTATGAAATAGCACTACCACGAGTTAAACCATATTCATAATGTGTTTCGTGTATAGTTTTACGACCATACAAACTGATTATAAACACGTTATAAATTATGGTAGATCAAATCGAAGAAAATCTTTCTTATGTAGAAGAACTTTATGCGGATAAATCGGTAGTAAAAAGCAAGTCCTCCGTAATAAAGTGATAGCATCGGTTAAAGTAATATGGAAAAATCGAGCGTTGAAGAAGCTACATGGGAGCTTGAAGATAAAATGTGAGAATTATCCTCATCTTTTTACTTAACATGTCTTTGTAATTTAGAGGGCGAAATTTCTTATTAGTGGGGTGAATGTAAAAACCCAAAACCCTAATAGAGACTATGTATGTATAAATCCCGTTATATAAATAAATTTTCTACATTACGAATGTTTTACGTGTTATTATATACTTGGTTTGACAAAATTGACCAAATAAAATTTTATCAAAAAAAAGCGTCGTGCTTGACACCTCGTGCTTAAATTTTTTTTCCATAATCGGACTTTTCGGTAAAATTATTTTGACAAGTTGCTTTTGTCGTGCTTACCACGACAAAAGGCTTTGTCGTGCTTGTTAGGATTTAATTTAGTAAACCTAACCCTAATTAGTAAAACCCTAACCCTAATTAGCAAAACCACTAACCTAATTTATTAATTAAACCCTAATTAGCTAATCTAACTCTAATTAGCTTATGTTAACACTTAATCATGGTTAGTAAACTTCTATTAGGTACTAATTAAC
Source organism: Panax quinquefolius (assembly GCA_020205615.1). Classification (NCBI taxonomy): domain Eukaryota; kingdom Viridiplantae; phylum Streptophyta; class Magnoliopsida; order Apiales; family Araliaceae; genus Panax; species Panax quinquefolius. Next base: position 29,780,120 of record CM035164.1, on the reverse strand, counting down.
ATTACTTAACATTCTAATCATTAGAAACAAAACCACTAATCAAGATTAGTGAAGATTTAAACCTAATTAAGCTACTAACTTAATCAACTAGCTCACAAGTAGGTTGGGAGTCACCATTACAATTTCAAAAAACATCACATGACATGCTTCCAAACTCCCAAGCATCGGAAGAGTCACAGATCGGATCTTTATGGAAGCGAGTAGGTGGAAAAATGACGAAAAAAAAGCCAAGTTGGAAAATTCTATAAATAGGAACCTTGAAATTTGAGCAAACCCACGAATTCTCAAAGCCTAGATACACTTATAAACCTACCGTATCAAGCACAGGTGTTATCGTAACAACAAGATCGAGAAGCTAGAATCATAAATTTCTCAAGAAAAGGTCTGAACCCTAGTTCATAAATTTCTCTTTGATCTTATGTTAGATTTGTTGTTTAGATGTTTAGAATATTGTATTAGGATGTTAGAAAGTATGCTAGAGTGGTAGAACACGTTTTCATAACATCTAGATGCCTTAATTAAGCGTTTTATGAAATCTGGGAATTTTGAAAAAAAATGGTCTGACAGCCGAATGTCAGGGCTTTTTGATTCATGTGTGTTTATGTTTTGGTGCATTAATCGATTGATATTTGTAGCTTTTTGTAAGTAGGTCTTTAATCTGGAAAAGAAAATAGAGTTCGGATGAACCATAGATTCCAAGATATAATCGGTCGAAAGTGGGTTGTAGTTCACGGAAGTTGGTTTTCAGGTTGCCCGAAAGCTCGAAACGATTGAGCAAGCTACTTTGGTGAGCACTGTTTAATCATCTTACGATTGTTAATTGTTTATATTTTTTGTTATAAATTGGTACTCTGGTATACATACTACATATCTATGATCTTCAATCGAACAAACAACTCGTAGGATTACAGGAATTATTGGTAAAAGTAGTTGAAAGCGTGACCGAAGTTTTACGGGTTTTCGAAAAGCGAAGAACACGAAAAACGGTTGTTAGGTTGTACTTTGACCATCATAAATAGAGATCTTAGAATTACGATTTGTTCATATTAATGTTATATATATGTACCACGGTATATAGACTACATGTTACAACAAACAAAACATACATCTAATACAAGAATCAAAGTTATTGAGCCACAAAATAGTTATTGGCCTTGACCCTTTATTGCAGGTTACCCGAAACCCAAAACGACTCGGCGATAACTTTGAATCTTTATAATTTCTTGTTAGATGTAGATTAAAAAGCACCTTATTGCTTGATCTTGTCTTATTACATGAGTCTTCTGACACGATACTTGATCTAACAAAGAAAATCATTACCAATACAAGAGTTATTTAATGGTCGAACTAGCCACTCGACCACTGACAGCAGTGCTTGAGCTTCAAAGAACACCTCTGACTGACACTTTACATCCTTTGTAGAGCTTTTGACAGACGAGAAATTAATTTTTAGAAATAAATTATAAAAATTAGAAATAATTAATAAAAGCAGTTTTAAAAATTATATTAAATTATTATAAATTATTTACGATATTTCTACAAAAATGTAATAATTATTTTATTTTATTTAGATATTATTTATAATTAACTTATTAATAAAGTAATTAGAATAATTACTTTTAAATACTAAATAATTATGTAAAAATATTATTATTGAAATAAAAATCATAATAAATGATTATAAATTATTTAATAATATTAAATAATGTTTTTTTATAAAATTTTAGTAAATATAAATTACTTATAAATAGAGATAAATGGTTTAAAAATCATTTAAAGGATAAATAAATATTTTAAAAATACTTTAAACCTTCTAAAATATATTATAAGGATAATTAAATTATTTAAAAATATAACCAAATTTTATAAATAAAATTTAGTTCATTTATCAAAGGTATTAAAAGTCAAACCCTATTAAATCTAACGGTATTAAATAAATGTTTTATTTGAGTATTATTATCAATCTTAACGTGTTAGATTTATATTCTTAAAACGTCATGGAAGTACTTATATAGCGTTTGAATAGTATAACTGAGTGATCTACGCTCGAGCAAGTCTTATACCCAATTTATTACTTATGCAAAATTTATCAACCTGTTTATTATTTGAACAAGATTCTATCTTTTATCTTTGTTGATATAATACACTATGTTGAATTACCTATTATTGAAAAGTTATTGCTATAGTTCGGCATGACTAAGAAATGAATTATTTATTCATATGATATTGTTTATTGAGCATAAAGCTGTTGTGTCAAGCCAAATTGTTTTGGTAAAGACAATCATTATCTTTGAAGTTGAGTATCCGTAAGGGAAGAAAAGTGTAGTCGATGAATATATTGATGATAAATTGTAAGTGTAATTGAGCCTTTGTAGGTGATATCATACTCTAGGATGTTGAATAAATTTGATCCCTATCTCATATCGAGCGAATTTCTAAGTCTTTGTGGTAGTGAAATGATAAAAATTCGAGAACTAGTTGGAATTAGAATCCGAAATGGTAACAACTATCGATTCGAAATTTGAATTGTTATAATTCTTCAAATCCTATATTGTTATAAATATACAACTTCTTTGAGCATGTCATAGCTCACCCTTGCAAATTATTCCCTTTGCGGTTTTAGATGGTAATCTGGAACATGGAGTAGATAAAGGGAGAGCGTCCCTACATAGATTAGATTATATTCTTATGCGTATGAATACCTTGTAATAAGAACTTCGTTATGAGAATTTTGTAATCGAATCATAATATTATGATATATATATAACATCTTTTATTTCCATAATAGTGTTTTCTTACATATATAGATGTAAAGTAAGATGTCTTCTATTCTAGTTGAGATCCTTGGGAACTATTTATACGAGTGAGGGTGTTAATAGCATGAATTTATTCATGTTGTTATTAATACTACGAATTTCGGATAGATAGTTACTATCGATACGATAGTATATAATCGCATGACATAGACTATACATACGGGTGAAGGTATTAGTAATATGAATTTATTCATATTATTCTTGATACTCGAATTTTGGATAGATAGACTACAATCATGAGATCTGAGTTCATATATTCAAGTGAGGGTATCGAACACGGTAATATTTCTCTTGGGAATTACCATACATTATGGGATCTTGTGAATCTTGAATCTATAGGGAATTATATCGATAGTCCCTCTATCTAATGTAATATTTTAATCGAGATACCATGGGTGTATAGATTTAAATGCATTTATGTTAATTCTATGTAAACACCATCTTATAGAAGGATACCACGGGAGTATAGGTATGGGGACCGTAACGTAGTAATTACGAGATGAGGTCCAAGATTTGGACCGAGCAAGCGGTTATCCAAAGATATTACTCTCAGAAAGCGAAGGAAAGGGAGATTTCGACTCTTCACTTACGACTGGGAAATGTAGAATGGGATTTTGTCCATGATAAGGGTCAAACCGAAGATAAGACCGAGGAGATAGAGAAGCTGAAGAAGGAACTGAAGAAAACCTTCGAAAGGCTGAACATAGCAGAGGAAGGCTGGGTAAGAGAATCACGTCGAGCTGATCGTGCAGAGGATGATAGTCGTGAAAAGAAAGCGAAGATTGGGGAAACGTACTCTACACTTAATAAGGCAATGAATGAGACTCAAGATCGAGTTCTGAGATACCCGATCCAATTCGAAGGACTACCATTGTACATGATGGATCGCAGGACGATATATCGCATCTTAGAAGAGGAGCGTTGCAAGGCTAATCAATTACGACCGATAAGCGGTGATATGATTTGTTTAATTATGTGAAGAACTTAATTAGTTTTAGATGTAAATTCTGACGTGTTTATGAACGAAAGTATATTTGAATATTTTAAATCCTGTGGATTCTTTATTCCATGATAGTTGATGTAAATAGCAGTTATGCTATCGTTTAATGTTAAAACTTTTGATTTAAATGAAAATATATCAAGTTGTTTGAGATGATGTGTTAAATGAGTATATTAAATTGTTAAATAATGCCTTAACTATTTAGAGAAATAAATAAAGTTCTAGTAAGCGTTTATTTAACAGAAAAATGCCACCAAGGAGAAGACAACAACGTCAACCGGCTCAGGAAGAGTCTACCAATAATAACAATAACGCCAATGCTAATCCCATTCAGCAGTTGGTGAACTTACTGACTGGAGCCATGAACAATCAACCTCAAGCTCCACCAAACACAACGTTTAAAGACTTCAAGGCGGTGGGACCGCCAGAGTTCAAAGGTTCCATGAACCCAATCGTGGCTCAAACGTGGGTTATGGAAATGGAGAAAGTTTTCGACGTTGCTGGGGTTAGAGAAGACCACTTTTGCAACGTTTATGCTGAAGTCTAAGGCTTCTATTGGTGGCAAGCAAACAAAGTACGAGGAGGTGAAGGTGTAATTACGTGGGAGAGATTTAAAGAGATGTTTTTCGAAATGTATTTCCCAACTAGTTCACAGAACCAGATGGAGGTTCAATTTCTGGAACTAAAGCAGGGAAACATGAGTGTACCTGACTACGCGGCTAAATTTTCGCCCCGTATCAAGTACACACAGACGAAAGAAAAGCCAGAAGATTCGAATAAGGACTAAAGCCTTGGGTGTACAGCAAGGTATCAATGTTTCAGATAAACACATTTGTCGGAGTTTTGGAAAAGGCCATCCTCGCTGAAGGTGGAAGCGATGCGGTGACCAAGTACAATCAAGATCAGAAGAAGAAGAAGAGTGAAGGTGAAATTAATAACAAGGCTAGTGGAAGTGGCACATGAGGTAGAAATTTCAATCAGAAGAAAAGGTGGAACGACAGCTCATCATCGGGAAATCAGCAGGGTAGTCAAAAGAAAAGAATCAAAGCATGCCCGACTTGCGGGAAAGCACATCTGGGAGTTTGTATGAAAGGAAAAAGAGTGTGCTACAATTGTGGTCGGAAAGGCCACATAGCACCAAACTGTCCAAACCTAAAGAAGGGTGCTTGTTTTACTTGTGGTTCGAAGGACCATCTGGTAAGAGACTATCCCAAAAAGGGATCGAGAGGGTCAGGATCAGGAGGGAACCGGGGAAATAACAGTGGAAATGCCTTAACCATCACCGGACCAACCACAACAAATTGACCAACCGCCCGGACTTTCAACATGACAGTGCAAGATACAGTTCAATCCCATGATGTGGTGTCAGGTATCATTCCGATCAATAAAGTTAATGCTTACATATTATTTGATTCGAGTGCTACTTGTTCCTTTATATCCGATGATTTTGCCAAGAATTTAGATTTGCCTAAGAATGAATTGGATTACCCCATGAACATAGAAATTGCAAATAGAGAAATAATCCCTGTTAAGTACGTACATAAGAACTGTAGAGTGGATATTAAGGGTAATATCATGAACGTAGATCTTATCCCTATTCGACTTGGGGAATTTGATGTTATTTTGGGAATGGACTGGTTATTCAATTACGGTAATTGATTGCCAAAAGAAGCGTATTAACCTTATGACCCCGTCAAAGGTTGTATTTTATGGTAGCAAGTCGCCTAGATAAGCAAGTTGTCTAACGATGATGTAGGCCATAAAGTTATTAAGACAAGGCTGTGTAGGATATTTAGCTTACATAGTTGACATTCAAAAAGAGAATCCGAAGGTAGAAGAGATACCGATTGTGAGGGACTTCATCGATGTGTTTCCAGACGATTTTCCAGGACTTCTACCAGATAGAGAGGTAGCTTTCGTGATCGATTTGGCGCCTGGAACTGCTCCAATATCAAAGGCAGCATACCGAATGGCACCAGTAGAGATGAAAGAATTAATGGACAACTACAAGAATTGTTGGACAAGAAGTACATTCAATCGATCGTATCGCCGTGGGGAGCGCCGGTGTTTTTTGTGAAGAAGAAGGATGGAACGATGCGGCTCTGTATTGATTATAGAGAACTGAATAAGGTCACGATTAAAAATAGATATCCATTATCGAGGATCGACGACCTGTTTAATCAATTAAAGGGAGCGAGATACTTTTCCAAGATAGACTTGAGAAGCGGTTATCATCACGAAGAAGGTGAGGCGGAGGATGTACCAAGGCGATGCTTGAACGCGATACGGTCACTACGAATTTTTAGTAATGTCTTTTGGTCTAACGAATGCTCCTGTAGCATTTATGGGACTAATGAACGGTGTGTTCAAGCCGTTTTTTGACAAATTCGTGGTGGTATTTATAGACGATATTTTGGTATATTCAAAAACCAAAGAAGAACATGAAGAGCATTTGAGATTAACGTTAGAAGTATTGAGAAGGGAGAAGTTGTATGCTAAATTTTCAAAATGCGAATTCTGGATTGAACGAGTACAATTTCTTGGTCACGTCATCGATAAAAATAGAATTTTGGTAGATCCATCTAAAGTCGAAGCCGTGATTAACTAGGATCAGCCGAGAATGCCGTCAGAAGTAAGAAGTTTTCTTGGACTAGCAGGATATTATAGAAGGTTCATACAAGACTTTTCCAAGATTCCAACTCCGTTAACGAATTTAACTCGTAAAGCTGTGAAATTTGTTTGGACAAAGAAGTGTGAGGAGAGCTTTCCAGAATTAAAGAATAGATTGAGTACGGCACCTGTGTTATCCCTTCTAGATGATACAGGAAATTTTATTGTTTTTAGTGATGCGTCACAAAAAGGACTTGGCTGTGTGCTTATGCAAAATGGCAAAGTCATTGCGTATGCATCACGACAGTTGAAGGATTACGAGAAGGGATACCCAACCCATGACTTGGAGTTAGCTGCAGTTGTTTTTTCTTTGAAAATTTGGAGGCACTATCTCTACGGGGAGAAGTGTGAAATATATACGGATCACAAGAGTCTGAAATATATTTTCACGCAGAAGGATTTGAATATGCGTCAAAGAAGATGGTTGGAATTAATTAAGGATTACGACTGTGAGATTTTATACCATCCGGGTAAAGCAAATGTGGTTGCTGATGCCTTAAGTAGAAAGGGTCGTGAGAAATTGATGATGTTGACTGCTCAGGAGGAGCTAATTGTAGAAATGGAGAAACTAGAGTTGGAAGTGAAGTATCCTATGGAGATTGATGAGAAGCTATTTTAGATGCAATCTGGTACAACCCTACTAGATAAAGTTAAAGAGGCTCAACTTCAAGATGATGAATGCAAAAAGGTGACGAAGAAGATATCTGAAGGAGCTGAACCGAGATTTCAGATGGATAAGGAAGGAATCTTGAGATTTGAGAGTAGAATTTGGGAGTGCTGCTTGACAAGAGATTAAGGGAGATATTTTAAGCGAGGCTCATAGTTCACGATATTCGATTCACCCTGGTAGTACCAAGATGTACCAAGATCTTAGACAACATTTTTGGTGGTCGAATTTGAAATGTGATGTTGCAGAATGTGTTGCCAAGTGCCTAACCTGTCAGAAAGTGAAGGCAGAACATCAGTGACCGAGTGGATTGCTACAACCGTTAGATATTCCAGAATGGAAATGGGAACATATTACAAGGTGATGAAGAAGATATCTGAAGGAACTGAACCGAGATTTCAGATGGATAAGGAAGGAATACTGAGATTTGAGAGTAGAATTTGGGTACCGCCAGTACAAGAGATTAAGGGAGATATTTTAAGCGAGGCTCATAGTTCACGATATTCGATTCACCCTGGTAGTACCAAGATGTACCAAGATCTTAGACAACATTTTTGGTGGCCGAATTTGAAATGTGATGTTGCAGAATGTGTTGCCAAGTGCCTAACCTGTCAGAAAGTGAAGGCAGAACATCAGTGACCGAGTGGATTGCTACAACCATTAGATATTCCAGAATGGAAATGGGAACATATTACAATGGGCTTCGTGGTTGGCTTTCCGACGACTCAGAAAGGTTATGACGCAGTATGGGTTATCGTTGACCGACTGACAAAATCCGCACATTTACTTCCGATCAAAATAAGATTCAACTTAGATCAGTTGGCAAGGTTATATGTAAAAGAAATCATTTCGAGACACAGAGTGTCGGTATCAATTGTTTCAGATAGGGATCCGTGCTTCACATAATATTTCTAGAAACGTCTTCAAGAATGTATGGGTACGCAATTACGAATGAGTACAACATACCACCCTCAAACAGACGGACAGAGTGAGTGAATGATTTATACATTAGAAGATATGCTAAGAGCCTGTGTGATGGACTTTAAAGGAAATTAGGATGATCACCTACCGTTAGTAGAGTTCGGCTACAACAACAGTTACCACGCTAGTATTGGCATGCCACCTTACGTGACGTTATCTACAGAAAGTGCGAGAACTCCGCTTTCTTGGGATGAAGTTGGTGAGAGACAATTGAGGGGGCGAATTGGTACAATGAGACATGATGAGAAATAGTCAAAGTGATCCGAAAACACATTGGTGGCGGCTCAAGATTGACAGAAGAAATACGTTGATCCACATCGTAAAAATATCGAGTTTGAATCAGGAAGTTATGTTTTCTTGAAGGTCTCTCCTTGGAAAGGAAAGGAAAGATCAGGTTCGAAAAGAAAGGGAAATTGAGCCCAAGATTCATTGGACCATTAGAAGTACTGAGAAGAATCGGAGAAGTTGCGTACGAGGTAGCCTTACCTCCAGCACTCGAGAATGTCCACAACGTCTTCCATGTTTCTGTGTTACGACCCTACAAAGCCGATTACAAGCATGTAATTGAATATGAACCCCTACATTTTGAGGAAGACTTATCTTACAAAGAAATTCCTATTCAAATTGTCGACCAAAAAGAACAAGTTCTCAGAAATAAAGTTATACCTTCTGTTAAGGTAATTTGGAGGAACCACAACGCTGAAGAAGCTACGTGGGAACTCGAAGATAATATGATGAAGAATTACCCTCATTTATTTACTTAGTTATGTGTAAGCAATTCTGGGGACAGAATCTTTGTAAGGGAGGAGAATGTAACGGGTCGAATTTATTGAGTCGTGATTTTGGGGACAGAATCCTTTTAAGGGGGGAAAGATGTGATGAACGAGATTTTTGTAAAATTTAATATTTATTGAATTAAATAAATATTTTTCGATGATTTAATTATTAGATTTAATAATTAATTGATGCAATTGTGGTAGATTAATTTAATTATATGTGTTACATTTATTAAATTAATGTAGAGAATAATTATTATTCGAAGTATGTGATTATGTGAGCTTATTGAATTAAATGAACTATTTAATTAAGCATGATGTTATTCTATTTAATTTATTTATTAATTAGAGATTTAATAATTTAATATAATTAATTAATGAGAACATTAAATATATGACTATGTGAATTTATGAGAAGTTATTATATTTTATTTATATTAAATAAGATATTTGATTTATTGTGCAAATGGGTGTGACATGATTTAAACTACATGATAAAAGCTTTATTAAATTAAATGAGAATAAGCCTTTTAAGGCTAGCCAAACATGACACTAGTAGAGGTTGAGGGCAGTTAACCCATGATGGGTAACTGACCTCAACGCGTCAGTTCATTTGAATACGATGTCTTCTTTTATTTCTTATTATTCCTAAGTCTAGAAAACAAGCAGAGCATAATCTAGAGTTCACAGAGAAAAAATTGAGATTGAGAAAAGATTGTGAGTGTGCAATCAATCAAATACTTGTGAAAGGATCATCATTGATCATCTTCTAATTTATACTCTACAGGGTAATCTCCTCTTCCCAAATTCTAAATTTCACGTTGTTTAAGTTTTATATATATGGCTGTCAAACCTTTTGTAAAGCCTCTATAACTGAGAAAGGAGTACTGTTTATGGGTTATGTGTGTATTAATATGTATTAAATCGTATTTAATTATATATATTATGTAAACCATGTCAACTGTTTCATGAAATTACATCGTGTATGATTGCTACAAAATTACAGAGTTTGGGTTATGGCCATATGGCCTTATACGTGATTTTAGTATGTCAAATATATATGTTTTCATAAAATTTACACTCGTATGTTATTATGCATGTTTATACGAAGAGACCAAAGTTTAAATGAACGGATTCGGTGTTATAATGAATCCGTAGTGACAATTTTCATGTTTTATTTTCAAAACCTTCAAGAACATCAAAGTCAGTGAAATTACATGCTTAAACTATGTGATTATGTGTTTAATGGGTTAAAATCACTTTATATATGTTGGGTAATGATTATATACGAATTCTAACATGTGGGTATGATTAAATTCGTGTAGTGATAATTTAATTGGAATGTTTTGGCTGTGTTCTGCAATTTTCGTGAATTGCAGAACAGTTTCTGGTTCGCCTCGGCGCGGCGCCAATCCAACGCCTTAAGGCCCAAGTGCTTACTTATCATCATCCCGCCCATGGCAAAGTAAATACCGATATAAAGGTGGCTGTGATGATACACTCTCCGAAAAGATTCGAGACATGTAATTTTTAAAATGTTTAAGTCTAACAATGTGTTAGTAAATTAAGTTAATGAACATGTAAACATGTTAGAAGTATAATGAGATGTTAAAATAGTTGTTTAACATGTAAATAACATAATTGCATGTGGATTGAATTATTGAATACCTAATTAGATTGATATTCATGAAGTACAAATTATGTGACAAAGTGGTAATTTGACTAAGTATAGTCAATAATCAAAGTAAACAAAAAGAATGAGTTTATGATGATTAGTTAAGTTATAATTAACTGGTATTGTGAATGTGAATGGTATGTAGGATTAAATTCAAAGAACGTGCTTAGTTAAAGTGTAATCTACACACGAGGCAAGTTTCCTAACCCTACTTGTCATTATTGTTCAAGTTTATTATTTACCTTGAGTAAACTATTATTGCTATTATTCAAGTTCAAATGTTATATTAAAGATTGATTATCTTTTCAAAGCATGATTCAGTTATACAATAATTGTCCTATTGTATACTTCTGAGATTATTATTCAAATTGAATATCATTACTGTTGAACCTTGATAGACTAGTGAACCTTATTGCTTCAACTAGTCCATAGTTGATGAACGTTCTAAATTTCAGAACCCTTGATGAATTATCCAAACCAAACTTCCTTTGGTGCGGACTCGAATGTCAAACTGAGATGAACAATCCTGTAAAGGGATTTACTTATGCGTTAGCGTTAAGATATTGTGCACAGTATGGTACTAAGGGCTTATCCCCCTATGTACGAGAAGAAAGGTCCATAGTCTTATGACTGTTAAATGTTTCAAGTATAACCCTTGATAACCTAGGACATAGTTCAAGGTCTTATGACCCTCAAAATTCTTTGGATTCTTGTTATTCATTCTTGATTCAAAAGTTGAGCTTTTATTCAGATGTCTTTGATTTACTCGCATGTTATTATACTATTATTTCATTGTTATACTTGTGGGCAATACTGCTCACTCTTGCTTAATAATAACATTGCAGTTAGGAACGAAAGAACCGACGAACCTTCCACTAGTAAAGGCAAGGGCAAGATTAACAAGTGATGAACACTTGTTATTTTATTAGATGATGTATTTATGTTTAAGACTTGAGTTAATGATGTTGTTTAAGACTTATTTGTTTATGATTCCGCACAGATGTTTAAGGTTAGTTTAACCTGGGATTGTATTATTATTATTCGAATGTTGTAACCCTTAAGGGGAAGATTTCATTTCTATCTATTGCATGGCTTGCATTTATTATGGGTAGATAGATAGATGATATTTATACAGTGAACACCAAATCCCATGGAATTGAAGTATCCGGATTTGGGGGTGTCATAGTAGTAGCCTTATAGAAAGAACATAGAGATGGAAAACTCTTATCGAATTCTAGGAAATGAATTTTTTGTAATTCATTGAAGATAATAAAAGACTTTATGTGCTTATGTGTTAAATTATGTGCTCACTAGTACGACTTAGTAACTAAAAACTTGAAATTTTGTTGTCAGGATGTCTGACATTGGAGGAACTAGTCGAACTGCGGAGGAGGAACCCCGAGCACCTACTGTACCTACAGAGGAGGAACCCTGAGACATTCATGTCATTAGGGAACAGTTGGTACAGAGGGAGTCATCTCTATTGATCACCGTTGTTGGTTAGGAGCATGAACCTAAGACTGATCTTGAGGAGGATCCTGAGGAGGAATTTGAAGAGGAAGAGGAAGAAGAGGAGTTTCCATAGCACTCCATTGATGCGGAGATGTACGACACATTATACGACCGTAACGTGGAGTTACGAGATGAGGTGCAGGATCTGACTGAGCGGGCGATTATTCAGCAGATTATTCTCGAGCAGAAGGAAAGGGAGATTTCGACTATCCACTCACGACTGGGAAATGTAGAATGGGATTTGGTCCACAAGAAGGGTCAAACTGAAGATAAGACCGAGGAGATAGAGAAGTTGAAGAAAGGCGATGGAAAGCTCGAAATAGCGAGAGAGGAATTTGGGTAAGAGAGTCACGTCATGCTGATCTTGCGGAAGAGGATGGTCGTGCAAAGAAGGGAAAGCTTGGAGAGACATACTCTACACTTAATCATGCAATGGATGAGGCCAGGATCGAGTTTTGAGGTACCCCATCCGATTCGAAGGACTTCCATCATACATCTTTGGATCGCGAGACGATGTCTCGCATCATGGAAGAGGAGCGTAGCAAGGCTATTCAGCGCCTTGACAGACAATGATAGAATTTGTTTACTTATGTGATAAACTTGTCTATTATTTAGATGTAAATTCCAATGTAGTTATGAACAAAGGAATATTTTAATATTTAAATCCTGTGGATTCTTTATCTCAGAATAGTTGATGTAAATAGCAGTGATGCTATCGTCTGATGTTAAAACTTTTGATTTGAATGAATATATATCAAGTTGTTTGAGATGATGTGCTAAATAATTATATTAAATTGTTGAGTTAAGTCTTAACTATTTAGAGAATTTAATAGAGATTTAATAAGCATATATTTTAATGAAATATATGCGACGAAGAAGAAGACAACAACGTCAACCCGGCTCGGGAAGAGTCAACAAATAACAACAATAACGCCATAATGCTAATCCTGTTCAGCAATTGGTTAACTTGCTAGCTGGAGCAAAGAATAATCAACCTCAAGCTCCACCAAATACTACATTTAAGGATTTCAAGGCGGTGAGACTGCCAGAATTTAAAGGTTCCATGAACCCGATCAAGCCTCAAACGTGGGTTATGGAAATGGAGAAGGTTTTCGACGTCGCTAGGGTTAGAGAAGACCAGAAGACCGCTTTTGCAACATTTATGCTGAAGTCTGAAGCTAGCTATTGGTGGCAAGCAAACAAAGTGCGAGGAGGTGAAGGTGTAATTACTTGGGAGAGATTTAAAGAGATGTTCTTCGAGATGTATTTCCCAACCAGCTCGCAAAACCAGATGGAGGTTCAATTTCTGGAATTAAAGCAGGGAAATATGAGCGTACCTGATTATGCGGCTAGATTCAACGAGTTAGCGAGGTTCGCCATGTATCAAGTACACACGGACGAGAGAAAAGCCAGAAGATTCGAACAAGGACTAAAGCCTTGGGTATACAGTAAAGTATCAATATTTCAGATAAACACTTTTCTTTGGATAATTGGAAAAGGCCATCCTCATTTGAAGGTGGAAGTGATCACGGTGACCAAGTACAATCAAGATCAGAAGAAGAAGAAGAAGAGTGAAGGTGAAGGAAATAACAAGGCTAGTGGAAGTGGCACAGGAGGTAGTAATTTTAATCAGAAGAAAAGGTGGAATGACAATTCATCATCGGGGAATCAACAAGGAAGTCAAAAGAAAAGAATCGAAGCATGCCCGACCTGTGGGAAAGCTCATCTAGGAGTTTTTATGAAGGGAAAAAGAGTGTGCTACAATTGTGGTAAGGAAGGTCACATAGCACCTAACTGTCCTAACCTAAAGAAGGGTGCTTGCTTCACTTGTGGTTCGAAGGACCATCTGGCAAGAGACTGTCCTAAGAAGGGATCGGGAGGGTCGGGGATCGAGGAGGAAAGCGGGAAACAACGGTGGAAATGCCTTAACTATCATCCAGGACCAACAATGACAAACCTACAAACCGCTTGGGACTTTCAACGTGATGGTGCGGGATGCGATTCAATCTCGTGATGTGGTGTCGGTATCATTCGATCAATAAAATTAATGCTTATGTTTTATTTGATTCAAGGTGCTACTTATTCCTTTATATCCAGATGACTTTGCAAGAATTTAGATTTGCCTAAGGATGAATTGGATTACCCCATGAACATAGAATTTGCGAATAGAGAAATAATCCACATTAAAATGCATACATAAGAAGCGTAGAGTGGATATTAAGGGTAATATCATGAGCGTAGATCTTATCCCTATTCGACTTGGTGAATTTGACGTTATTTTGGGAATGGACTGGTTATTCAATTACGGGGTTGTAATTGATTGCCAAAAGAAGCGTATTAACCTTATGACTCTATCAAAGGTTGTGTTTTATGGTAGCAAGTCGCCTAGACAAGCGAGTTGTCTGACGATGATGTAGGCCAAGAAGTTGTTAAGACAAGGCTGTGTAGGATACTTAGCTTACATAGTCGACAGTCGAAAAGAGAATCTGAAGGTAAAAGAGATACCGGTAGTGAAAGACTTCATCGATGTCTTTCCAAACGATTTGCTAGGACTCCCACCAGATAGAGAAGTTGATTTCGTGATCGATTTGGCTCCAGGAACCGCTCCAATATCAAAGGTACCATACCGAATGGCACCAATAGAGATGAAAGAATTAATGGTACAACTACAAGAATTACTGGACAAGAAGTACATTCAACCGAGCGTATCGCCTTGGGGAGCGCCGGTGTTATTTGTGAAAAAGAAGGACGGATCGATGCGGCTCTGAATTGACTACAAAGAACTGAATAAGGTCACGATTAAGAACATATATCCATTACCGAGGATCGACGACCTGTTTGATCAATTGAAGGGAGCGAGATTCTTTTCCAAGAGAGACTTGAGAAGCGGTTATCATCAACTGAAGGTGAGGCTAGAGGATGTACCAAAGACAACGTTCAGAATGCGATATGGTCACTATGAATTTTTAGTAATGTCATTTGGTCATATGAATGCTCCTGCAACATTTATGGGACTAATGAATAGTGTGTTCAAGCCATTTTTGGACAAGTTCGTAGTGGTATTTATAGATGATATTTTGGTCTATTCGAAAACCAAGGAAGATCATGAAGAGCATTTGAGATTAACATTGGAAGTATTGAGAAGGGAAAAGTTGTATGCCAAGTTTTTGAAATGCGAATTTTGGATTGAACGAGTTAAATTTCTTGGACACGTGATCGATAAAAATGGAATTTTGGTAGATCCATCCAAAGTCGAAGCCGTGATTAACTAGGATCAGCCGAGGACGCCGTCTAAAGTACGAAGTTTTCTTGGATTGGCAGGATATTATATAAGGTTCATACAAGACTTTTCCAAGATCGCAACTCCGTTAACGAATTTAACTCGAAAAGCTGTGAAATTTGTTTGGACGGAGAAGTGTGAGGAAAGCTTTCAAGAATTGAAGAAGAGGTTGAGTACAGCACTGTGTTGGCTCTTCCGAACGATACAGGAAATTTTGTTGTTTATAGTGATGCGTCGCATAAAGGACTTGGCTGTGTGCTGATGCAAAACGGCAAAGTCATTGCATATGCATCACGACAATTGAAGGATTACGAGAAGGGATATCTGACGCATGACTTGGAGTTAGCTGCAGCTGTTTTTGCTTTAAAAATTTGGAGGCAATATCTCTACGGGGAGAAGTGTGAAATATATACGGACCACAAGACTCTGAAATATATTTTCACACAGAAGGATTTGAATATGCGTCAAAGAAGATGGTTGGAATTAATTAAGGATTACGACTGTGAGATTTTATACCATCCGGGTAAAGCAAATGTGGTTGCCGACGCCTTAAGTTGAAAGGGTCGTGAGAAATTGATGATGTTGACTGCTTAAGAGGAGCTAATCGCAGAAATGGAGAAACTGGAGTTGGAAGTGAAGTATCCTATGGAGATTGATGAGAATCTATTTCAGATGAAATCTGGTACAACCCTACTAGATAAAGTTAAAGAGGCTCAACTTCAGGACGATGATTACAAAAAGGTGACAAAGAAGATATCTGAAGGAATTGAACCAAGATTCAAGCTGGATAAGGAAGGAATACTGAGATTCGAGAGTAGAATGTTGGCACCACCAGTCACAGAGATTAAGGAAGACATTTTGAGCGAGGCTCATAGTTCACGATATTCGATTCACTCTGGTAGTACCAAGATGTATCAAGATCTTAGACAACATTTCTGGTGGCCGAATTTGAACATTGATGTTGCAGAATATGTTGCTAAGTGTCTGACCTATCAGAAAGTAAAAGCAGAGCATCAGAGACTGAGTGGATTGCTACAACCGTTGGAGATCCTAGAATGGAAATGGGAACATATTACAATGCACTTCTTGGTTGGCCTTCCGACGACTTAGAAAGGCTACGACGTAGTATGGGTTATCGTTGACCGACTGACGAAATCTACACACTTCCTTCCGATCAAAATCAGATTCAACTTAGATCAGTTGGCAATGTTATATGTAAAAGAGATTGTTTCGAGGCACGGAGTGCCGATGTCAATTATTTTCGATAGGGATCCGCGCTTCACATCGAATTTCTGGAAACGTCTTCAAGAACGCATGGGTACCCAATTGCGAATGAGTACAGCATACCACCCTCAAACAGACGGACTGAGTGAAAGAACGATTCAGACATTAGAAGATATGCTAAGAGCCTGTGTGATGGACTTTAAAGGAAATTGGGATGATCGCCTACCTTTAGTAGAGTTTGGCTACAACAACAGTTACCACGCTAATATAGGCATGCCGCCTTATGAAACGTTATACGACAGAAAGTGCAGAACTCAACTTTATTGGGATGAAGTTGGCGAAAGACAATTGCTAGGGCCAGAATTGGTACAACAGACAACAGAAATAGTCAAAGTGATCCGAGCAAGATTGGTAGCAGCTCAAGATAGGCATAAGAAATACGCCGATCCACATCGTAAAAATGTTGAGTTTGAATCGTGTAGTTATATATTCTTGAAGGTCTCTCCCTGGAAGGGAAAGATCAGGTTCGGAAAGAAAGAAAAATTAAGCCCAAGATTCATTGAACCATTTGAAGTACTGAGAAGAATCGGAGAAGTTGCGTACGAGGTAGCCCTACCTCTAGCACTCGAGAATGTCCATAACGTTTTCCATGTTTCTGTTTTACGACCCTACAAACCCGATTACAAGCATGTAATTGAATACGAACCCCTACATTTTGAAAAAGACTTATCTTACGAAGAAATTCCTGTCCAAATTGTCGACAGAAAAGAACAAGTTCTCAGAAATAAAGCAATACCTTCTGTTAAGGTAATTTGGAGGAACCACAACGCTGAAGAAGCTACGTGGAAACTCAAAGAGAATATGATGAAGAATTACCCTCATTTATTTACTTAATTTATGTGTAAGTGATTACGGGGATGAAATTTTTTAAAAGCGGGGGAGAATGTAGCAGTTGAAATTATTAAGTTGTGATTCGGGGGACAGAATCCTTTTAAGGGGGGAAAGATGTGACAAACAAGATTTTTATAATTTAATTTTAATATTTATTAAATTAAATAAATATTTTTGATGATTTAATTATTAGATTAAATAATTAATTGAGGCAATTGTGATAG
This sequence comes from Panax quinquefolius, assembly GCA_020205615.1. Classification (NCBI taxonomy): domain Eukaryota; kingdom Viridiplantae; phylum Streptophyta; class Magnoliopsida; order Apiales; family Araliaceae; genus Panax; species Panax quinquefolius. The sequence goes on along the minus strand of CM035164.1, from coordinate 29,762,404 downwards.
ATTAATTTAATGATATGTATTATATTTATTAAATTAATGTAGAGAATTTTATTATTCAAAGTTGGTAATTATGTGAGCTTATTGAATTTAAATAAATATTTAATAAGCCTAATGTTATTTTAATTAATGTAATAATTAATTAGAGATTTAATAATTTAATATAATTAATTAATGAGAAAATTAATTATATGATTATGTGAATTTATGATAAATTATTATATTTTATTTAATTTAATTAAATAAATTAATTAAGTTATTTTATAAAGGGTGTGACATGATTTAAACTATAAGATAAAAGAGTTATTAAATTAAATGGGATTAAGTCTTTTAAAGCTAGCCAAACATGGCCTTAGTGGGAGTTGAGGACAATTAACCCATGATTGGGTAACTGACCACAACGCGTTAGTTCCTTCCTGTATTACTACCACGTCTTCTTTATTCCTTTCATTATTGCTAAGTCTAGAAAATATTCAGAGAGAGAGCTTGAGAATTGTCAAAGAGAATGAAGATTTTGAGAAGGAGACTAAGAGTGGGTAATTGAAGAAACATCTGAGTTTTCTAATCTACACCTTACACTCAGGGTAATCTCGCCCTTCCCAAATTATAAATTACGTTATTAAAGTTTTTATGAATATGTCTTTCAAAGTTCTATAAGGTCTCTGTATTTATAAAGGGTATGGATTATGTGTTGTAAATGTATTAAATGTTATCAAATCGTATTCAATTATATATTATGTAAGTTATCATGTCATCAGGTTTCATGAAAAATCGTCGTATATATGTTGCTTTCAAAACTTATGAGTATGGGTTTTGGCCATATGGTCCTTATACGTAAATTTAATGTGTCAAGCATGAATGGCTTTGTAAAATTTATACTTGTATATTATTATGCATGTTAATATGAAGAGACCAAACTTTAAATGAACGGATTCGGTGTTATAATGAATCTATAGTATTAATTTTCATGATTTATGTTCAAAACCTTCAAGAACATCAAGAACAGTGAAATTTACATATTTTAATTCTGTAATTATGTATTTTAATGGATTAAAATCATTATAAAAATGTTGGGTAAGGATTATGTATGAATTATATCATGTGGGTTTGATTAAATTCGTGTAGTAATAATTTAATTGGAATTTTTTTGGCTGTGTTCTACAATTTCTTGCGAATTACTTAGAAACGGTTTACAGTTCATGCATGTTGGCGCCAATCTCGTCTTTAATTCTCGCGCCACGGTACGCCATGGCACCTTATGCAGCCAGTCTCAAGCCCCACACTATACGGCTCTGCAGCGTGAAGGCTTAGTACAAAAAGTGAGGCGTAAAATACCACTCTACATAATGTCCAGAAATGAATTATTTTTAATGTTCAAGTCTAACCATGTGATAGCAACTTAAATTAAAGAACATAGAGATATGTTAGAAGTATAATGAGATATTAAAATAGATACTTAATGTAAGGCCCTGAATTTTATGAAATAAAAGTATTCAATTTTTCTTATAATTACTATTCAGTAAATGGTTAAATTGATAAAAGTTAAAGTTAAGGGTGATATATATAATTTTTTCAAAATAAGCAAGTGGTTATAAAATACTCATTATTGTCGGGGAATATTCGTTTGGTCGTGGAATATTCTTTTTGTCGGGAATATCAGTAGGACGACGCAGCCTTGTGTGGGCCCCATAACGGAAAGCGATTGGATGAAGAAAATGACAAATATAAGTTGTTTATAAATGATGGCCAGGCGTAGTTATTCACAGTATTATCTTGTTAAAATACTAAATGGTTAAAAACAAGATTAGCACGCAGTATTGCACCAATTATTGATTCTTACGTAAGAAAGCACTACTCGATAATTGTTACGGTAATTCTTATTCGATATTATATTTTATTGATTGATAATTGTTTGCGTTGATATTTTATATTCTTGTTGTTTTAATAATTGTCACTACTACGTTATTTTCCATTATCGAAGCAATAATTCATATTATATGAATAATATTATTAGAAAACATTATTGGCAATGTCTAGAAAGTTACATCTAAGGAGAGGTTTGGTCACCTAATTGCTTGGCGCTTGATGAAGGAAAAATCTTTATTGGAAAGCCCTTTTTCACAGGGCTACTGGTTGTCATTATTGTGATTACGTAATATTATTTGTGAATAATTAATTATTGATTAATATGATAAGGAAAATATTCATTTTATGTGGATATAGATGAGAAAATTTTTAAAGTGACAATTGTTGAAAATTAATATTTTATCTTTTTACGATAAAATAATTCATTTAAATATATTATTTTAATAATATATTAACGGTGATATTTTTATAATGAATGTACGATATGTGAGTATATGAGGAGGAAGAATATTTTTGTGGCATTAAATGATTAACACATGTTTTGTGTGTCGGTGGACCCCATTTCTTGACTGAAATTTGATTATAGCCTATAAAATCGCCCATTTATGGATTTCGGTCAATATCTGTTTGGAATTTGGAAAAACTTTCTTCTGGAAAGTTGTATAGAATTGAATTTCCTATAAAAAGTCGCGAGATTGAATTTTTACGATAAAGGGCTATTTATTATGAATTATTGAAGTTAGAAAGCTCAAATAATTGATTTTGGAAGTTTAAAATAATTTAAATAAGAAAAACGTTTTTGATATGTTTGGTGGGCTTGGTTGGTTGTTGAAATGAGCTGATTTCAGTTTATAAGAGTGTGCGTAGGAAAAATTATATATATATTAATATTATATTAAATTTTCTGCTTTGGTGTTCTAAGCAATTTCCTATAAATAGGGTGCTTAGGTTAGAATTGAAAATCATACCAGAAACTGATGTTTTCTCTCTCTATATTATCAAGCTTATTCTTGTGAGTATTTTGAGTATACTTTGAGTATTGCTATACGGTGCAAGTTCGTTCAACGTTATATCCGACATTCCAGTAATGCTCTTTTGAGGTAAGGGATAGTAAATGATTTTTAAGGGTGATTATGTTTTTCAGTTTTGTATTTTTCCGGACCTTCAAAAATTCTGGAAAAATTTGAAATGATATTTTGATGAGTTTGGTAGATTGTGTCCAAAAATGGCGATTTTTGGATGTATAGATTAGGAGTTATGGATTTTATGAGAAAAGACTATTTTAAAAGTAACCGCTTATAACTCCATGTGATTAACTCTAAAATTGATGAAATTTTTATTGGGAGTACATCTATATAATATCAGTATACCGTGTAAATTTTAGAATTTTTGGACAAAAGTACAATTTATGATAAATGTTTAAATATTCGATGGTTTTGGCCATGTGAAAAATAGTAAATAAATTTTACAAATTCTGAAAAAAATATATATTCAATATGGGACTATATTCTTCTAAATCCTAGAAAATAAATATTTTTGGAACTAATTTGGTATTTTCATGAAAATGTTCTAGTTATAAGTAAATGAATTAAATATGTTATGTGAAGTAAGAAAATTGGAAAATATGATTTATTGGCTTGAGAATCATATATATGAGGTATATCTGATTTTCATGAGGGTTTTGGTTAATGATGATGAAATCTTATGAGTTTGGCATTTTTAGATGATTAAATGCATTAATTATTAAAGTGTAAATAATTGGATAAAATTATTTATAAGTTTTAGAAATGATTAAAATATTATTGTAATATTAATAATATTAGATTATGAGATTTCTAAGTGATTTATAACATTTGGATTAAGGTGTTATAAATATGGATATGAATTTTATTATGAAACTTTATCTTTTCGTGTCGAGGTTACTATGCACGTATACGGTACTATGTACGAGTACGGGGTACTATTCACGACAAATTGGTTTCTTCTTTGACCAAATTATCGTTGATTTATGAATCTTACTCTTGAAATTAAAACTATTTTTTGATTATATTGTTTTTATATAACATTCTTATAACCCTAATGATAATATTTCTCTTTGACTTGAGTGTAAAGATGGGTAGATTATTGGTATGATCGTGACTATAGGTTCTCTTTGGCGATGAGTGCAAAAGTTGAATTGTTGATGGTATGATCATAACCATTGAATTTACAATTGAATATTTTTAGCTTAAGTGCAAAGGTGAATTGATCAACATGGTTATAATTATTGTTATATAACTTCTGAAATGATTATGTATTTCTTTGATATATGAATATCTTTGGCTCGTAGTGCAAAGATGACTTGTTGATGAATATCTTAGCCTGTAGTGCAAAGATGAATTATTGTTGAATATCTTTGGCCCGTAGTGCAAAGATTACCTGTTGTTGAATATCTTTGGCTCGTAGTGAAAAGATGACTTGTTGTTGAATATCTTTGGCATGTAGTGCAAAGATGAACTGTTGATGAATATCTTTGGTCGTGGTGCAAAAATGAATTTATTAGTATGATTATGAGCAGGGCGTGATTTGGTATAACCATGATCTTTGATGTTTCGGGTAAAAAACGGTGATGAAATTATCTTAAATCCCCGGATGAGAAGAGGAATTTAGAACTACAATTATGATTATGAGTTATACATGTGATTGTGGATGCGGGAATTGTTGATTGATGTTACTGAGGATAAAACATTGTTGGTGGACTTTTAACATGGAGAAGATAATAGATTTTATGGTCTATTTGACTCTTTTAATGGATTGCTTTCGTTCATTTGCAACTATGGTTGAAAAGTTTTATCATCTACCATATGTTCTAAATCTCGATTTATTATTGATGAAGACTATTGATAATTTATGTATCTTTAGTTATAATATTCTTTCTTGAGCTAGTTGTGCTCACCCTTTTGTTTCACAATTCCTTTCGGTGTAATAAAAGTGTATTTGGGTTGAGCGGGGATAACAAGGAATAGAGCGGTGGTCTATATAGTTGTTGAGGTTCTCCACAAAGAGTATGGAAATAATTTTATTGAGGACTTTAGTGTGTTGTATTTTATACATCATTTAATAGTTATTTTGGTGAATTAAATAGGGTGAGGCGAACCCAACTTTGGAAGGGTGTTTTGTCACTATCATACAAGATGTCTAATGACATACAAACTCGTGTTATCATAAGACATGGTTGTGCTCATCCACTTGCTTTGAGTATATTTACAAGCACTACTATATAATCTTGGTGTTTGTTTGGAGTATAATACCCAATTAGAGGAAGTGGAGATAATGATATGTCAAGAGAAGACTCACCATTGGGAAGAATATGATAGTAATCTTCTCGTTTTTCTTTGGGGTCTATTGGATCAACCAAGGATAATTTTGTGGCCATATGATATCTACCATAACCTAAAAGCATGGCCTCCCGTATACGAAGGTTTCCTTGAGCACTTCCCAAATATTCTAATTTTTAAAAGCAGGTTTTTGACTATACCTTTATGTAAGGTGTCATTGTGACGTCTTCTGGTTGGTATATATTTGTATCAAACTCATAGCATATGTGTTGTTGTATTTTGCACGACAATTGTTGTAATAAAGTTGTAGTTGTTTTCCGTACCATATATTTGGCGACTCAGAATGGGTTGGATGGAATGGGCCTATTTTGGGGTCGTTACACTTAACATTTAATAACATAATTACATGTGGATTGAATTATTGAATACATAATTAGCTTATTGTTCATGAATTGTAAAGTATGAGACAATGAGTGTAGTAATTTGATTAAATGTGGTCATTATCAAAGTTAGACAAAGAGAATGAACTTGTGATGACTAGTATGTTATAATTGACTGGTATTATGAATGTAAATGATATGTAGGATTTAAATCAAAGAACGAGTTTAATTAAAGTGTAATCTACGCACGAGGCAAGTTTCCTAACCCTACTTGTTATCATTATTCAAGTTTATAAATCAAGTTCATTTGTTATGTTAAAGATTAATTATCTTTTCAAAGTATGATTCTGTTATACAATAATTGTTCTATTGTATACCTAATGAGATTATTATTCATTTTAAGTATCATTTATTGTTGAACCTTGCTAGACTAGCGAATCCTTATTGATTCAACTAGTCCATAGTTGATTAACATTAAAAATTCAGAACCCTTATTAATTTATCCAAACCAAACTTCCTTTGGTGCAGACTCTAATGTCAAACTGAGATGAACAACCCTGCAAAGGGATTTACTTATGCGTTAGCGTTAAGATATTGTGCACAGTATGGTACTAAGGGGTGATCCCCCTAAGTACGAGAAGAAGAGTCCATAATCTTTTGACTGTTAAAGGTTTCAAGTATAACCCTTGATAACCTAGGACATAGTTCAAGGTCTTATGACCCTCAGAAATCTTTTTATTCTTTTTATTCATTCTTGATTCAAAAGTTGAGCTTTTTTTTCAGAAGTCTTTGATTCACTCGCATGTTATTATACATTATTATTTCATTATTTTACTTGTGGGCAATATTGCTCACTCTTGCATAATAATAACATTGCAGTTAAGAACGAAAGGTCCAACGAGCCTTCTACTAGCAAAGGCAAGGGCAAGATTAACAAGTGATGAAGACTTGTTGTTTTATATGATGATGTATTTCTGTTTAAGACTTAAGTTACTGATGTTGTTTAAGACTTATTTGTTTATGTTTCTGCACAGATGTTTAAGGTTAGTATGACCTGGGATTATGTTTATTATTCATATGTTGTAACCCCCATAAGGAGAAGATTTATTTCTAACTATTGCATGGTTTGCATTTACTATGGGTAGATAGATAGATGATATTTGTACAGTGAACACGAAATCCCGTGGAATTAAATTACCTAGATTTGTAGGTGTCACAGTTGAGGAGGTGGGGTATACTAAGGAGGTGGCCCTTGGACACTTTTGCCCTCCATTTGGTTGCCTATAAATAGAAAGCTTGTGTTGGACATTTTGTGTTTTACATACTTTGTCCAATACATATTGAGAGAGAGAAGAAGCTATAAAAAAGTAATCAAGCTACTTCCAAGCAAACCATATACGTTTAGTCACAAACACAAAGAACAAAAAAGGTAATAGTTCGTAAACATTAGTCTTCATCTTTTTTGATTTCTTTCTCGTAGAGAATCATAGATTGGTGGAGCATGTCTATTGAGGAGGAATAAGGATGCCTATTAATGATCAAAACATTGATAAGTCATGTTTGAGTAGAAATCATAAGGGTTTCTGTAAATCAAAACCGTAGAAATCTTTAAACGTGAACTTGGTTGTTGATGGACGAATTGAAAGCCATCAAAGCTAGGGTAGGTGAATAATGCTTGGTTAAGGTATAAATGATGAATCAATGGAGTGTTCAATTTGATTTGGCTTATAGAACATGAGCAACGAAGTTTTGGTGAATTCTACGAAAATAGACGTTAAACGTCGAAAACGTAAAAATCTCGGATTAGGAGTCAAAAGTTGTCGTGTGACTTGGAAACGTCAGTTTTCAATGTTAACACGTGAGATAAGGTATTCAAGAGTCGTGGACTCGAGAATCGTCGAATTCTGACTTATAACTAAGAAAATGAGTATTGAACGCTCGAAACGATAAACGAACGCTCAAAATGAACCAAAAGTTGAATTTCGAGTTAGCGATTTCAAAAATGTAAAATTCTTACATAAACTCTTAGAGTATGTAATTTGTGAGTTGTGGGCTTTTGAGCCAATTCGGATGTAAAACGAATAAGTTATGAAACCGGGAAATTCGTTGAAAAAACCAACTGTCAAAACTAACTGAGGCACAGGGGCGGTGTCGCAGTGCCAACCCAGTGAAATTTTGTCACGCTGCAGCGCCAAGCATGGCCGAGAAAAGCCATAATCTTCTAGAGTTTCGCGCCATAACACGAGAGTTAGTGCAAGGACTCGCATGGCCTTGCACGAGTCCCGCAAAACTTTGGAGAGTGACGCCATAGCGCCACTATAGTAAAAAAGGATTGCTTAGCGTCGCAAAGATCTTGTGATGTGAAATAGTTGAACAAGTTAGGTTTTTAAATCTAATTGAAGGTAAACCAATAGTAAGGCATGAATGTACTTAATGTACATGATAGGACTAACCCTAAATCACTTATAAAGTGATGACGTGGAAAGTTAAGTATGGTTTAACCATAATTAAATGAATAATGCACAAGTGTAAGCAAGTAAACCGTGAAGGGTCTTCGACATTGGTACTTTACCAATGATCACCGAGTATCGGTTAATAACGTAAGAACGTTAACGAGCTATAATGAAGTATAGTAAGTCAAATTGACATTATTAATGGAATAAATTCAAGTAAGACATAGAAGATAAAGAAGTTGGTTAAAGAAATAAAGTAAGTTTGTTTGGTAGCTAATTACAGTGTGCTATGTGAATATATCATGTAGATCTTGTAAAGACTGAGAATTGTTGAATATTATATTCAAAGATGCTTGAAGGCAAGTTTTCTTAACGCTTGTCTAACCTCCGTGTTAGCCAAATTTTCTGTGATTCATGAAAAGAAATGCATGAATTGTTTTACGAAAGGGTCGATGCCAGTTTTAACTCGGCTAGACTATTCTTAAGAGTTAGATTGATTTGTTTACATGTCTTTCAGTATAGAACTATTAACGCTATCCTATGCCAAGTATTTGGTACGGATGTAAAGGTAAGTTTGTCTAAGAACAAACAAAAGTATTTTCATCGATTATTCGATGGGCACGCGAGGTTGCCAAAACTTAAACGTAAATACGTTTAACGAAAGAGTGTTGATCAACATAGAGTACTATAGGCTAATCACCTAAAAGTGCTCGTAAGTAAACGCTTAGGATGTCTGACCTTAGTCTTGGGATGTCCTTTTCAAGTATGAAAACGAAAAGAGTATGTTCATGGTCTTTTGACCGGTTCAGAAATCCTAAACTATTATATATACTTTGGAATCGTTGTTATAAAATGAGAAGTACTAGTCAACGTTTCATAGTGCTTCATAGCTATTTGTTCAGTTATGGAAGATAATTATATAATTCTCGATGTGGTATTTATATTATCCTTTGTTAGACTTGTTGAGATAGTTATGGTCACTTCTTTCTTGAATTATATGATTGCAGCTAAGGTCAAACGAACTGAGAATTCTAAGAGAGATAAAGGCAAAGCTAAGATGGATAGTTAATTATTATGTAATAGACTAGTGTATTTGTATGTAATAGACTTATGAGTAATGAAGAATGTATTCGGTTTCTGAACCTGGGAAAGGATTTATTACTAGTGTAATAAGAATATAGTGAATACAATCATTTTGTTGTTATCTCAATGGAATGACTGTATGAATTGTAGTATCGTGTAGCACCATCTGTCGGGTTGGAAGATACCCGGATTTGGGGGTGTCACAGGTTGGTATCAAAGTATTAGGTTATAAAACTTAAGGGGGGAAGAACCTTAGGCTAATAACCTCGTTAGGAAAGGAAGAGTCCGAAGAAAGTTAACTTGAGTCAAATGAGTTAATAAACTATTGAGGAAACTCAGTATCGAAAGATCAAAATATTAAAAGTTATTTATAATAACTCAAAATATTTTTAAAATCTTAATATCACCTTTAAATGATTTTTAAAACATTTAAAATCATTTTCAAATAATTATAATTAATATTGAAATATTAATAAAATTTATGTCAAAATATTAAAAGTCATTTATTATAAAATAAAATATTTTTAAAACCTTTACATTATTTTTTAAATGATTTTAAAATATAAAAATCATTTATTTAATACAATTATTAAATAAATTTATTATCATTTATATTTAAATAATTTAAAATATAATAAAATTTATGTCAAAATATTAAAAGTTATATTTTATAACTTAAAATAATTTTTAAAACTTAATTATGAATCATTAATAATTATTTAATATTTATTTCTATTTATTAAATTATTTATATTAATTTTATTTAAAATTGTCGCTATAAGTCTACAGTGACAGAAACCGTCGCTAAAGATGTTCCTCATCAAAATGAAGAACAACTTGGTCAATGCTTTGAGACTTACTTTGACTAGCTGTAATATTCATTTGATCTTGTTTCTGGGCATGAGAATGTATCATTGCTATAGTATTGATGTAATACTAAAAGTATATATCAAGTTTGGGATCTAACTACATAATATCATGAAGATATCTGATTATCAAACTGCCTATCTAAGTAGTTCTTCATTTCTGGAATTTCTAGAAATGAAGTCAGTGTTGGTCAACCTACTTGTAGCTTTAATAACTTTGATTCTATTTGTTATCTAAGTGATCCAGTGTCACACTCTTGTAGTAGACATGTAAGGCTATAAAAGTGTTACACTAGCTTAGCCTAATAACATCACGTATGAGAGATCTAGCCTGGTCAAACTGCTGTTAGAAACATGTTCTTTAGTTTTCTGGAAATTCCAGAAAACAGAATATGTGTTTGGTCAACCACTTTTGACCATAAATAACTTTCATCCTGGCTGTTTAATAGGTGATCTATTGTCAGGGTTTTGTAGTACATATGTTAAGGTATAAAAGTGATACACTTAGATGAGCTAACAACATAACAGATTCAAGATCTAAGCCATTCAAAATCTTGTCAGGCCATTTCTAGGCATTCTGGGTTTTTTAGAAATAGTTTTCCATGGTTGGTCAATTGAATTTGACCATGAATAACTTGAAATCTAAACATGTTATGAACATGATTCCACTTCCAAATTACTCACCTCATGGTATACTATAACAAGGATACACTTATAAGATATAAACATCAACATATCAAGATATATGGCCTCTGACATCTAACTGTCAGGCCATATTTTTAGACTTTTGGACAGTTTGCTTAAATCTTCATTTTCATGAATTTTAATGTTGTGGATCCATGTTTTATCAACCCAGATCACTAAATAACATAACATGTAACATATTTAAACACTAAAACATAAAATCTACCTAAGCATGAAAGATCTAGCTTAGGGTTAGGGTTTATACCTTTTTGAACCAACTTTTGATTTCCCTTCTCTGATCTGATCTTAGATAGTTAATGGGGTGGATTTGGCTTATCTTAGGATTGAGTTTCTCTCTAAATTTCGTAGGCCTTGAGAATGAGAGGTTTGACTATGGATAGAAACTAAAGTAAGGATTTTCTTTAATTTTTAATTAATAATCAATTATTTCGTTCGCGAAAAATTTATCAACAATAATTCATGCAGTAAATAATATTTATCACAAATTCACATTCTCTTTGCTTGTCATGTATTCCCATATTCATTGCAGTGTATCAAAATAACAAAAAAAAATTTATTCATAAATTTCTTATTTTAATATATACTGAAAGCTTAGATTATTACATTTTTCTCCCCTTATAAAGATTCCATCCTCGGAATTGCAAAACAAAACTTACCTAAACTGTGACGCCCCTAAAACAGGTATACATCACCCATCTTGGGTCGCCAGATACAAGGTACTGAATACAAATACAACTTAATTATACAACAGTCGTGTAAAATACGACAAAACATAGGGTGTGAGTTTTAATACAAATATTGTCATCTAGACAATATACAAACTCAATGGGATCCTCATTACATTTATTATCGCACTATTTCACAAAATATTGAGGACTACTAATGCACCATCTAGGACCATCACTCTGTTCCCTGACTAGACCCTGCTACGTTCTCATTTCCTGAAGAGAACAGTGAAAGAAAGGGTGAGCTCAACTAGCCCAGTAAGAAATATTATGACTAAGATAATGCAGAACAAATTATCATTAGCCTTCAACAATGTTAAACTGATAAAATACAATAGACATCAAGTTTAACTGCAGCGGAACAAGCAATCCATTAAAAGAGTCAAGTAGAAAATAAAATCTACTATCTTTTATGATTTAAAAGGTTTTTCATCACTTTTATCGCTGAGACTCAGCTTAATAAATAAAATCAAATCATCCCTGCTCCACGACCAAGGATATTCATGTAATCATCAATGGTCATGACTATATCGAATAATCCTAGTCATAATCATTCCAACAACTGTCCACCAATGAACTACAGGCTAATGAGGACTTTTACCACATTATTCGTCACATTACGGTCATGATTATACCGAATAATCCCTGGTCATAATCATATCAAGTCCATCTATGCACTTAAGCCAAAGATGACATTCATCACAATATAAGCACGAGGATGATGACAATGACATAATAATTCAATAAAACAAGTTCAAGAATTAATTTTAAAGATTTATAAATTAATTTATCCTGAACTCAATAACGTCCAAATTGTCAACATGATACTGCTTTGTGTAGTAAAATTCAAGAATGCTCAGAAGAATATTAGAAGAATTTCACCATGTATGCGGTACTTCGCATAAATAGGTTATTCCAACAGAATAATAACAATGGAATAACAGAAGAATTTCACCAAGTATAGGGTATCCCGCGTATACAGGTTATTCCAACAGAATAATAAAGAATGGAATAACAGAAGTTCTCTTCATGAATTAGTAAGAAAGAATACCCCTTATGAGTACAACAAATAATATCCCCTACCTTAGAAGAAACTGGATATTGGAGTAGTGAAGTAGCAGAATAATTTTCTTCTTTCTCTCTATAGTTTATCTCTCTAGAGTTTCAGTGAATTCGTAAGAAATAATGAAGAAATGTGCTTCTATTTATACAAGAATGGACTGAATAGTAACTAATTCATGAACGGTCCAGATTGATTTACTTTTAAACGGATGGTCCATATTGATTTACTATTAAAACTTAAAGCAACGGTCCATACTGATTTACTATTAAAACTTTAAACCAACGATCCATATTGATTTACTATTATAACTTTCCACCAGCAGTCCATATTGATTTACTATTATATCTTCAACCAACGATCCATATTGATTTACTATTATAACTTCAACCAACGGTCTGAAAAATTAGCACATCTCCTCATGGAATAATATTGTACCCAAAAATGATTTGGACCGAAAAGAAATATATTTTACGGGTGAATAGTACCTCGTGAATAGTAACTCGTGAATAAACATGTTATTCCAACGGAATAATAATAATGGAATAACAGAAGAATTTCACCAAGTATAGGGTATCCCGCGTATACAGGTTATTCCAACAGAATAATAAAGAATGGAATAACAGAAGTTCTCTTCATGAATAAGAAAGAAAGAATACCCCTTATGAGTACAACAAATAATATCCCCTACCTTAAAAGAAACTGGATATTGGAGTAGTGAAGTAGCAGAATACTTTTCTTCTTTCTCTCTATAGTTTATCTCTCTAGAGTTTCAGTGAATTCTTAAGAAATAATGAAAGAATGTGCTTCTATTTATAGAAGAATGGACTGAATAGTAACTAATTCATGAACGGTCCAGATTGATTTACTTTTAAACGGACGGTCTATATTGATTTACTATTAAAACTTAAAGCAACGGTCCATACTAATTTACTATTAAAACTTTAAACTAGCGATTCATATTGATTTACTATTATAACTTTCCACCAGCGGTCCATATTGATTTAGTATTATATCTTCAACCAACAATCCATATTGATTTACTATTATAACTTCAACCAATGGTCTGAAAAATTAGCACATCTCCTCATGGAATAATATTGTACCCAAAAATGATTTGGACCGAAAAGAAATATATTTTACGGGTGAATAGTACCTCGTGAATAGTAACTTGTGAATAGTACTCCGACACAAAAAGTGCCCCGAATACCCGATTGAACAATATAACCTCCAGACATCAATTATTATCGAAATAAATATCGATTTCTACTAACACTAATAATCCCAACACAATGGAACTATCAATTTCATCTTTATTCAACACGAACTTATTCATCATTAATATTATAACTCATAATATTTAACAAACCAGTCGTTCGAGGAAAGAGGGGCTTTCAGATAAGGATTTCTCCTTATTGGTAGCGTAATTAGGTGACCAAACCTCTCCTTGTGAACTTCTAGACATTGTCAATATTGCAAATAATAATATGAATAACTTTGTAGTCTCAATTATTGATTTAATAATATATCATATTATGCGAGATGATCTTGTAAAAATAATTGAATCAATAATATGAGAGATATGATGCGATAATTATTGTAGCAATAATTGAGTATAAGCTGAGTGACTTCTCACGTAAGCATCAATAATCAATACTGGTAGTGCTCTTATGCAACCACGCGCGTATTATTGTACTTTTACTACCGGGTAGTTCAACTGATTTAACGGTAACACCTCCATCGTTATTTTTATAGAAAGATAATTTTGTCGTTTTCTAACTACGAAAATACTTCTGTTGTGGGGTCCACCAATGATTGTGCCATCGTACAATATTCCCTGTTAAAACGAATATTCCCCGACCAATCGAATATTATATAACCACTTGCTTACTTTGCAAAATTTTTAAATATTACCCACAACTATAACATTATATCAAATCCACTCCATAATATTCAAAAATATATTTCGAGAAAATTATTCTTTATTCATAAAAGTTGGTGTCTTACAACCTCCCCTTCTTATGAAATTTCATCCTCAAAATTAGGGTACATACCTGGTATGTCGAAGAGATGAGGATACCTTGACTTCATCTCAGATTCTAACTCCCAAGTCATTTCCTCCACATCATGGTTTCTCCCCAAAACTTTGACTTGAGGTATAACCTTAGAGCGTAAACATGATCCTTCTTATCCAAGATTTTAACAAGTAACTCTTCATACGTTAAATCTTCATCTATCTCATCTAGTTCTAACTCAATAATATGGTTTGGGTTTTCACATATTTACGTAACATAGATATGTGAAAAACGTTATGAACATGAGACATACTTGGCGGTAAGGCGAGTCTATAGGCCACAGTTCCTACTCGCTCGATAATTAAAAATGGGCCAATGAATCAAGGATTGAGCTTTTCTCTCTTTCCAAATCTTGTAACTCCTTTCCATGGAGCAACACGTAACAACACATGATCTCCAATATCGAATTCTACGTCATTTCGATGAAGATCAGCATAACTCTTTTGTCGATCTTGTGAAGTTTTTATGCATTGTCGGATCATTTGAATCTTTTCTGTAGTCATACGTACCAACTCCGGTCCCAACAACGTTGCTTCACCCACCTCATCCCAGCATACTGGACAACGACACTTTCTCCCATACAACGCTTCAAATGGAGCCATGTCAATACTTGTTTGATAACTGTTGTTGTAAGAAAACTCCACTGTGGTAGAACTTGTCCCAACTTCCTTTGAAGTCAAGGACACAAAGTCTTAATAGATCTTCAAGAGTTTGAATAGTCCTCTCCGACTGCCCATCCGTCTAAGGATGATATGCCGAGCTAAATCGTAAATCTATGCCCATAGCTTTCTGCAAACTAACCCAAAATCGTGAAGTGAATCTTGGGTCTCGATCAGAAACTATGGATACTGGCATACCATGCAGTCTTACAATCTCGTTTAAGTACATACGAGCAAGACGTTCAAGTGTATAAGTTTCTCGTATAGGTAAGAAGTGAGCAGACTTGGTCAATCTATCAACAATGACCCAAATTGCATCTATGCCTTGAGAAACCTTGGGAAGACCAGTAACGAAATCCATGGTAATGTGATTCCACTTCCATTCTGGAATTTCAAGTGGTTGCAATGGAACTTTTGGTACTTGAGCTCCGCCTTGACTCGTTGACAAGTTAAACACCTTGAGATAAACACCGTTATCTATCTCTTCATATTGCTCCACCAAAATGTATGTCGAAAATCATGATACATTTTGGTACTCCCAGGATGGATTGCAAACGGTGTGTTGTGCGCCTCCGTCATGATTTTATACTTTAAATCAGGGTCGTTAGGAACACAAAGTCTGGAGTTGACTCAAAGTATTCCTTCTTCATCGATTCTTGCTTCCGAAATAGCACCTTCTTGCACTTTCTTCCTCATACGTATCAGCTCCAGGTCTGTAGCTTGAGCAGCTTTAACTTTATCGATTAAAGTCGGTTCTACTCGTATATTTGCCATCATCACATGGGTCCCTGGAATCTTTAACTCTATCTTCATCCTTTGTAAGTCATACAAAATGGGCCTTTGTGTTGACAATATTGCACTCGTACCCGCATATGATCTTCTACTCAATGCGTCGCCATTTACGTTAAACTTTACCAGGATGGTATTGAATGGTATGATCATAATCTTTCAACAGTTCAAGCCAACGTCGTTGCCGCATGTTGAGTTCCTTTTGGGTGAAAAAATATTTGAGACTTTTATGATCCGTATAGATCTCCACCTTCTCTCCATATAGGTAATGCCTCCAAATCTTAAGTGCGAAGACAACAGCTGCCAACTCTAGATTATGAGTAGGATAATTCCTCTCATATTCTTTGAGTTGCCAAGAGGCATATGCTATGACTTTCCCATATTGCATGAGAACACATCCTAACCCTTTTCCCGAAGCATAACTGTAGATGACAAATTGGTGCAGGCAGGATGGTATTATCGAGCAGTCTTTGAAATGAGTCTTCCCATGAGTTCTTGAAAACTCTTCTCACATTCCTCGCTCCAACCGAACTTTGTATCTTTTTGAGTCAGCTGAGTTAATGGACTAGCGATTCGAGAAAATCCTTCCACGAATCTCCAATAATAACCAGCTAAGTCGAGAAAGCTATGTACTTCAGTCACTAACTTTGGTTGCTCCCAGCTTTGAATTGCTTCAATCTTCGCTGGGTCAACATATATTCCATGATTTGATATCACATGCCCAAGGAATGCAACTTCCTCAAGCCAGAACTCACATTTCTTTAACTTGGCATAAAGCTTGTTTTCACGAAGCTTTTGGAGTATCAGCCTTAAATGTTGCTCATGATTTTCACGACTTTTGGAATATATGAGAATGTCATCAATAAAGACAACCACAAAGTGATACAAATATTCCTTGCATACTCGGTTCATCATATCCATAAAGGCAGCAGGAGCATTAGTCAATCCAAAAGACATGACCAAGAATTCATAATGCCTGTACCGAGTTTTGAAGGCAGTCTTTGAAATATCCTCAGTTTTAACTTTCAGCTGATGATATCCAGAACGAAGATCGATCTTTGAAAAGAATTGTGCTCCTTGCAACTGGTCAAACAGGTTATCAATGTGAGGCAACGGATACCTATTCTTGATGGTGACATGGTTCAATTCTCGGTAGTTGTGAGACCCCGAATTTTATGAAATAAAAGTATTGAATTTTTTTCTATTTTGGTATATAGTTAAATTGATAAAAGTTTAAAGTTAAGGGAAATATGTGAAAATTTTGGCAAAGTAAGCAAGTGGATATAAAATATTCTTTTTGTCGGGGAATGTCCGTACGACGGTACAATCATTGATCGACCCCGCAACGGAATTATTGTCGGATGGAGAAAATGACAAAAATATTTTTATGATAATAACAGCAGAAATTTTACCATTAAAACTGTTGAACTACTCGGTAGTAAAAATACAGTAATATGCGTGGTTGCATAGTAGCACACGGTATTGATTATTGATGTTTACGTGATAAGTCACTCAGTTTTGTTTTATTAGTATTATTAATGCAATAAAACAGAAAAGCTTTTTATATAAAACAGAATATTTTTATAAAGTTATTCTATAAATAGAATATATTATATTCTATTATGCATAGTATTTTGCATAGTAAAATCTTTTTATATAAAACAGAATACTTTTATAAAGTTATTCTATAAATAGAATATATTATATTTTATTATGCATAGTGTTGCATAGTGCCTGCATAGTGTTTTGCATAGTAAAATCTTTCTATATAAAACAGAATACTTTTATAAAGTTATTTGTTTTATTAGATTATAAATAGAATATATTATATTTTATTTAAAAGATTTTGCTTTAAATATGGACCGTCCGATTAAAAGTAAATCAATCTGGATCGTTCATGAATTAGTTACTATGCAGTCCATTCTTCTATAAATAGAAGCTCATTTCTTCATTATTTCTTAATAATTCACTGAAACTCTATAGAGAGAAACTATAGAGAGAAAGAAGAAAAGTGTTCTACTACTTCACTACTTCTATATCCAGTATTATTCTTTCAAAGGTAAGGGATATTATTTGTTGTACTCATAAGGGGTATTCTTTCTTTCTTATTCATGAAGAGAACTTCTATTATTCCATTCTTTATTATTATGTTGGAATAACCTGTTTATGCGAAGTACCGCATACATGGTGAAATTCTTCTATTATTCCATTCTTTATTATTCTGTTGGAATATCTTGTCGGTGCTTAATTTTGCACGACTGGTTCCGTTCTTTATTATTACGATGGAATAACTTGTGCATGCGGTACATCTATCGCATGCATGGTGACTTCGTTGTTATTCCATTCTTTATTATTCGTCGAAATATCTGTTTGTGCGTTTCTGCTTGGGACACGGTTCCATTATTTATTATTTTGTTGGGAATAACACATGCGCATGCGGTCTATCGCACGCATGGTGAATCCTTACATTATTCCATTCTTTATTATTACATTTGGAATAACACATACATGTGGATTACCACATGCATGGTGAATGATCCTTTGTATTTCATTCCTTATTAAATTGTGGAAATGATTTGTTTACGTGGATTATGATGAAAGTCATAATAAAAGCATTGGACTGATGAAAATCATGGGTATATGTAATATTATTAAGTGTTATGATGAGTTATGTTGGTTATTATGTGAAAACATGAAAGTTTTTTAGAAATCACGAAGGGTTGAAAATTCAGATTTTGGTAAAAATAGAACATGAAATTCAATTGACCATATCTCCTATTATATTTCAAATTTTAGAGTGTGGTCAAGTTCTAGAGTTAGATATATGAGTTTCCTAATTTATCCAAGTGGAATCACTGGAAAAGGTGTTGTAGATTTTCGTGTGGACTTATTTTAGCAAAGGAGTCAAAAACAGAAATTTCCAAAAAGGCTACTGTCCAAACTTTTAAAAGGGCATTTTTGGCCATTAAATTGTGAGAAAAATTCCGGCCTTTAGGGACATGGAAATATATGGTATGAAGTACCTCCTGTCCAAAACTGAGCTCATTCCTACTTAAAATGAGCAAGTTATGACCATTTCATTATTTAGGTTTTGTCGACGAAAAATGCTATAACCGGAGTTCTATAACTCCGATGACCATGAAATTTAAACTGGAAGCTCACGTTAACATGTGTAAGATCCTGCCAAGATTTAGGAATTTCTAGAGTTAACCTTGAGGTAGCTAATTTCTTAAGGAATTAATTAGAAATTAATTTTTAAAAAATAGTAAATGAATTTTAAAAATTTTGAGAAAAATATATGTTCAATATGGGACTATATTCTGCTTAATCCCAGAAAAAAACTATTTTAGGACTGATTTGGTATTTTTCATGAAAATGGTTTAGTTATGAACATATGAATTAAATATGTTATGTGAAGTGAAAAATTGGTAAATAGGATATTATGGCTTAAAAATCCTATATAAGGTATATGCAGATTTTTGATGAGTAATTTGATTATTGGTAATGAAATATTATGAGTATGGCATTTTTGAATGATTAAATGCATTATTTGGAAAAGTGTAAACAAATAAATTAAATTGTTTATAAGTTTAAGGAGTGATTAAAATATTGTTATAATATTAACAATATTAGATTATGATTTTTTTAAGTGATTGATAATGTTTGGATAAAATTAAAGTCTTTAATATTTATCTTTGATTTGGTTTGACTAATGCTTATAATATTGTCATCATCCTCATGCTTATATTATGTTGAAAGTCATCTGTGGCATGTAGTGCATAGATGGACTTGGTATGATTATGACCATGGATTATTCGGTATAATCATGACCATAATGTTACAAATGATGTGGAAAAAGTCCTCATTGGCCCGTAGTGCATTGATGGACTATTTTTGGTATTATTATGGCTATGGATTCTCTTCGGTCAAGGGTGCAAAGATGAATTGTTTTATGGAATGATCAGGACCGTTGATGAAAACACAATTATCGTTGGCCGTAGTGCATGGATAATTCGTGGTCGTGATACTAAAGAATATCATTGGCCTGTAGTGCAGGGATGATTCGATGATGTGGATTAATTATTGGTGAGTCTCAAAGAATGAAATATTTATTCATGGATGTGATAATAATGAATATCTTTGGTAGTAGTGCAAAGATGATTTAATGATTACGGCGGGAATTGTGATTTGGTATAACCATGATTTTGATGTTTCGGTGAAGGCGGTGATGAAAATTATCTTCGTCCTGGGTGCGAAGAGGAATTTAGAATCAAAATTTTGATTATGAGTTATTCACATGATCGTGGACGGGAATTGTTGATTGATGTTATAGGGATAAAACATTATTGGTGGACTTTTAACATGGAGAAGATAATAGACCTTATGATCTATTTGACTCTTCTAATGGATTGCTCGTTCCGCTGCAACTATGGTTGAAAAGTTTTATCATCTATCATATGTTCTAAACCTTTGATTTATTATTGATGAAAACTATTGATAATTGCATTATTTTTAGTCATGATATTCTTTACTGGGCTAGTTGTGCTCACCCTTTTGCTTCACAATTCCTTTCAGGTAATAAAAGTGTAACTGGGTCGAGCGGGGTATTAAGAGGATTAAAACGGTGGTCTATAATTGTTGAGGTTCTCCCTAAATAGTATGAAAATAATGTTATTGAGAACATTAGATATGTGTGTCGTATTGTATACGTCATTTGATATTTAATTTTGGTGAACTGAATAAGGTGAGGTGAACCCAACTTTGGAAGGGTGTTTTCCCACTATCATACAAGATGTCTAATGACATACAACCTCGTGTTATCATAAGACAGGATTTTGCGCATCCACTTGCTGAGTATATCTACGGGAACTACCTATATGATCTTGGAGTTTATTTGAAATATAATATTCATTTGGAGACAGTGGAGATAGTTATATGTCAAGAGAAGACTCACCATTGGAAAGAAGATGATAGTAATCTTCTCATTTTTCTTTGGGGTCTATTGGGTCAACCAAGGATAATTCTGTGGACATATGATATCTATTATAACCTAGACGCATGGCCTCCCATGTACGAAGGTTTCCTTGAGCACTTCCCAAAGATTTTAATTTCTAAAACAGTTTTTCACTATACTTTTATGTAAAGTACCATTTTAAGGTTGTGGTCAAGGCACCATGAGAGTTACATACATTTGTATTAAAACTCACAATTAACTGTGGTCGTATTCTATACGACAGTTCAACAGTTGTATAAATGAAGTTGTATTTGAATTTTTTACCATGTATCTGGCGACTCAGAATGGGTGATGTATACCTAATTTTGGGAGCGTCACAGTAGTCAATACAAAGTCGCATACTCCCTTATTTCTTCTTCACGAATAGAACAGGAGCACCCCAAGGAGACGTACTAGGACGAATGAAACCAATGTCTAACAATTCCTGCAATTGTGTCTTTAACTCCTGAAGTTCAATAGGAGCCATTCGATATGGGGTTTGGAAATGGGTTTTGTACCAGATTCAAGGTCGATAAAAAATTCAATTTCACACTCTGGGGGTAGGCCAGAAAGTTCTTCAGGGAATACGTCAGGAAATTTATTAACAATAGAAATATCATTCAAAACTGACATATTTTTGTTTAAATCTGTGACATTAGCTAAGAAAGCTTGACATCCGTTTTTCAATAAACGAATAGCTTTATGGATTGAAATGACCGTGATTGATTTTAATGGTTTGGTCGTTTGAATTCGCATAATAGGTTGATTAGGAATATGAAAACTAACAACCTTACAAAAACAATCAATTTTTACATGATGAGTAGTTAACCAATCAATCCCTAGAATTACGTCAAACACAAGTATTTTTAAAGAAATAAGATCGACAGGTAATGTGCGGTTACCGATTTGAATCAAACAAGACTTATAAACTGTGGATGTAATGAAGGTTTCTCCCAATGGAGTTTCAACTGATAAGTCAAAGTCCAATTTCTCCATTGTCAAATTTAAACGTTGAGCGCAAATAGGAGAAATAAAAGAATGGGTAGAGCCGATATCAAATAAGGTATATACTTCACTAGAGTTTATGATAAACTTACCCATGATGACCTTGTTTGGGTTCCTTGCTTTCTGGGAGGTTACAACAAACGCTCTCCCTTAAACTACTGATTTTGTCTTGTCTTGGACGGACTTTGATGCCTTCATCCCAGCTGGACTTGACTTCGGTGCACGAAAAAATTGGGCTAGGTGACCTTCTCTTCCACAATTGTAACATGCTTCGGACTGCTGCGTACAGTTTGGACTGATGTGTCCCTCCCCTCTGCATTTGTAACATATGACTGGCGGTCGTTCTCCTTCCTTAACAACAGGTGCTGGTGCTGACATCCTTCCATCATTATTAAATCTCCTCTTCTTGAAACTCCCACTTTTAATGTCTTGGCCATGATTACCACCGAAGTGGTTACCATTTCTGGCATGTTGATTCCCTCCACGTTTGTTGTCACTACTTCAATGACTGTTACCACTATATTTTCATTCTGCCGACTACTTTCTCTTGGTTGCGTTGACCTGTTATCGCGCTCCAATAACTGAGCCCTATTTACAAAATCTGAATACAAACACATTTTATGAGAAATAAGATATTGACGTATCTCCGGTTTCAAACCTCTTAAAAACATCCTCATCATTCACTCCTCATTATCAACCAAGTGGGACGCAAACCGGGATAACTCGGCAAACTTAGCTTCGTACTGCGCCACGGTCATATTGTTCTACTCCAACTTGATGAACTCTACCTCTTTAATGTGACGAATACTTTTGGGAAAGTACTTGTCGTTGAACAGTTCTTGGAGCTTCTCCCAAGACATATTCAGTGCGGCAGGTTGAGTACGCTTTACTGATTCTGTGGCACCCTCAAATCCTGGTACTTCATTTCCTCAAGATTTGGTGTTCACTTAATCAAAACATTCATCTATAACTACCTAATTATAATAAAATTGAATAATAAAACCTGCCCATACAGGAATAAATTTATATAAAAATCTCTCAGGTTATCTAACCTTTAATAACAATCATTCAAATGCGGAATTTAAATAAACTTCATTACAATCTTTAAACAAAAGTCTGATAATAAAACTATCGAATCTATTACAAGTCTTTGATTTGTTCATATTTTTTTTCCTTTCTTTGGTGCGTGTAAATCGTCACCAGTTTCAACTTTAGCTGTAAGAAATTTTATAGGCAAGAGTGAGCAAACAAGGCCCACTTGAAATAACAATAAATAAATCTTTAAACTTTT
Source organism: Panax quinquefolius (assembly GCA_020205615.1). NCBI lineage: Eukaryota > Viridiplantae > Streptophyta > Magnoliopsida > Apiales > Araliaceae > Panax > Panax quinquefolius. The sequence goes on along the minus strand of CM035164.1, from coordinate 29,739,140 downwards.
ACATCAATTGCCAATATTAGGCTCAATAGAACTGAACAATATATTCTATTAACTTTCTAAAAATTTTAACATTTCTCGAGGTCTAATGACCACGAATCATGTCCACAGTTATAAGTAATCTTTCAACTTTAACTTTGACAGTCATAAGACTATAAGGACTCTGCGTACTTAGGGGGATCAACCCTTCGTACAATGTATTGTGCACAACCATTTTAACGCTAAACGTAAACCTCTAATAAAAGAGTTGTTCATCTCAGTATTTAGAATACAAGTCTGCACCAAAGTAAGTTTGGTTTGGATACAGTACCGGGTAATTTAGAATTCAACGGTAATCAACTAAGGATTAGTTGATTACAACAGAAATAATTGTATGCTATGGAATAATCATAACATAAATTGGCTTGAACAATATTAAATCAAGGTTATTGAAAATTGAGTACTAAGCATGCATAGTGAATAGTAATTTGAACTATAAGTTGTTCAAAACTAGAATATTGAAATAAAGTGACTCGCATGCTAAATAATAAGTTGCATATTAGAGAAACTTACTCAATATTAAACTATAAGATTTGGGATATTTGTATCGTTATGAGAACTGGATACAATAACTTATTCAATAATAGGCAATCTAGCTCTACGAAGGTGTAGAGGTAGCAATTTACAACAATTGTAATTGAATTTGAAAGCAATAACGTACTAATGAAATTAAAACTCGCACAATGAAGTTTTGAGTTAGAGAACTTGCTCAATTATAAAATAGAGTTAGAAAACTTGCCTTTAGCACAAGCTAAACCTTAAAACTTGAATCAATACCCTATACATATGCCATATTGACATAGTTAGTCATTACCAACATTGTATATTCATATAAACAAATATATACATCATATATGTTAAATTACCGTTTCACATAATCAACTATGTTACCAATAGGTAACACTTGATAGCATGTTCATTCATAGCTTAATACTACTGAAATCATCATTTAACATTCCTATTATTAACACATAACATTTTATTTTCCTAATTTGTATACTTAAACAAAACTGTCAAAACCTTACGCTAACTTCGCCTTTATGGCACCACAGTTTACATCTTTGTGGTTCGTATTCTTATTGAGTTAGCGTTAAGGGGTTCGGGTCACATGCCATTGATTGGCGCTGCGGCGTGGCACCGGCGGCCTTCTGACGCGAATTTGTCTTCTTTTGGTCGTCTCATCTTTGCGTGCGAGTCGAACTTCGGCGACCAAGCTCGGCAATAACATGAAGAAAAGCCAAATTGGCCTAAAAGCTTGAATCTAATAGACTGATTAACATGTAATACACATATAGACTTCATATAAACATATTTTTAAGACTTCTAACATGTTTCTACTCATAAAATAACATAAACATCAAAGTTACAACACCCAATTGCACTGTTTTTGACAAAAACTCCATTTTTGACATTTTTAATAAAAATCAACACTGTGATTTTGTTTTTCAATCAAAATAGAAATTTCAAAACATCATAGTTTTGATTATACATACTCTATCAATTTCCATAATCAATTTATCAATTTAACAACTAATTAAACCTTAATTTCTATTTTAAATTAAGTCATACTCGTACATATTTTTATATGAACACTCAGTAATATATTTTCTTCATAAAACACATACATACATGAATTAATTTATGTATAATCATACATAAACTCATGAGATATCCTTATAATCAATAATCATACAAAACTTATATACATAACAACAATTTATCTTTTATAAAAATTTCATAGAGAACTTTTTGGGAAGAGGAAAACTAAACTTTTAAAGTAAAAGGTTAAGCTCCTACCTTTGATTAAGAAGATGATGGCTACTTTTGATTATCAATTTATTTTCTCCAATTCCTTTATCAAAACCTGTTAGGATTTCTCTCAAATTCTCTCTAGTTTTCTTCTTCTTCTTCTTCTTCTTCTATTTTTCTTCAACTGAGTCTTTCTTCCTAACTCTAACTACGTAGAATAATATAACATATATAGTAATAATAGATATATTAAATATATAATATAATACTAACTTAACTGACATCAATTATAAACTTTTGAAAATCAAAAGCCGAAAGGCTTGTTTGGTTAAGCTAATAAAAATAACTCATTAACCCTTACACCTTGTTTGACAAATCTAACTAAAACAAATGGATTAATCCTTATACCTTATTTGATAAAACACTATTAGATTAAAGACTTATTATGCAATAAGACATGTTTGGCAAAAACTAAATTAAAGTCCTTTAATATATTTTAATAACTCTTTTATAGCAAGGTTATTTGTCACACTTCTATTTAATTAAATAATCAATTTAATCAATTCAAATACTAATCTATTAAATTACTTTAATACATAAATCATTATCACAAAACTATAATTTCTTTATAATTATAATTTTATTTAATCAACTAACGGTTTATTTTAATCACAAATTCAATTAAAATACTATAATTCATTTAATCATTATTAGCTCTCTAACTAAATTATTAAATTAAATTAGTATATATCCTCATAACAATTAATTTTCTTAGCTCCTTAATTATTTATTCAACAAATAATTAACTAAACCACATCAACTCAAATTGCCATTAAATACTTATACAATTCAATAAATATTTAATATTGCAAATAAATATTTAATATATAATATTTAATTATTTATTCAACAAATAATTAACTAAACAACATCAACTCAAATTGAACAATTATTTATTCAACAATAAACATATCCATTAAATACTTATATAAATCAATAAATATTTAATATTACACTTTAAAATTCTAGAATGTTACATCATTCCCTCCTTACAAGGATTGTGTCCGCAGAATCACAACTCAAACAAATCATTCGTTACATTCTTCCCTACTTACAAAGATTATGTCCCCAGAATCGAAGACACATATTAAACAAATAACTCAGGGTACTCTTTCAACATTTTCTCTTCGAGTTCCCACGTAGCTTCTTCAGCGTTGTGGTTCCTCCATATCACCTTCACAGAAGGTATCACTTTATTTTCTGAGCACTTGTTCTTTCCTGTCGACTATCTGGATAGGAACCTCTTCATAAGACAAATCTTTCTCGAGCTGTAACGGTTCATACTCGATCAAATGTTTGTAGTCGGGTTTATATGGTCGTAACACCGAAATATGAAAAATATTATGAATGTTTTCCAACTCTGGAGGTAGAGCTACCTCGTAAGCCACTTCTCCCACTCTTCGTAACACTTCAAAGGGTCCAATAAACCTCGGGCTTAGCTTTCCCTTTTTATCGAAACGAATTTTTTCCTTCCAGGGAGAAACTTTTAGGAATACAAAAGTTCATATGTCGAATGCGCGATCTTGTCTGTGTTGATCAGCATACTTTTTCTGTCTGTCTTGGGCTGCTACTAATCTTGTCCTGATGAGTTTGACCACGTCAGCAGTTTGTTGCACCAGTTCTGGTCCTAACAGTTGGCGTTCATCGACTTCATCCTAGAACAGTAGAGTTCTGCACTTTCTTCCGTACAATGCCTCATAAGTTGGCATGCCGATGCTCGCATGATAACTGTTGTTGTAAGCAAATTCCACCAACGGTAATTGTTCTTCCCAGCTTCTTTTAAAGTCCATGACACATGCTCTCAGCATATCTTCCAATGTCTGAATTATTCATTCGCTTTGGCCATCTGTTTGTGGACGATAAGCTATACTCATTCGTAACTGTATCCCCATGCATTCTTGTAGTCTCTTCCAGAAATTCGATGTGAATCGCGGATCTCTATCGGACACAATTGATACTGGCACTCCATGCCTCGAAACGATCTCTTTAATGTACAATCTTGTTAACTGATCAAGATTGAATCTAATCTTTATTGGTAGAAAGTGCGCTGATTTCATCAGTCTGTCCACTATCACCCAAATTGCATCGCATCCTCTCTGAGTAGTTGGAAGACCCACCACAAAATCCATCGTGATGTGTTCCCACTTCTATTATGGTATTTCCAACGGTTGAAGTAACCCGCTGGGTCTTTGATGTTCGGCTTTTACTCTTTGACATGTCAAGCATTCCGCTACGCATTCATCAACATCCCTTTTCATGTTTGGCCACCAAAAATGTCAGCGCAAATCTTGATACATTTTCGTGCTTCCTAGATGAATCAAATATCTTGTGTTGTGTGCTTCGGTTAAGATTTCGTCTTTCAGTTCTAGCACTGCTGGAACCCAAATTCTTCCCTCAAACCGTAGTAATCCTTCGGTATCGACCTTGTATTTTACATCACCGCCTTCAATTAGATTCTCTTTAATTTTCCCACACTCTTCATCTTGTAGTTGAGCATTCTTCTCTTTGTCCACTAAAGTTGGACCAGCTTCTATCTGGAATAGTTGTTCATCAGATTCTTTTGAAAATTTGATTTCCAACTCCAGTTTTGTATTTGCTGAAATGAGCTCCTCCTGAGTTGTTATCAGCATCAACTTTTCCCAACCTTTTCTGCTTAAAGCATCTGCCACCACATTTGCTTTGCCTGGATGATAAAAGATTTCACAATCATAATCTTTTATCAATTCCATCCACCTTCTTTGACACATGTTCAAATCCTTCTGAGTGAAAATATACTTCAGACTTTTGTGGTCTGTGTAGATCTCACATTTCTCTCCATAAAGATAGTGTCTCCATATCTTCAGAGCAAATACAACTGCAGCCAATTCCAAATCATGAGTCGGATACCCTTTCTCATAATCCTTTAGTTATCTTGATGCATACACAATAACTTTGTCGTTCTGCATAAGAACACAACCCAACCCTTTATGTGAGGTATCACTATACACCACAAAATTTCCTGTATTATCTGGTAATGTTAACACATGTGCCACACTTAACTTCTTCTTCAAATCTTGGAAACTTTCTTCACATTTCTTCGTCCAAACGAATTTTACAGCTTTCCTTGTCAAATTTGTTAGCGGAGTGGCTATCTTAGAAAAATTATGAATAAATCTTCTATAATAACCAGCTAGTCCCAAGAAACTCCTCACTTCTGACGGTGTTCTTGGTTGTTCCCAATTGATTACAGCTTCCACTTATGATGGATCCACTAAAATCCGTGACCCAAAAATTGTACACGATCAAGCCAAAATTCGCACTTAGAGAATTTCGCGTACAGCTTTTCCTTCCTTGGTGTTTCCAATGTCAAACGTAAATGTTCCACGTGTTCTTCTTGAGTTTTAGAATACAGCAGAATGTCATCAATAAATACCACTACATACTTGTCTAAGAATGGTTTAAACACCCTGTTCATCAAATCCATGAACCCAGCAGGGGCATTGGTTAAACCAAAAGACATCACCAAAACTTCGTAATGTAAAATACAGGAGTTACGAATGCCGATTCTAGGTATATCCTCCTTTCTTACCTTCAATTGGTGATACCCACTTCTCAAATCAATTTTTGAGAAATATATAGCACCCTTCAGCTGATCAAACAAGTCATCTATTCTAGGCAACGGATACCTATTCTTAATAGTGACTTTGTTTAACTCTTTATAATCAATGCTAAGACGCATTGTTCCATCTTTCGTCTTAACGAATAAAACTGGTGCTCCCCACGGCGATACGCTTGGTTGAATTTATTTCTTGTCTAGCAACTCTTGCAACTGTACCATCAGTTCCTTCATTTCCACCGGAGCCATTCTGTATGGGGCCTTCAATATCGGTGCTGTTCATAGCGCCAAGTCGATCACGAACTCAATTTCTCTGTCAGGCGGAAGTTCTGGCAAATCTTCTGGAAACACGTCTTCGAATTCTCTAACTACCGGTATTTCTTCTAGTTTCACACCCTTGTTCTAAGTATCGACTATGTAAGCTAAATAGCCCACACAACCTTGACTCAACAATTTCTTGGCCTGCATAGTCGTCAGACATTTCATTTGTCTAGGCGACTTGCTACCATAAAATACTACCTTTGACGGAGTCATAAGGTTTACACACTTCTTGTGACAATCGATTACTACTCCATATTTGAACAGCCAATCCATCCCCAAAATTACTTCAAATTCCCCGAGTCTAATCGGAATCAAATCTACCCACAAGATATTTTCTTTAATGTTAACCCTACAGTTCTTGTATAAGAATCCAACAGGGATTACTTCCTTATTCGTAATTTCTATGTTCAAAGGAAAATTCAGTTCTTCTCTAGGCAATTCTAACCTCTTAGCAAATTCATCTGATATAAACAAACAAGTAGCACCCGAATCAAATAATACATAAGCATTTATATAATTGATTGGAATAATACCTGACACCACATCTTGTGATTGCCTGACATCTTGCTGATCATATTCAAGGTTCGGGCGTGGGTTTGTTTGATGATGCAGGTCCTGCAATAGCCCATGTACCTCCATTGTTACCTCCATTGCTTCTGGTTGTCACTCCGTCCTTCTTTTTAGGACATTCACGAGCAAAGTGATCCTTGGATCCGCACGTGAAGCACACATTCTTCTTTGGTTGAGTGCAACTTGGGGAGATGTGACCCTCCTGGCCACAATTGAAGCATACTCGCTTCCCCATCAAGCATGCACCCTTGTGGAATTTCTCGCATGTCGCACATGCTTCAAACTTTTTGTTTTGCTGGTTACCTTGCTGGTGTCCAGTACCCATGCTCCCATTCCACTTCCTCTTTAAGCTGTTGTTGTTGTTGTTGTTGTTGTTGTTGTTGTTATTGCTGTTTCCATCGCTGCCACTCCCATTCTTAGTCTCATTCTCATTCCTCTTCTTCTTTTGTTCCTGGTTGAACTTTGTCACTGCCTCACCTCCACCTTCAACGAGTACTTCTTTCTCCATCACCGCTGTAAATGTCTTCAACTGGAAAAGGGAGACCCTACTGTATAGCCAGGGCTTCAGTCCCTGTTCAAATCTCTTCGCCTTACGCTCGTCTGTGTTGACCTGATATGGCACAAACCTCGCCAATTCATTAAATTTCGTGGCATACTCCGATACCATCATCGTTCCTTGTTTTAATTCTAGAAACTACACTTCTAGCTGACTCTTCGAACTCTCCGGGAAATAAGTCTCGAAGAACAACTCCTTGCACCTATCCCAGGTCATCACTCCTGGCCCTTCACGAGTTTTATTGGCCTGCCACCAATAACTACCTTCTGCTTTCAACATGAATGTTGTGAAAGCAGTCTTCTAATCATCCCCTACCCTAGCGACATCGAACACCTTTTCTATTTCCGTAATCCAGTACGTGCTTATTTGGATTCATAGAACCCACAATGAAATTCGTGGTCCAACCGCCTTGAAATCCTTAAACGTTGTACCATGGTTTTGTGGTTGATCCTGCAACGCTCCTGTCAGTAGTGCCACTAGTTATTGAACGAGGTTACCATCAACATTGTCGTTATTGGTAGTTCTCTCATTGTTTCTCTGTCGGGGTGGTTAACGTCTAGGAGGCATTTTCTATTTAAACAAAACATCTATTAGACTATTACTCAACTTCTTTAAGTATTTCTAATTAACTTGCCTCCATAAAAGAAATAACCACATAACACATAACACTTTAAATAAAATAATAACTTTTATTTATTCATAATTACTTCGAAAAACATAAAAAAAAAAAAATAGCATCACTGCTATTTCATTCCTTTCCTGAACTACAAAAGTTACAGCACAAAATCATTATTATCATATCCCATGGTTACTTAACACTAGGGATTTACACATTATTTAATACTTATTACGTGCATTACAGGCACATTTTCTATGATGATCTATTAAGATACTTCTTAGCCCTATCACGTTCTTCCTCCATGACTCGAAACATTGTTTTGCGATCTAACACGAATGACGGCAGCGTCTCGAACTGAATCGGATATCCCATGATCCGATCTTGAGCTCGATTAATTGCGGTGTTAAAAACTTTATCCATGTCTTCCATCTTCATCCTCTTCGCCTGTTAGTCCCTTACTGCTCTTCTAGTTCGTTGATAAGCTTCCTCGTATGCATCTTCAGCTCTTACCCTCTTGGTAGCTTCTTCCTTCAACTTGTTCTTCAGTTCCACGACCATCTCGATCAATTGTTCCTTCTCTCCTTCTGTTTGTACTAGTTTCTCCTCGACATTTGTCAGTCGTTCTTCACGATCCTGGATCTCGCCGTCTTTTTGTGTCATTGCAGTCTGTTGTTCAACTACTATCTCCTACAACTCCTCAACTGTATCCTGAAGTTCCACGTTACGGTCATGCACCTCATCGTATATACGGCCTGCTATCGAGTTAAGTGGAATCCTTTCCTCCTCGTCCTCATCATCATCATCCTCCTCGTCTGTCTCCACATCATCATCCTCATGTTCAACTACTTTGACCAACGGGGCTGACTCCCGTGGAAGTAGTTGTTCCCAAACTACGTGAATGTCACGAGGCTCCTCCTCTATAGGCACTTGAGGTCCCTCCTCCCTAGCCTGGCTGGATTCTCCGACATTAGTCATCCTGACAACAAAGTTTTAAAGTTTTAATTATTAATCATTACTATTCGACACTCACGAGTACATAATTTAAAATCACATAAGCACATAAGTGTTTTATTACTTCTTTCCTAAAACTAGATAAGAGTTAACTCCACTATCTTTTCAAAGGTTACTTCCTAAGACTTTCCCCCCACCTAAGGTTTATAACCTAAAGCTTTGATACCAACCTGTGACACCCCCAAATCCTGGTACTTCATTTCCTCAAGATTTGGTGTTCACTTAATCAAAACATTCATCTATAACTACCCAATTATAATACAATTGAAAAATAAAACCTGCCCATACAGGAATAAATTTATATAAAAATCTCCCAGGTTATCTAACCTTTAACAACAATCATTCAAATGCGGAATTTAAATAAAGTTCATTACAATCTTTAAACCAAAGTCTGATAATAAAACTATCGAATCTATTACAAGTCTTCAGTACTTGTTCATCTTTCCTTTTCCTTTACTGGTGCTAAGTACGTCACCAGTTTTAACTTTAGCTTTAAGAAATTTTATAGGCAAGAGTGAGCAAACAAGGGCCACTTGAAATAACAATAAATAAATCTTTAAACTTTTACATCAATTGCCAATATTAGGCTCGATAGAACTGAACAATATATTCTATTAACTTTCTAAAAATTTTAACATTTACTGAGGGTCTAATGACCACGAATCATGTCCACAGTTATAAGTAATCTTTCAACTTTAACTTTGACAGTCATAAGACTATAAGGACTCTACGTACTTAGGGGGATCAACCCTTCGTACAGTATTGTGCACAACCATTTTAACGCTAAGCGTAAACCTCTAATAAAAGAGTTGTTCATCTCAGTATTTAGAATACAAGTCCGCACCAAAGTAAGTTTGGTTTGGATACAATACCAGTAATTTAGAATTCAACGGTAATCAACTAATTAATTGATTACAACAGAAATAACTGTATGCTATGGAATAATCATAACATAAATTGGCTTGAACAATATTAAATCAAGGTTATTGAAAATTGAATACTAAGCATACATAGTGAATAGTAATTTGAACTATAAGTTGTTCAATACTAGAATATTGAAATAAAGCGACTCGCGTGCTAAATAATAAGTTGCATATTAGAGAAACTTACTCAATATTAAACTATAAGATTTGGGATATTTGTATTGTTATGAGAACTAGATACAATAACTTATTCAATAATAGGCAATCTAGCTCTACGAAGGTGTAGAGGTAGCAATTTACAACAATTGTAATTGAATTTAAAAGCAATAACGTACTAATGAAATTAAAACTCGCACAATGAAGTTTTGAGTTAGAGAACTTGCTCAATTATAAAATAGAGTTAGAAAACTTGCCTTTCGCACAAGCTAAACCTTACAACTTGAATCAATACCCTATACATATGCCATATTGACAAAGTTAGTCATTACCAACATTGTATATTCATATAAACAAATATATACATCATATATGTTAAATTACCCTTTCATATAATCAACTATGTTACCAATAGGTAACACTTGATAGCATGTTCATTCATAGCTTAATACTACTGAAATCGTCATTTAACATTCCTATTATTAACACATAACATTTATTTTCTAAATTTGTATACTTCAACAAAACTGTCAGAACCTTTCGCTAACTTTCATATTTGCTTATTTCATAGATTTACATTGTGGTTCATTTGGCACACACTACTTTGTGTTGGTGTTGCGGCTCAGGTCACATGCCATTGGTTGGTATTTGCCACGGCATGCAAAGGCAATGTCAATACATGAGATTTGTCTTTGTTGGGCCTCATTGCGATGCGAGTCCGAACTTCGGTGACCAAGCTCTAAGAAACAAGATGAACAAAAGCCAAATTGGCCTAAAATCTCGAATCTAATAGACTGATTAACATGTAATACACATATAGACTTCATATAAACATATTGTGAAGACTTCTAACATGTTTCTACTCAAAAAATAACATAAACATCAAAGTTACAACACCCAATTCCACTGTTTTTGACAAAAACTCCATTTTTTGACATTTTTAATAAAAATCAACACTGTGATTTTGTTTTTCAATCAAAACAGAAATTTCATCATAGTTATGATTATACATACTCTATCAATTTCCATAATCAATTTATCAATTTAACAACTAATTAAACCTTAATTTCTATTTTAAATTAAGCCATAGTCATATATTTTTCATATGAACACTCTGTAATATATTTTCTTCATAAAACACATACATACATGAATTAATTTCTCTATAATCATACATAAACTCATGAGATAACCTTATAATCAATAATCATACAAAACTTATATACACAACAATAATTTATCTTTTATAAAAATTTCACAGAGAACTTTTTGGGAAGAGGAAAACTAAACTTATAAACAAAAAGGTAAAGCTCCTACCTTTGATTAAGAAGATGATGGCTACTTTTGATTATCAATTTATTTTCTCCAATTCCTTTATCAAAACCTGTTAGGATTTCTCTCAAATTCTCTCTAGTTTTCTTCTTCTTCTTCTCTTTTTCTTCAACTGAGTCTTTCTTCCTAACTCTAACTACGTAGAATAATATAATGTATATAGTAATAATAGATATATTAAATATATAATATAATACTAACTTAATTATTAAATTAAATTAGTATATATCCTCATAACAATTAATTTTCTTAGCTCCTTAATTATTTATTCAACAAATAATTAACTAAACCACATCAACTCAAATTGCCATTAAATACTTATACAATTCAATAAATATTTAATATTGCAAATAAATATTTAATATATGATATTTAATTATTTATTCAACAAATAATTAACTAAACCACATCAACTCAAATTGAACAATTATTTATTCAACAATAAACATATCCATTAAATACTTATATAAATCAATAAATATTTAATATTACACTTTAAAATTCTGGAATGTTACAGATTCCCACCAGTAATATGCCTCTCATTGCAACATAAAGGTGGCAAAAGGAACTTTTTGCTCCTCGGAGCATCCTAAGACATCAAATATCATGGTGATCTGCTTTTTCCATGCATCTGCCTTAAGTGGTTTTGGCTCTCCAATAAACTCCGATGGTCCCAGCTCCTTGAACTGTTTAGCGGTGACCGTCCGAGAGTTTCCAGTGTTTCCACCTACATTTTGGACAGGAGTTTATCTTGCCTGATGTTGTACGAATTGTAGAAAGCTCCTAAACATTCTGTCGTTCGTTATTTGGTCGGTGTTGTTGGTCACCTGAGGATTATTGTCTTATTGTTGCACATTATCCTAGGTATTAATATGTGGTGACTCCACGATCTCATGTGCTTCATTGCTTATCTCAACATTTTCGGATGCCATTTTCCAATACTGCCACAAAATAAGGGTTAATTAATATATCACATATTATCCCTATACTCTGACCGACCAGTTAAATACCAAATAAACTTAGGTAGGTCATACTAGCGAAGGAATCCCCCGTATCTCCCCTCCTAGTTCTTGTCTCACATCTTAGCCAGGGATCATATCCCTAAGCTTTGATACCAACTGTGACGCCCCCAAAACAGGTATACATCACCCATCTTGGGTCGCCAGATACAAGGTACTGAATACAAATACAACTTAATTATACAACAGTCGTGTAAAATACGACAAAACATAGACTGTGAGTTTTAATACAAATATTGTCATCTAGACAATATACAAACTCAATGGGGTCCTCATTACATTTATTATCACACTATTTCAAAGAATAGTGAGGACTACTAATGCACCATCTAGGACCATCACTCTGTTCCCCGACTAGTCCCTGCTACGTTCTCATTTCCTGAAGAGAAGAGTGAAAGAAATGGTGAGCTCAACTAGCCCAGTAAGAAATATTATGACTAAGATAATGCAGAACAAATTATCATTAGCCTTCAATAATGTTAAACTGATAAAATACAACAGACATCAAGTTTAACTGCAACGGAACAAGCAATCCATTAAAAGAGTCAAGTATAAAATAAAATCTACTATCTTTTATGATTTAAAAGGTTTCACATCACTTTTATCGCTGAGACTCGACTTAATAAATAAAATCGAATCATCCCTGCTCCATGGCCAAGGATATTCATGTAATCATCAATGGTCATGACTATACCGAATAATCCATAGTCATAATCATACCAAGAACTGTCCACCAATGAACTACAGGCCAATGAGGACTTTTACCACATCATTCGTCACATTACGGTCATGATTATACTGAATAATCCATGGTCATAATCATACCAAGTCCATCTATGCACGTAAGCCAAAGATGACTTTCATCACAATATAAGCATGAGGATGATGACAATGACATAATAATTCAATAAAACAAGTTCAATAATTAATTTTAAAGATTTATAAATTAATTTATCATGAACCCAATAATGTCCAAATTGTCAACATGATACTGCTTTGTGGAGTAAAATTCAAGAATGCTTAGAAGAATATTTCCATGAAAAGATACTGGATGAAGCGCAAATATCAAGGATATTCCACTAATTTCATGGAGTATAGAAGCCAAAGCTTTAACCAATCGAGTATAATAGAATATATGAAGCGCAAATGGATTTTTAAGCGCCATGCGGTAATCCACGAGATGCAGATCATTTCCACAATTTAATAAGGAATGAATACGAAGGATCATTCACTATGCATATGGTAATCCACATGGCGAAAGTTATTCCAATGTAATAATAAAGAATGGAATAATGAAGGATTCACCATGAGTGCGATAGATCGCACCGATATTTGTGTTATTCCCAACATAATAATAAATAATGGAACCAGGTCCGGCATAAACGTACAGACAGCATATTTTGACAGAATAATAAATAATGGAACCAGGTTCGGCGTAAACGCACAGACAGGATGTTCTGACAGGATAATAAATAATGGAACCAGGTCCGGCGTAAATGTACAGAAAGGATATTCCAACAGAATAATAAAGAATAGAATGACAGAAGAATTTTACCATATATGTGGTACTTTGCATAGACAGGTTATTCCAACATAATGATAAATAATGAAATAATAGAAGAATTTCACCAAGTATAGGGTAGCTCAGCGTATCTGAGTTATTCAACGTAATAATAAAGAATGGAATAACTGAAGTTCTCTTCATGAATATAAAAGAAATAATACCCCTTACGAGTACAACAAATAATCTCCCTTACCTTAGAAAAATTGAATACTGGAGTAATGAAGTAGCAGAACACTTTTCTTCTTTCTCTCTATAGTTTCTCTCTCTAGAGTTTCAGTGAATTAGTAAGAAATAATGAAGGAATGAGCTTCTATTTATAGGAGAATGGACTGAATAGTAACTAATTCATGAACGGTCCAGATTGATTTACTTTTAAACGGACGGTCCATATTGATTTACTATTAAAACTTAAAGCAACGGTCCATAATGATTTACTATTAAAACTTTAAACCAGCGATCCATATTGATTTACTATTATAACTTTCCACCAGCGGTCCATATTGATTTACTATTATATCTTCAACCAACGATCCATATTGATTTACTATTATAACTTCAACCAACGGTCTGAAAAATTAGCACATCTCCTCATGGAATAATATTGTACCCAAAAATGATTTGGACGGAAAAGAAATATATTTTACGGGTGAATAGTAATTCGTGAATAGTAACTCGTGAATAGTACTCCAACACGAAAAGTGTCCCGAATACCCGATTGAACAATATAACCTCCAAACATCAATTATTATCGAAATAAATATCGATTTCTACTAACACTAATAATCCCAACACAATAGAACTATCAATTTTATCTTTAATCAACACGAACTTATTCATCATTAATATTATAACTCATAATATTTAACAACCATGTCGTTCCCAGGAAAGATGGGACTTTCCAATAAGGATTTCTGTGACGCCCCCAAAATAGGTATACATCACCCATCTTAGGTCGCCAGATACAAGGTACTGAATACAAATACAACTTAATTATACAACAGTCGTGTAAAATACGACAAAACATAGGTTGTGAGTTTTAATACAAATATTGTCATCTAGACAATATCCACACTCAATGGAGTCCTCATTACATTTATTATCACACTATTTCACAGAATAGTGAGGACTACTAATGCACCATCAAGGATCATCATTCTGTTCCCCGACTAGTCCCAGCTACGTTCTCATTTCCTGAAGAGAACACTGAAAGAAAGGGTGAGCTCAACTAGCCCAGAAAGAAATATTATGACTAAGATAATGCAGAACAAATTATCATTAGCCTTCAACAATGTTAAACTGATAGAATATAATAGACAACAAGTTTAACTACAGCAGATCAAGTAATCCATTAGAAGAGTCAAGTAAGGTATAAAATCTACTATCTTCTATGATTTAAAATGTTTTTCATCAACTTTATCGCTGAGACTCAGCTTAATAAATAAAATCGAATCATCCCTGCTCCACGACCAAGGATATTCATGTAATCATCAATGGTCATGACTATACCGAATAATCCCTGGTCATAATCATACCAACAACTATCCACCAATGAACTACAGGCCAATGAGGACTTTTACCACATCATTCGTCACATTACGGTCATGATTATACCGAATAATCCCTGGTCATAATCATACCAAGTCCATCTATGCACGTAAGCGAAAGATGACTTTCAACATAATATAAGCATGAGGATGATGACAATTCAATAAAACAAGTTCAAGAATAAATTTTAAAGATTTATAAGTTAATTTATCCTGAACTCAATAACGTCCAAATTGTCAACTTGATATTGCTTTATGAAGTAAAATTCAAGAATGCTCAGAAGAATATTTCCATGAAAAGATACTGGATGAAGCGCAAATATCAAGGATATTCCACTAATTTCATGGAGTATAGAAGCCAAAGCTTTAACCAACTGAATATAATAAAATATATAAAATTGCAAATGGATTTTTGTCCGCCATGCGGTAATCCAAGTAGACAGATCATTTCCACAATTATATAAGGAATGAATACGAAGTATCATTCACCATGTATGTGGTAATCCACATGACATGAGTTATTCCAATGTAATAATAAAGAATGGAATAATGAAGGATTCACCATGCATGCGATAGTACGCGCATGCAACAAGGTTATTCCCAACAAAATAATAAATAATGGAACCAGTCCCACAGAAACGCATGCGAGGATATTACGGCGAATAATAAATAATGGAACCAGATCCGCGTAAACGCACGTACGTGATATTCGGCTGAATAATAAAAATAATGGAACAGTCCCACAGAACGTTACATCTGTGATATTCTCAAATAATAATAAAGAACGGAATATTAGAAGAATTTCACCATGTATGCGATACTTCGCATAAACAGGTTATTCCAACAGAATAATAAGAATGGAATAACAAAAGAATTTCACCAAGTATAGGGTATCCCGCGTATACAGGTTATTCCATTAGAATAATAAAGAATGGAATAACAAAAGTTCTCTTCATGAATAAGAAAGAAAGAATACCCCTTCTGAGTACAACAAATAATATCCCCTACCTTAGAAGAAACTGGATATTGGAGTAGTGAAGTAGTAGAATACTTTTCTTCTTTCTTTCTATAGTTTATCTCACTAGAGTTTCAGTGAATTCGTAAGAAATAATGAAGGAATGAGCTTTTATTTATAGAAGAATGGAATAAATAGTAACTAATTCATGAATGGTCCAGATTGATTTACTTTTAAACGGAAGGTCCATATTGATTTACTATTAAAACTTAAAGCAACGGTCCATACTGATTTACTATTAAAACTTTAAACCAGCGATCCATATTGATTTACTATTATAACTTTCCAACAGCGGTCCATATTGATTTACTATTATATCTTCAACCAACGGTCTGAAAAATTAGCACATCTCCTCATGGAATAATATTGTCCCCAATAATGATTTGGACCAAAAAGAAATATATCCTACAGGTGAATAGTACCCTATGAATAGTAACTCGTGAATAGTAATTCGTGAATAGTAACTCATGAATAGTAACTCGTGAATAGTACTCCGACACGAAAAGTGCCTCGAATACCCGATTGAACAATATAACCTCCAGACATCAATTATACTAACACAAATAAGTCCAACACAAAGGAATTATAAAATTCATCTTTAATCAATACGAACTTATTCATCATTAATATTATAATTCATAATATTTAACAACCAGATCGTTCCCAGGAAAGAGGGGGCTTTCCGATAAGGATTTCTCCTTATTGGCGCGCAATTAGTTGACCAAACCTCTCCTTGACAGAACTTCTAGATATTGTCAATATTACAAATAATAATATGAATAACTTTGTCATCTCAATTATTGATTTAATAATATAACATATTATGCAGATGATACTGTAACAATAATTGAATCAATAAAATGAGAGATATGATGCAGCAATTATAGTAGAAATAATTGAGTATAACTGAGTGACTTATCACATAAGTATCAATAATCAATATCGTGTGCTACTATGAAACCACGCGTATTACTGTACTTTTAATACCGAGTAGTTCAATAGTTTTTATGGAAACACTTTCGCCGTTATTTTTATAAAATGATAATTCTGTTGTTTTCTAAATACGACAATACTTTCGTTGTGGGGTCCACCAATGATTGTGCCGTCGTACAGATATTCCCCGATAAAAAAAATATTCCCCGACCAATCGAATATTATACAACAACTTGCATACTTTGCAAATTTTATAAATACTTCCCACAACTATAACATTATATTAAATCCACACCATAATATTAAAAAAATATATTTTGAGAAAAATTAAATCTTATTCATAAAATTCGGGGTCTCACAATCTCCACTCCTTATGAAATTTCACCCTCGAAATTTACGTAAGTACCTGGTATGCTGACGATATAAGGATACCTTGACTTCATTTCAAATTCTAACTCTTGAGGTATAACCTTTGAGTGTCGAATATAATCCTTCTTATCCAAGATTTTAACACGTATCTCCTCATACGTTAAATCATCCGCTATCTCGTCCGGTTCTAAATTAATAACGTGGTTCGGGTCGTCCCCATATTTACGTAACATCGATACGTAAAAAAACGTTCTGAACACGCAACATACTTGGCGATAAAACGAGTCTATAGGCCACAGTTCCTACTCGATCGAGGATTTCAAATGGGCCAATTAAATCGAGGGTTGAGATTTCCTCTCTTCGTCGATTCTTGCTTCTAGAATAACGCCCTCTTGAACCTTCTTAGTTCTTCACATTCATCTGCTCCGGGTGTGTAGCTTGAGCGGCTTTAACTTTATCGATTAAAGTCGATTCTACTCATATATTCGTTATCTTCACGGGTTCGTATATTCGCACTTGTAAACGCATACGATCTTCTACTCAACGCGTCAGCTACCACGTTCGCTTTTCCACGATGGTATTAAATGATATGATCGTAATCTTCAACGGCTCAAGCCAACGTCTTTGGCACATGTTACGTTCGTTTTAGGTGAAGAAAATATTTGAGGGTTTAAGAAATGGGTTTTATACTGGGGTCAATACAAAATTTGATTTCACGCTCTAGGGGCAGGCTAATAAGTCTTCAAGAATACGTCAGGAAATTTATTAACAATAGAAATATCATTCAAAACTATGACTCTCATCCAAGACTTGGATATCACATCACATTGATACCTATCAACTTGCCACCGTTATTCACAACGTCCCCTACAGAAAGTTCGGCTTCGGTGCATTCCACACAAGGAAGTCACCAGCGAAAGGCTCAGGGCTCTTTACTTATGACTTGATATGACAATGATGACTTTAGTGGTTTGGTTGTTTGAATTCACATAACAGATTGGTTAGGAATATGAAAGCTAACAACCTTACGAAAAGCATGATGAGTAGTTAACTAATTGATTCCTAAAATCGCATCAAAGGCAAGTATTTTCAAAGAGATAAGATCGACAGGTAACGTGAAAGTGTCGATTTGAATTAAACAAGATTTATAAATAGTAGATGTAACGAATGTTTCTCCCAACTGAGTTTTAACAGATAAATCAAAATCTAACTTCTCCGGAGTTAAATTCAAACATTGAACACAACTAGGTGAAATAAAAGAGTGCGTAGAACCGGTATCTAACACGGTATAGACTTCGCAAGAGTTTATGATTAACTTACCCGTGATAATTTTATTCAGGTTCCTCGTCAAAAAAAACGCTCTCTCTTAAACTACCGGCTTTGGTTTGTCTGGGACATCCTTTGGCATCACTATCCCAGCTGGACTTGACTTTGGTGCACAACAAAATCGGGCTAAGTGACCTTCTTTTGCATAATTATAACATGCTTTGGACTGCATCATGCAGTTTGGACTGATATGTCCCTCCCCTCCGCATTTGAAGCATACGACCGGCGGTCGGTTTCCTTCCTTAACAGGTGTTGGTGCTGTTGTCTTTCCATCATTATTGAACCTTCTCTTCTTGAAATTTCCACTTCTATTATCTTGGCCATGATTACCACCGAAGTGGTTACCATTCTTGGCGTGATAATTTCCCCCACGATGGTTATCATTGTTCTGATGGCCATTGCCACTGGTACGATTATTATCGTGTTGTTGGTCATTACCTTTTGGTTGTGCTGAATCATTATCCCGCTTCAATAACTGAGCCCTATTCACAACATCTGAATATAAGCAAAGTTTGTGAGAAATGAGGTATTGATGTATATCGGGTTTCAAACCTCTTAGAAACATTCGCGTCATTCGCTCCTCATTATTGACCAAATGGGATGCAAATCGGGATAACTCGGCAAACTTAGCCTCATACTGCGACACGGTCATATTGTTTTGTTCCAACTTGATAAACTCCACCTCCTTCATGTGACGAATACTTTCGGGAAAGTACTTGTCGTTGAACAGCTCTTGGAACTTCTCCCAAGACATCTTGAGTGCTTTAGGTTGGGTACGTTTTACAGATTCCCACCAATAATCTGCTTCTTCATGCAACATAAAGGTGGCAAGGGGAACCTTTTGCTCCTCAAAGCATCCCAAGACATCAAATATCTTGGTGATCTGCTTTACCCACGTCTCTGCCTTAAGTGGTTCTGGCTTTCCCAAAAACTCTGGTGGTCCCAGCTCCTTGAACTGCTTAGCGGTGACCAACTGTGGGTTGCCATTATTTCCACCTGTATTATGAACAGGAGTTTCTCTTGCCTGATGTTATATGAATTGCAGAAAGCTCCTAAACATTTCGTCGTTCGTCATTTGGACGGTATTGTTGTTCACCTGAGGATTATTATCTTCCTGTTGCACATTATCCTAGGTATTAATATGTGGTGACTCCACGATCTCATGTGCTTCATTGCTTATCTCAACATTTTCGGATGCCATTTTCCAATACTGCCACAAAATAAGGGTTAATTAATATATCACATATTATCCCTATACTTTGACTGACCAGTTAAATACCAAATAAACTTAGGTAGGTCATACTAGCGAAGGAATCCCCCGTCTCTCCCCTCCTAGTTCTTGTCTCACATCTTAGCCAGGGATCATATCCCTAAACTCTGATACCAACTGTGACGCCCCCAAAACAGGTATACATCTGTAAGACCCCAACTTATTATTAATGAAATTTAATTTTCTCTATTTATTATTTTAAAATAGTAAGGGTTGATTTGATTAATGTGGATAGTTAGGGGTAAAATACGCAAATACTTCAAAATAAGCAAGTGGTTATAAAATATTCGTTTGGTCGTGGAATATTAAATCGCTTGTGGGAATATTAAATGACGACGTCATGACCGTATGTGTGGGCCCATAACGGGAAAGCGATTGGATGAAGAAAGCGACAAATATAAGTTGGTTAAAAATAATGGCGTAGTTATTCACCAATTAATCTTTGTTAAAATACTAAATTGGTTAAAACACAAGAAGATTACCAGTATTGCACCAATTATTGATTCTTACGTAAGAAGGCACTACTCAATAATGTTACACAGTAATTCTTGCTCACGATTATTTTATTGAGTTAATAATTCTTTGCGTTGATATTTTATATTTCGTTGTTTTCAATAATTGTCATTATACAATTATTTTCATTATCGAAGCAATAATTCATATTATCCGAATAATATTATTAAATAACATTATTGGCAATGTCTAAAAGTTATGTCTAAGGAGAGGTTTGGTCACCTAATTGCGCCCAAGAAGGAGAAATTCTTATTGGAAAGCCCCTCTTTCACAGGAACCCGCTCTGTCATCAATATTGTGATTACGTAATATTATTTGTGAATAATTAATTATTGATTCATATGATGAGGAAAATATTAATTTTATGTGGATATAGATGGAGAAAATTTTTAATGTGACAATTGTTGAAAATTGAACTTTATCTTTTTCCGATAAAATAATTCATTTAAATATATTATTATATTTTAATAATATAATAATGGTGATATTTTTACAACGAATGTGGGATATATGAGTATACGAGGAGGAAGAGTATTTTTGTTGCAATAAATGTTTAAAACATGTTAAACATGTCATTGGACCCCATTTATTAATCGAAATTTGATTATAGCTCGTAAAATTGCTTCGTTTGTGGATTTCGGTCAATTTACATTTGGAATTCGGAAAAACTTTCTTCCGCAGTTATATATTAATATTTTATTAAATTTTACGCTTTGGTGTTCTAAGCATTTTCCTATAAATAGGGTGCTTAGGTTAGAATTGAAAATCACACTTAAATCGAAGTTTTCTCTCTATATTATCGAGCGTATTCTTGTGAGTATTTTGAGTATACTTTGAGTATTGTTAGACGGTGCAAGTTCCTTCAAAGACTATACCCTAAGATTCGACTAGAAGTACTAATCTTTCGAGGTAAGGGATGTTATTTTCTTCTCAAATGATATTATTTCTTCAATATCATTATGCTGAAATATTAGTTGGAACTTTTTATCAAATTTGGAACTTTTTCATGTCGGGGTTATTATTCATGAGTTACTATTCACGAGTTACTATTCATGAGTTACTATTCACGAGTTACTATTCACGAGTACTATTCATGAAGCGTGAAGATGTTTTTTGTGGAATTTCTATCTTTTGGTGTGAGTTACTATTCACGATATCGGCCTTTATTCACGTAAATCCAGCACTATTCATCGAAAAATAAAATTTCTTCTTTTTGTCCAAAATATCTATTCTGGATACTAGCTTTGATTGTATCCATGTTTTGATCATTCTTGAATTTTACACCACTGCGATTATTTTTGAGGTATTTTTTGGACGTGAATAAAACAAAGTACGAATCCTTAATCCTTAATCCTTGTCATTTTGTTTCACTGGATTCGTTTCTTTAAAAATATTTTTCATCATCCTCAGTCTTAAATGATGATATTATTGAATATCTTTGCTTTCTGTAGTGCAAAGATGAATGATTTCGTAAGAATATCTTTGGTCGAAAAGATGAAGCAGTGTTTAGATGAACATGACTAATCGATGAATATCTTTGGCTCAGAGTGCAAAGATGAATATTTCATTCCAGATGTATATTGATTGATGTCTGAGGGATAAAAGATAGAGCGATGAACTTTTAAATTCATACATAGAAGATAGTAGTTTGCATTCTCTACTTAACTCTTCTAATGAATTATTATTTCATTGCGAATATTGACTTAAAATTTGTTGTCTATTGTATTCTATTAGATTTTTCCTGTTGAAGACTAACGATAATTTGTTGTATATTATCTTAGTCATAATATTCTTTTCTTGAGCTAGTTGAGCTCACCCTTTTCCTTTTTGTTCCATTTTTCTTCTCGGGAGGCGAGAATATAGCGAAAGTGCAGTGGGTTTGGAATGAAGGTTTAGAGAGAGTTGTTTAGTAGTCCTCACCATTTTCGTAAAATAATGTATCAATAAATATGATGAGGATTTATTTGAGTATAGATATTGTCTAGAAGATAATATTTGTATTCAAACTCACAGTTTTACTATTGTAATAATAAAAGTTGTAGTTGTTTCTGTACCATGTATTGACAACTCAGAATGGGTGATGTATACCTATTTTGGGGGCGTCACAGTTGGTATCAGAGCTTAGGGATATGATTTCTGGCGGAGATCGGGGAATAGAACTAGGAGGGGAGAGACGAGTAAATCCTTCGCTAGTGTGTCCTACCTAAGCTTATTTTTTTTAGTTGGTCAGTATATAAGGATGTTATGTGACATATTGATTTCCTTAATTAAGCCTTGTTTTATGACAGTATTTAAGAATGTCGACTGAGAATATTAACAATGGAAATGAGACCGGAGACGCGTCAGACTCACCAATGAGGAGAACGCGTAACAGTGGTGGTAATGTTCCTCCTGTGAACAACACCACCGAAAGCGAGATGATGAGCGAGGGATGTTTAGATGTTTTTTGCAGTTCATGCAAAAATCGACGAGGAGACTCGTGTTCAAAATACTGAGGAGGAAATGATAGCAATTCATGGGTTGTCACAACCAAGCGATTCAAAGAGTTGGGACCACGAATTTAAGGAAAAGCCGATCCGATCATGGCGGAAACATGGGTCAAGCAAATTACCAAGATATTCGATGTCTTGGGATGAAGCGGAGAACGAAGGTTCCATTCGCCACCTTTATGTTAAAGTGGCGAGGCGGACTCATTGGTGGGAGTCGTGAAGCGCACTCCATCCAAACCACTTTTCAAGATGTCTTGGGAGACGCGTTTTAGAAACTATTTAATGACAAATACTTTCACGAAAGTGTTCGCTATATGAAGGAAGTGGAGTTTATTAGATCGGAGCAGAACAACATGGCGGTGTCTCGAAGACGAGGCAAAGTTTGCGAGTTATCCGTGTTTGCACCTCATTTGGTGGAGAATGAGGAACGATGACGCGGATGTTTCTTAGAGGTTTGAAACCCTAAGATACGTCATATCTCATTTCTCATAAATTTTCTCTCTATTCGGATGTTGTAAAGCAGGGCTCAATTATTAGAGCGAGATAACGAAACTACGGTCAACTGAGGGACCACAACCGAGGATCGTATTCAGAGATAGCGATCAGCAGAATAATGATAACCAAATGGAGAAAAAAGCAGAGACGGACAAAAATGGTAACCACTCTCGGTGGTAATCATGGCCATGAAAATAGAAGAAGCGAGTGGGAGGAGATTTTAAAAAGAGGAGATTTAACAATGACCATGTGAAGACGACGGTCTTGGAAGAATCGGTTCTAAGGGAGGAGAACGACCACCCATCATATGTTACAAATGCAAAAAGAGGGACATATCGGTCAAAGCGCCTACAACAGTTCAAGGTATGCTATAATTGTGGAAAGGAAGGACATATCGCTTCGAGATTGTACAAGAAGCGAAAACCTAGTTCAAGCGAGGACGGTGACTCAAAAGATCATCCTAGAAAAGTCAAAGTCAACGATTCCGGAAGAAGCGTTTGTTGTGACCGGTCATAATGCGAGGAACCCAAACGAGGTGATCACGGTAAGCTATTTATAAATTCTTGCGAAGTTTATACCTTACTTGATACTGGGCATACCAATTCATTTATCTCTCCCGCATGTGCTCAACGTTTAAACTTGACTCAGGAGAAATTAGACTTTGACCTATCTGTGGAAACTCCGTTAGGAGAAACTTTCATCACATCCAATCGTTTATAAATCTTGTTTGATTCAAGTTGGCACCATCACCTTACACATTGACCTTATCTCTTTAAAGATACTTGCTTTTGATGTGATTTTAGGGATTGATTGGTTAACTACTCATCATGCCAAAATTGATTGTGTTCGTAAGGTTGTTAGTTTTCATATTCTAACCAACCTGTTGTATTTAATTCAAGCAACTAAACCTTTAAAATCAATCATCATCATATCTAATCAAAAAGCTATTCGTTTATTGAAAACGGATGTCAAGCTTTCTTAGCCCATGTTATGGATTTGAATAAAGACACGCCAAATTTGAATAATATTCCTGTTGTTATTGACTTTCCGACGTATTTCGAAGAACTTCCGGTCTACCCCGTAGCGTGAAGTTGAATTCTTTATTGATCTTGAACTGGTACAAAGCCCATTTCTAAAACCCCATATCGAATGGCTCTATTGAACTTCGAGGAGTTAAAGGTCCAACTACTGAGGAATTGTTGGACATCGGTTTCATTAAATCTAGTACATCTCCTTGGGGTGCTCTGTTTTATTTGTAAAGAAGAAAGACGGAGTATGCGACTTTTGTATTGACTATCGGGAATTGAACCATGTCACCATCAAGAATAGGTATCCTCTACCTCGTATTGATGACTTGTTTGACCCGATTGCTGAGGGCACAATTCTTTTCAAAAATCGATCTTCGCTCGGATATCATCAAATTTGAAGATTAGAGGCGAGGATATTCCAAAGGCGCCTTGTAACTCTCGGTATGGGCATTATGAATTCTTAGTCATGTCTTTCGGACTAACTAATGCTCCTCATGGCTTTCATGGATATGATGAACCGAGTATTCAAGGAATATTTGGATCGATTCGTTGTTGTCTTTATTGATGACATCCTTATATATTCAAAAGTCGTGAAGATCATGAGCACCATTTGAAGTTGGTACTCAAAGGCTTCGTGAAAACAAACTATATGCCAAATTGAAGAAATGCGAGTTCGGCGAGGAAGTAGCATTCCTTGGGCACATGGTGTTGAAACATGGAGTATCTGTTGATCCGTGAAGATTGAAGCAATACAAAGTTAGGGAGCAACCAAAGTCGGTGGATCAAGTAATCGTAGCTTTTTGGGCTTAGCTAGTTATTATCGGAGATTCGTGGAAGGGTTTTCTCGAATCGCTACTCCATTAACTCGCCTAACTTCGGAAGGATACAAAATTCGTTTGGAGTGAAGAATGCAGAAGAGTTTTCAAGAGCTTAAGAGGAGACTTATTTAAGACATGTTTAACAATACCATCCGGTTCGGATGGATTTGTTATCTCTGATGATGCTTGAGTGCAAAGGGTTAGGATGTGTTCTCATGTAGCATGGGAAAGTCATAGCCTATGCCTCGCGACAACTTAAAGAGTATGAGAGGAATTATCCTACTCATGATCTAGAGTTAGCGTGATCGTTTCGCTAAAAATATGGAGGCACTATCTATATGGGGAGAAAGTGGAGATATATTCGGACCATAAAAGCCTTAAATATTTCTTCACTCAAAAAGAACTCAACATGCGCAGCAATGACGTTGGCTCGAGCTATTGAAAGACTACGACCACACTATTCATTACCATCCCGGAAAGGCGAACGTGGTAGTCGATGGCGTTGAGTAGAAGATCATATCTTGTGAACGAAGTGCGATGATGTCAAGTATATGCATAGAGCCAACTTTAATAGAAAAAGTTAAGGTTGCTCAAGCCACCGAATCCGGAAATGATGCGTATGAAGAAGAAAGTACAAGAAGGAGCTATTCCTAAGCGAGAATTGATGAAGAAGGAATACTTGAGTCCACTCTAGACTTTGTGTTCCTAACGACTACGATTTGAAGTACAAGATTATGATGGAGGCACACAATACACCATTTGCAATCCATCCGGAAGTACTAAAATGTATCGTGATCTTGACATACATTTTGGTGGAACAATATGAAGAGAGAGATTGCAAAGTTTATCTCAATGTGTTTAACTTGTCGGCGTGTAAAAGCGGAGCATCCGGTACCTAAGGGTCCGTTGGAACCACTTGAGATTCGAAATGGAAGTGGGAACACATTACCATGGATTTCGTTACGGGTCTTCCTACGGTTTCTCAAGGCATCAATGCTATTTGGGTTATTGTTGATAGATTAACCAAGTTCGCTCATTTCTTGCCGATACGGAGACTTATTCCTTTAACGTCTTTGCTAGTATGTACGTGAATGAGATTGTGAGGTTGCATGGAATGCCGGTATCCATAGTTTCGATCGTGACCCAAGATTCACTTCAAGATTTTGGGTTAGCTTGCAAAAAAGCTATGGGCGCAGTTTGCGATTTAGTTGCATACCATCCCCAAAGCAGACGGACAATCGAGAGGACTATTCAAACTCTTGAAGATCTATTAAGACTCTGTGTCCTAGACTTCAAGGCGGTTGGGATAAGTATTTACCATTGGTGGAATTCTCCTACAACAACAGTTATCGTGCAAGTATAGGTGTGGCTCCATTGAAGCATTATATGGACGAAAATGTCGTTCTCCAATATGTTGGGATGAGGTGGGTGAAGCAACATTGTTGGGACCGAAAGTTAGTACGCGATATGACTACCGAAAAGATTCAAATGATTCGACAACGATACAAAGCGGCACAAGATCGACAAAAGAGTTATGCGGATCTTCATCGAAAGGACGTGGAATTTAGTGTGGGGATCATGTATTGTTGCGAGTTGCTCCATGGAAGGGAGTTACAAGATTTGGGAAGAGAGGAAAGCTCAATCCCGATTTATTGGTCCATTTCAAATTCTTGACCGAAAGTAGGAAATGTAGCCTATAGACTTGCGTTACCTCCAAGTATGTCTCGTGTTCATAATGTGTTTCACATATCTCGTACTTCAGTAAATATGTGAAAGACCGAACCACGTTATAGAATTAGAAACCGGACGAAATAATAGAAGACTTAACGTATGAGGAGGTAGTCATCAAGATCTTGGATAGGAAGGAGCATATCCCTACGCTAAGAAAGGTCATACCACAAGTTAAAGTTTTGTGGAGGAATCATGCTTATAGAGGAAATGACACGGGAATTGAAAGCGGAAATGAAAGCGAGGTATCCTCACCTTTTCGAAACACCAGTACGTCACGTCAATTTCGGGGACGAAATTTCATAAGGAGGGAGGTTGTAAGACCCCAACTTATTATTAATGAAATTTAATTTTCTCTATTTATTATTTTAAAATAGTAAGGGTTGATTTGATTAATGTGGATAGTTAGGGGTAAAATACGTAAATACTTCACAATAAGCAAGTGGTTATAAAATATTCGTTTGGTCGTGGAATATTAGAATGCTTGTGGGGAATATTAAATTTACCTGTAAGTAACCATATGTGTGGGCCCCATGTAAAAGCGATTGGATGAAGAAAATGACAAATATAAATTGGTTAAAAATAACTTGGCGTAGTTATTACAGATTAATCTTTGTTAAAATACTAAATTGGTTAAAACACGGTAGCACACGGTATTGCACTAATTATTGATTCTTACGTAAGAAGGCACTACTTCAATAATGTTACGGTAATTCTTATTCAAAGATTTTATTGAGTTAATAATTGTTGCGTTGATATTTTATATTCTTTGTTGTTTCAATAATTGTCATTATACGATATATTTTCATTATCGAAGCAATAATTCATATTATCTGAATAATATTATTAGATAACATTATTGGCAATGTCTAGAAAGTTATGTCTAAGGAGAGGTTTGGTCACCTAATTGCGCTCCAGTAAGGAGAAATTCTTATTGGAAAGCCCCCTCTTTCCTGGGAACTGCCAGGTTGTCAATATTGTGATTCTGTAATATTATTTGTGAATAATTAATTATTGATTCATATGATGAGGAAAATATTAATTTTATGTGGATATAGATGGAGAAAATTTTTAATGTGACAATTGTTGAAAATTGAAATTTTATCTTTTTCTGATAAAATAATTCATTTAAATATATTATTATAGTTTAATATATTAATAATGGTGATATTTTTACAACGAATGTGGGATATATGAGTATACGAGGAGGAAGAGTATTTTTGTTGCAATAAATGTTTAAAACATGTTAAACATGTCGGTGGACCCCATTTATTGGTCGAAATTTGATTATATTTTATAAAATTGCCCGTTTATGGATTTCGGTCAATTTTTGTTTGGAATTCGGAAAAACTTTCTTCTGCAAAGTTGTAGAGAATTGAATTTCCTATAAAAACACGCGAGATTCGAATTTTCTGATGAAATGGCTATTTATTGTGAATTATTGAAGTTAGAAGCTCAAAATAATTGATTTTGAAAGTTTTAATTATTATTTTAAAGAAAAACGTTTTTTGCATTTAAGTGGGCTAACATGTGATATTAATTTCTGAAATCAGATCTTCAAAGATGGGCTAAGGAAATTTATAATATATATTAATATTTTATTAAATTTTTTACGCTTGGTGTTCTAAGCATTTTCCTATAAATAGGGTGCTTGGGTTAGAATTGAAAATCACACCGTAAACTCGAAGTTTTTCTCTCTATATTATCGAGCGTATTCTTGTGAGTATTTTGAGTATACTTTTGAGTATTGTTAGGCGGTGTAAGTTCCTTGAGACTATACCCGGTATTCGGCTAGAAGTACTAATCTTTCGAGGTAAGGATGTTATTTTCTTCTCAAATGATATTATTTCTTCAATATCATTATCTTTGAAATATTGGTTGGAACTTTTATCAAATTTGGAACTTTTTCATGTCGGGGTTACTATTCATGAGTTACTATTCACGAGTTACTATTCACAGTACTATTCATGTAAGCGTGAAGATGTTTTTTGTGGAATTTCTATCTTTTGGTGTGGAGTTACTATTCACGTATCTTGCACTATTCACGATATCTGGCACTATTCATAGAAAAATAAAATTTCTTCTTTTTGTCCAAAATATCTATACGGATACTAGCTTTGATTGTATCCATGTTTTGATCATTCTTGAATTTTACACCACTGCGATTATTATTTTGAGGTATTTTTGGACGTGAATAAAACAAAGTACGAATCCTTAATCCTTAATCCTTGTCATTTTGTTTCTTTGGATTCGTTTCTTTAAAAATATTTTCATCATCCTCGATCTTAAATGATGATATTATTGAATATCTTTGGCACAGTAGTGCAAAGATGAATGATTTCTGAAGAATATCTTTGGTAGTAGTGCAAAGATGAGCAGTGTTTAGATGAACATGATTAATGATGAATATCTTTGGCTGTAGTGCAAAGATGAATATTTCATTCCGGATGTATATTGATTGATATTACGGGGATAAAAGATAGGCGATGAACTTTTAAATTCATACATAGAAGATAGTAGTTTGCATTCTCTACTTAACTCTTCTAATGAATTATTATTTCATTGCGAATATTGACTTAAAATTTGTTGTCTATTGTATTCTATTAGATTTTTCCTGTTGAAGACTAACGATAATTTGTTGTATATTATCTTAGTCATAATATTCTTTTCTTGAGCTAGTTGAGCTCACCTTTTCCTTTTGTTCATTTTTTCTTCTCGGGAGGCGAGAATATAGCGAGAAAGTATGCAAGTCGGGGTTTGGAATGAAGGTTCTAGAGAGAGTTGTTTAGTAGTCCTCACCATTTTCGTAAAATAATGTATCAATAAATGTGATGAGGATTTATTTGAGTATAGATATTGTCTAGAAGATAATATTTGTATTCAAACTCACAGTTTTACTGTTGTAATAATAAAAGTTGTAGTTGTTTCTGTACCATGTATTGACAACTCATAATGGGTGATGTATACCTATTTTGGGGGCGTCACAACATCACCCATCTTGGGTCGCCAGATACAAGATACTGAATACAAATACAACTTAACTATACAACAGTCGTGTAAAATACGACAAAACATAGACTGTGAGTTTTAATACAAATATTGTCATCTAGATAATATACAAACTCAATGGGGTCCTCATTACATTTATTATCACACTATTTCACAGAATAGTGAGGACTACTAATGCACCATCTAGGACCATCACTCTGTTCCCCGACTAGTCCCAACTACGTTCTCATTTCACGAAGAGAGCGATGAAAGAAAGGGTGAGCTCAACTAGCCCAAGAAGAAATATTATGGCGAAGATAATGCGAGAATAAATTATCATTAGCCTTCAACAATGTTAAACTGACGAATATAATAGACAACAAGTTTAGCTGCAAGCCGGATCAAGTAATCCATTAGAAGAGTCAGTAAGGTATAAAATCTACTATCTTCTATGATTTAAAAAGTTTTTTCATTAACTTTATCATTTGAGACTCGATTTTAATAAATAAAATTGAATCATCCCTACTCCACGACTAAGGATATTCATGTAATCTTCAATGGTCATGACTATACCGAATAATCCCTAGTCATAATCATACCAACAACTGTCCACCAATAAACTACAGGCCAATGAGGACTTTTACCACATCATTCGACACATTACGGTCATGATTATATCGAATAATCCATGGTCATAATCATACCAAGTCCATCTATGCACGTATGTAACGCCAGAGAAAATCAGTTTTTTGAGAATTAAATTTTTATTTTTATTAAATGAATTTGATTGATTATTTATGGAGCAAGCTAATCGAACGTCGTTCTCTGACCTAGAAATGTCAGAACATCGTAGGATTTTGGCTACATGGTAGAATTAAAGTATTTGAATTTCCAAGACGAAAATAAAAACTTTTTGAGAAAGTTTCGAAAAACTATTCACGATTTACGCTGGGAATTTATTTTGAACTTCGAGAAATACGTAACGATAGAATATTGAGGTGAGATGGAATATCTAATAATATTTCAGTTATGGAAAACGTAATATTTCTCCTGTGGACTTAAAAACCTAAGGTTTAGGAAATGTGACTTTCGAGAAGGAATTTAAATGTAAATAATGAATTAAGCGATGATCGTATTATACATAGGTATTGTACGAGGTAAGGAATACGAATACTATATGAGTTATTATACGAGTACATATGAATAATGGTATGTCATATATGTTGACTAAGTATACGAATTAGAGTACGTGAATTATACGTGTAATATATGTTATAAGGCTTTAAGCCAAAAGAAAGGAATTGGTAGGATTTGTTAAGTATTATGTGAGCCCAAGTATTGGATGGTTAAGTCCAATGTGAGTTTATTAATGCAAGACCAATGTTTGTTTAATTACAAGCCCAAAGTAAAATGATGCTAGAAGCCCAAGTGATTAAGTAAGTTAATTAAGCTAAGGCCCAAAGTAATTATCCAATGGGTACAAACCATGGAGCAAACCATGGATAGTCCAAAGTGGTGAAAAAGAAATTGATGTGATGAACAAGCAAACTTAAAGGCTAAGTTAGTGTGGTGATCACACAAAGTGCATAAATGTGATGACCAAGTAATGGAAGTAAGGAGCAAGTAATCTTAAGTGCTAAGCAAGAGATAAGTTAAGTAATAAGCAAGTATCTTAATAGTTAAGTAAGTGTGGTAGACAAGCAAAGTACCTTTATGTGATGAACAAGTAGACTTAAGGATTAAGCAAAGAATAAGTTAAGAAAACTTAATGGCTAAGTGTTGTGATGATAAAGTATATGTGGGGAGCAAGTTTACTTGATTAATAAGCTTGGAATAGTACGGAGGTGGAGGGATTAATGACCCTTATGCCCTAACTTTGGTTTGCCTATAAATAGCAAGCTTAGATTTCATTTGTTAGTTGTTAGTTTTTCATCCAACAACTCATAAGTTGAGAGCTTAGTGGCTTGACAGAATAAGCACTTATAAAAGCTAGACTTCCTTTGTTAGATATTCAAGGAGCAAGAAGAAGATTAAGGCTTAGCAAGTGAACATCAAAGAGTAAGTATTCATAAGCCTTGATTCTCTTTCTCTTCCATTGTTAGAGAAGGGGGTATTAGTAGAACTAGTGTGCTAAGGAATGATAAACCAAAGTGCTTAAGTCTTAATAAGCCGGATAAGTCATGAATAAGAAATTCATTCGTAAATAAGTTATGAACTTATAATAAAAGTGTAAGAGCTTGTTAGAATTTGTAACATGTTTACCTTAATAAAATTAGTATGATTAATAAGATGTAAGAATAATAATTAAAGAACTTAACTCATTAATAAGTCAAATGAAAATAAGACATAAGTCATGAAATGGAAAAATAAGTATTTTATACTTTAATAAGTTGCAAAATCATCAAGAATAGGTAATAACTTATCATGAATATAAGTTAATGAAGTATGTATGTCAAGAGGTTAGTATGTCGGAATGAATCCTTTTGAAACGGTTTAAAAATCTTAAGTAACGAAGTT
This sequence comes from Panax quinquefolius, assembly GCA_020205615.1. Taxonomy (NCBI): domain Eukaryota; kingdom Viridiplantae; phylum Streptophyta; class Magnoliopsida; order Apiales; family Araliaceae; genus Panax; species Panax quinquefolius. Next base: position 29,706,596 of record CM035164.1, on the reverse strand, counting down.
TAGCCGGAATTCACACGATTAGACGATAATCGTCGAATTCGTGAAATTCTCGAAATAGAAGTCGAATTTTGATATTGAGCTTGGAAACATTGGTTTTCAATGGAGACAAGTCGTATTTGTCATTATAGAGTTGTGGACTCGAAAATGGCCGGATTCCGACTTAGAACGAAGAAACGAGCATTGAACGTTCACGAACGTTTATCGTTTTCGTTAAAAATGGACTAATAGGTGAAATTTTAGCAAACAATGTCGAATAAATAAAATTCTTGCATGAACACGTAGAGTACATGATTTATGAACTGTAGGCTCTTGAACGAGCTAATTCGGACTTATAACGAAGAAGTTACAAGTCCGGGAATCTCACAAGTGTAAAAAGTCTGTTAAATTTTTACAGTCTTTGAAACCTTTGGTGCTGCTTGTGATGCCGGTCGAGGAAAAATAAGCCACACCATGATAGTAGCCGATCTTGGCGAAAGCAAGGCCATAACCTTCTGCAGACTCATGCCGTAGCGCGACCAATAACAAAGGGACTCGCGCCGCAGCGTCGAGTCCGGTCTCCAAGCCCCATCGGGCGACAGCATGATCTTGACACAGTAGTGTAATAAGCCAAAGCATAGCCTGAAGCTTAAAACTTAGACAATGAAGAATGGTTACAAGTGGAACATGAAAGGGAATTGTTAACAATGAGTTAAGGAACTTAATCAAATGTTATTATGTTATAATTAAACCCCAAGTATGATTACTTAGGGTTAAAGAAAGTCAATTAAAGATGAACGTGAACTATACATAATAAGTACACATAACCAATGACGATCGAGTTTCGATTAATAACGTAAGAACGTTAATAAGCCGTAAGGAAAGATGATTAACTCGAACCAAGTTGTATTAATGAAAGAATTTCACTTAAGTGTTATAAGAGAACGAAGTTGGTAAGGACGATGTAAAAGAATGACGGAAAGCCGGAACCAATAAATAACAAATCTAATACGGGATTAGATTGAGAAGAAGGGTAAGATTCTTTAGGAATCAAGTATGTTCATTCATGACCTAATGTGGTATGTTATGTGATTATGTGTTGTAGAGACTGTAAAGACTCAAAGGAAACGTAATTATTCGGTAGCAGACGCTGAAGGCAAGTTTTTCTTAAACCCTTGTCTAACCTTCGTGTTAGTCAGGTTTTCAAATGATTCAAATTATGAGATGCATGTATGGTTTTGAAAAAAGAGTCGATGCCTGTTTTAGCTCGGCTAGACTAATCTTGATAGATTGATTGAACTGTTTACAAGTCTTTCAATATAGAATTGCTAACGCTATCCTATGCCAACTATTTGGTACAGATTCAAGGTAAGCCTGAATATAAAAAAATAAATGTATTTTCATCGAGTATTCGATGGGCATGTGAGGTTGCCACAACTTAAACGTACACACATTTAATGAATGTAGTGTTGATCAACATAGAGTACTATAGGCTAATCACCTAGAAGTGCTCGTAAGATATGTCGGACTTACGGACTTCGTGTCGGGTTGTCCTTTTCAAAGAGACTATAAGACGTTCACGTCTTGAACTAGAATTGATGATTCATGGAATATTGTTATTGTAAATTGTTTTGAAGGAAAAGGAAAGCTATTTTGAATTATTGATAGTACTTCGTAACTATCATCCAGTTATTGAAGATATGCGATTCCTATGTTTCAAGCATGCTTTTAAAATGAAATTATTGTACTTGTTGAGCTTGTTATGCTCATTCTTGCTTGAACCATATGAATGCTGCTTAGACGATTGGACCAAAGGATTCGACAAGGATAAAGTGAAGGCTAAAGCGAACTTGTAGCGTACCTATGTAATAGTATAGGTTTGTAATGATAATATTTGATAGTATGACAAGAATAAATGTAACGGTTATAAAGAACCTGGGGAATGGTAGTATTGTTTTGGAATATATATAAGACAAATTTTTTCTTTTGAGGCTTTTCAATTGAATGTTTGTGTTAACTGTAGCACCGTGGAGCACCATTTGTCGGGTTAAAAGAGACCCGGATTTGGGAGTGTCACAACGTAAGCCAAAGATGACTTTCAACATAATATAAGCATTAGGATGATGACAATTCAATAAAACAAGTTCAAGAATAAATTTATCTAGGAACGAATAACATCCAAATTGTCAACTTGATACTGCTTTGTGAAGTAAAATTCAAGAATGCTCAGAAGAATATTTCCATGAAAAGATACTGGATGAAGCGCAAATATCAAGGATATTCCACTAATTTCATGGAGAATAGAAGCCAAAGCTTTAACCAACTGAGTATAATAGAATATATGAAACTACAAATAGATTTTCGCCCGCCATGCAGTAATCCACGTAGATAGATCATTTCCACAATTTAATAAGGAATGAATACGAAGGATCATTCACCATGCATGTGTTAATCCACATAGACAGGTTATTCCAACAGAATAATAAAGAATGGAATAACAAAAGGATTCACCATGCGCATAAGCTATCGCATGCATGTGTTATTCCCAATGTAATAATAAATAATACCGAAGTCAAAATCGTAAATGCACGAGACGTGATATTAAGCAGAATAATAAATAATGGAACCAGGTCCGGCGTAAACGCACAGACAGGATATTCTAACAGAATAATAAAGAATAGAATGATAGAAGAATTTCACCATATATGCGGTACTTCGCATAGACAAGTTATTCCAACATAATGATAAAGAATGGAATAACAGAAGAATTTCACCAAGTATAGGGTATCCCGTCGTATACAGGTTATTCCAATAGAATAATAAAGAATGAAATAACAGAAGTTCTCTTCATGAATAAGAAAGAAAGAATACCCCTTATGAGTACAACAAATAATATCCCCTACCTTAGAAGAAACTGGATATTGGAGTAGTGAAGTAGTAGAATACTTTTCTTCTTTCTCTCTATAGTTTATCTCTCTAGAGTTTCAGTGAATTCGTAAGAAATAATGAAAGAATGAGCTTCTATTTATAGAAGAATGGACTGAATAGTAACTAATTCATGAACAGTCCAGATTGATTTACTTTTAAACGGACGGTCCATATTGATTTACTATTAAAACTTAAAGCAACGGTTCGTACTGATTTACTATTAAAACTTTAAACCAGCGATCCATATTGATTTACTATTATAACTTTCCACCAACGGTCCATATTGATTTACTATTATATCTTCAACCAACGGTCTGAAAAATTAGCACATCTCCTCATGGAATAATATTGTACCCAAAAATGATTTGGACCAAAAAGAAATATATCCTACGGGTGAATAGTACCCCGTGAATAGAAACTTGTGAATAGTAACTCGTGAATAGTACTCCGACATGAAAAGTGCCCCGAATACCCGATTGAAAAATATAACCTCCAGACATCAATTATACTAACACAAATAAGCCCAACATAAAGGAACTATAAAATTCATCTTTAATCAACACGAACTTATTCATCATTAATATTATAATTCACAATATTTAACAACTAGGTCGTTCCCATGAAAGAGGGGGCTTTCCGATAAAGATTTCTCCTTATTGGCGCGCAATTAGATGACCAAAATCTCTCCTTGACATAACTTCTAGACATTGTTAATATTGCAAAAAATAATATGAATAACTTTGCCATCTGAATTATTGATTTAATAATATAACATATTATGCAGATGATACTGTAACAATAATTGAATCAATAATATGAGAGATATGATGCAACAATTATTGTAGCAATAATTGAGTATAACTGAGTGACTTATCACATATGCATTAATAATCAATACCGTGTGCTACTATGCAACCACGCGTATTACTGTACTTTTACTACCGAGTAGTTCAACGGTTTTAACGGTAACACTTCGCGTAGTTATTTTTATAAAATGATAATTACGTCGTTTTTAAATACGACAATACTTTTTTGTTGGGGTCCACTAATGATTGTGTAGTCGTCATGAGATATTCCCCGATAAAAAGAATATTCCCCGACCAATCGAATATTATACAACAACTTGCGCGCAATTTATAAATACTACCAACAACTATAACATTATATTAAATCCACACCATAATATTAAAAAAATATATTTCGAGAAAAATTAAATCTTATTCATAAAATTCGGGGTCTCACAATTTCTCCTTATTGCCCGCAATTAGGTGACCAAACCTCTCATTGACAGAACTTCTAGACATTGTCAATATTGTAAATAATAATATGAATAACTTTGCCGTCTCAATTATTGATTTAATAATATATCATATTATGCAGATGATACTGTAACAATAATTGAATCAATAATATGAGAGATATGATGCAGCAATTACTGTAGCAATAATTGAGTATAACTGAGTGACTACTCACGTAAGCATCAATAATCAATACCGTGTGCTACTATGCAACCATGTGTATTACTGTACTTTTACTACCGGGTAGTTCCACAGTTTTAACGGTAACACCTTCGCCGTTATTTTTATAGAAAGATAATTTTGTCATTTTCTAACTACGACAATACTTTCGTTGTGGGGTCCACCAATGATTGTGCCATCGTACAATATTCCCTGTTAAAACGAATATTTCCTGACCAATCGAATATTATATAATCACTTGCTTACTTTGCAAAATTTGTAAATATTACCCACAACTATAATATTATATCAAATCCACGCCATAATATTCAAAAATATATTTCGAGAAAATTATTCTTTATTCATAAAAATTGGGGTCTTACATAAACAAATGAAGGATAAGTAACGTACACCTTCGTCACAAGTAGGTCCCGAACTGATCCTTAAATATTCAGCATAAAGCTTAGCTATCCGATAACAAAATCTAATTACTAATGGAACTCAAATTTCTCCTTCAAAATCCTTTTATTAACGAGTTATTTATATAAAAAAAAATTTCCATGTCTTTTTCTGAAATTTTCTTTCATATGTCTATATTTAAGGGATTCTAAGGTTCACAAATGTAAACGTACTTATCTTAATAAACTCACGATATGTAAGGAGAAAAGATTATATCCGAATCCAACATATATATTGATATAATTGATTAGAATCATACCTGGAACTCCATCTCCAGATGATACTGTATCTTGGACCATCATATTGAAAGTCCTTGTAGTTGGTTTATTTTGTGGAGTTGAACCAGTTATCGCTAGTGTTCCACGGCTATTCCCGGTATTAGCCTTTCCCCCCATTGACTCTTCTTTTTGGACAATCCCTCACCATATGGTCTGTTGATCCACAAATGAAACAACCGCTATTCTTCCTTGGATTTGGGCAGTTAGGAGAGATGTATCCCTCCTGCCCACACTTAAAACATACTGACTTTCCTTTCAGACATTCCCGCGAGTGATTTTTACCACAATTATTGCATTGATTAACCTACTTTTTTATACCTCCCTGCCTATTATCCGTATTCCAAGAATTGTTTCACTTCGTTTTTCCACTTCCACTACTTCCCTCAATTTTGACAGCTCCCTCGATTTTAACCTTATTCTTCTTTTCTTTATTATAGAGGCTCATGGCCTCACTTCCTCCTTCGGCTATAATAACCTTTTCCAATATTGATCCGAAAGAACCAATCTGCAATACTGCAACCTTATTATAGAGTCAGGGTTTTAAACCCTGCTTAAACCTTTTTGCCTTCTTTGCTTCTATATCCACTTTGTGTGGAGCGAATCTAGCTAACTTGTTAAATTTTGCGGTGTATTCTGAAACTGTCATATTCTCCTGCTTCAATTCAAAAAACTTAACCTCCATCTTGGCTTGCATACTTGGTGAGAAATAATTCTCAAAGAACAATTCCTTGAATCTTGTCCATGTTACCACTTCTGCTCTGACTCTATTTTGAATTGTCTCCCACAAAAAATTCACCTCCCCCTTCATCAAATATGTAGAAAACGTTGTCTTTTTCTCCTCTATTAACCTTGCATTAACGAATGTTTTTTCCATCTCCTTTACCCAAGTTTGGGCTTCTATAGGGTTAGTTGTTCCTCTAAATTCTAGCGGTCCTACTACTTTAAAGTTTTTGAAGTTTGCCAACCTATTATCTGGTTGATTTCTTGCGGCTGGTGCTCTATTATGCATAGCTTGTGCTAACATATTAGCAGGATTCTGCATTGGGTCCACATTACATCCTCCATCATTAACAGGTTCTTATACTGTTTTGTTTCAGTTTTGCCTTCTTGACAGCATTATCTGGTTAAACAAAAATTAAATTATTCTTTCTTGGTTTACATTCTATGCCCCATCGTATAGGTGTTAACATTTAAAATGTAATGCATAATTTTAAACTCAAACGATCATATAATCAAAATGTTGGATTTTAAAAATTCGGTTAACTAGGTTAACAAATTATCATATAGACACTTACTATTTTAACTCTCAAAACTTATTTACTTAATTAAACATATATTTATAGTCATTCAACTAATTCATAGTACTTTACATTATATAGTGCATATTGCTATAAACGTCTACTATCCCTTTTTGAGAACAAAATTTGGGAATCACTGCTACAACTTATACAAAAGTTGGGAGTAATACATTACACACATATGCATATCATATACACATTATCTACCATACATATTCATACAATATTTATCTTACTTATTTTCTACGCCTTCCCCTGATCCTGGACAAACTTTCGCCTGGTGACCTACAAACCCACATATAAAACATGCACCTTGCTTTGGATTGGGATAATAAGAAGAGATATGTCCCTCATGTCCGCAATTGTAGCATACATTTTTTTCCTTTCCTGCATTCGTCTTCATATATCCTTTTACAGTTTGAACACTTCCCTATTCTTTTAAAGTTCACTTGGTTATAATCAGAATTTCCTAGATCACGGTCATTCATCTTTCTTTTTCACTTTTTTCTTGGAGATGCACACGGTATGCTGCATTTGGCTCCCATGTTATCAATTTGGATCTTCAACTTATCTTGTTCTTCCAATATTTCGATTAACGCCTTTTGCAATTAACTATTTAATAGTCTTTCTATTTCCCATAGCTTTTCTAGAAAAGAAACCTTATTCTTCAAATTCTTCACTTCAGTTGATGCCTGATTAACTCCAACTTTAGTGTCTGAATCACTATTTGTTAGTACCACCATTTCTGGTTCCGGTACTACATTTTCCAATATGATCACCTCTTCAGGGTTGCTTCCACCGTGAGCCTCTATTTCAGCTATTGGCTTAGATATTGGCTCGGATGGAGTGATTTGCTCCTTCTTCACTTTATGAGAGTCTCATAATCCTTTTTCACTTGACATCTACACATAATTTATTTCTGATTAGTACATATTATATACACATAGAAAACAACAGTTTCATTTAAGTTTCTTTTTAATTAGTTTGATGATGAATTTCCTTAATTCATCTCCTTTAAACTCTATTTGAGTTATTTGTTTTTCAACGCTTCTATGTAGCCTAAGGTATCCCCAACCTATGGTTTCTAACCTAAAGCTTTAATACCAACTAGTGACGCCCCCAAATCCAGGTACTTAAAACCCGTACTTGGTTCTCCACGATACCATTCATTAAACTACTTGATATATTAAATAACTAAAAATATTACATCAAAGTTGTTTATTCCCCAGGTACTTCAACCTTTAAGTTCATTATTACATGATAAATAATATATTATCACAATACCAAACAATAGTTATTACAAATAACATTATCCAACTACTTATTCAGCTTCCCTTTTCCCTTATCCTTGCCAGAACATTCTGTTCGATCTTGCTTAGCTGAAAATATTTAATTTTAAAGTAAGAATGAGCATTTAATTGCTTAGCAAGTAATAACAGTTAATAAACATCAGCTGAAAGAAATAAATATTTTCATTGAGGTATACTTCTATAACGAATCAATAGTTGTGAAGTAAACTAAAACAATTTTGAATAACATGTCAATCCGTTTACATTTTTGAAACTACGTACTGACCATAGATGTGATGCCCCCAAAATCGGTATACATCACCTATTCTGAGTCGCCAAATACATGATACAAAATTCAAATACAACTTAATTATACAACGGTCGTGTAAAATATGACTAAACATATGTTGTGAGTTTTAATACAAATATTGTCATCTAGACAATATACAAACTCAATGGAGTCCTCATTACATTTATTATCACAATATTTCATAGAATAGTGAGGACTACTAATGCTATTATCTGGACCATCACTCTATTCCCCGACTAGTCCCTGCTACGTTCTCACTTCCTGAAGAGAACAATGAAAGCAAAAGGGTGAGCTCAACTAGCCCAGTAAGAAATAGTATGACTGAGATAATGCAGAATAAATTATCATTAGCCTTCAACAGTGTTAAACTGATAAAATATAACAAACATCAAGTTTAACTGCAGAGGAACAAGCAATCCATTAGAAGAGTTAAGTAGAGAATAAAATCTACTATCTTCTATGATTTAAAAGGTTTTTCATGACTTTTATCATTGAGACTCAGCTTAATAAATAATCCGCATCATCCCTGCACTATGGCCAAGGATATTCATTAGTATCACAACCACAAATTATCCATGCACCATAGCCAAGGATATTCGTGTATTCATCAATGGTCATGATCATGCCAACAACTGTCCATCAATGCACTACGGGTCAATAAGGACTTTTTCCACATCATTTGTAACATTATGGTCATGATTACACCGAATAATCCCTGGTCATAATCATACCAAGTCTATCTATGCACTACAGGCCACATATGACTTTCAATATAATATAAACATAAGGATGATGACAATGATATAAGAATTCAATAAAACAAGTTCAAGAATTAATTTATCCAGGAACTAATAATGTCCAAATTGTCAACATGATACTTCTTTGTAGAGTAACACTCAAGAATACTCGGAAGAATATTTCCATGAAAAGATATTGGATGAAGCGCAAATATCAAGGATATTCCACTAATTTCATGGAGTATAGAAGTCAAAACTTTAACCAACTAAGTATAATAAAGAATGGAATAACAAAAGAAATCACCAGGCATTCTATAGATCGCACAGATAGGTTATTCCAACAGAATAATAAATAATGGAACCCAGTCAGTCAGAACGCACCTAATGAGGATATTCCAATAGAATAATAAATAATGGAACCAGGTTATACGTAAACGCACCGACAGGATATTCCAACATAATAATAAATAATGGAACCAGGTCATGCGTAAACGCACAAACAGGATGTTCCAACAGAATAATAAACAATGGAACCTTTGTCTTGCGTAAAACGCATTGCATGCGGATGTTCAAATGAATAATAAATAATGGAATAATAGAAGAATTTCACCAAGTATAGGGTATCCCGCGTATACAAGTTATTCCAACAGAATAATAAAGAATGGAATAACAAAATAATTTTACTAATAATAAAGAAGGAATACCCCTAACGAGTACACCAAATAATATCCCTTACCGTAAAAGAAGAGTATTTTGACTGGTAGAGCGAGGATATACTCAAAGAAAACTTGCACTACGCTCAAAGCTTTCTTAAACTCTAAAAAAATACGCTCAAGATTATAGAAGAAGAACTCTCTCTATAGTTTCTCTCTCTAGAGTGTCAGTGAATTCGTATAAAATAATGAAGGAATGAGCTTCTATTTATAGAAGAATGGACTGCATAGTAACTAATTCATGAACGGTCCAGATTGATTTACTTTAAACGGACGATCCAGATTAGTTTACAATAAAATATAATATATTCTATTTATAATCAAATAAAATGAATAACTTTATAAAAGTATTATGTTTTATATAAAAAGATTTTACTATGCAAACACTATGCAGGCACTATGCAAACACTATGCATAATAAAATATAATATATTCTAATTATTGTCTAATAAAACAAATAACTTTATAAAAGTATTACATTTTTTATATAAAAAAATTTACTATTAGTCTAATAAAACGAATAACTTTATAAAAGTATTACATTTTTTATATAAAAAGCTTTACATTTTATTACATTAATAATACTAATAAAACAAAACTCATCATCATTATTATAATTCACAATATTAATCGATTGTGTCGTTCCCGGAAAGAGGGGCTTTCCAATAAGGATTTCTCCCCCAGCGCCGCAATTAAGTGACCAAACCTCTCCTCGATGTAACTTCTAGACATCGTTAATATTGAAAATAATAATATTAATAACTTTGTCATCTCAATTATTGATTATAAAATATTGACAATAATTGAATCAAATAACGTGAGATACTATGCAAAGAATTATCGTAACAATAATTGAACAAACATGAGTGACTTCTCACGTAAGCATCAATAATCAATACCGTGTTAGCATTGTGCAACTTCGGCAGTATTCTTGTACTTTTAACACAAGGTGTTTCAACATCAACCAGTAAAACTTCCGCCGTTATTTTCATAAAGTATTTTGTTATTTTCTCAATCAAATGATAATTCTATTTTGGGGTCCACTAATGATTGTCTTGGTTATGCGAATATTCCTGTTAAAAGCGAATATTCCCCAACCAATCGAATATTATATAACAACTTGCGTACTTTGCAAAATTTATAAATATTACTCACAACTATAACATTATATCAAATTCATTCCATAATATTCAAAAATGATATTTATAGAAAATTCATCTTTATTCATAAAAGTTGGGGTCTTACAACCTCCCCTTCTTATGAAATTTCGCCCTCAAAATTAGGGTACATACCTGGTATGTCGAAGAGGTAAGGATACCTTGATTTCATTTCAGATTCTAACTCCCAAGTCATTTCCTCAACATCGTGGTTTCTCCACAAAACTTTGACTTGAGGTATAACCTTGGAGCATAGAATATGTTCCTTCTTATCCAAGATTTGAACAGGAACCTCTGTGACGCCCCCAAAATAGGTATATATCACCTATTCTGAGTCCCCAAATACATGGTACAAAATTCAAATACAATCTTAAATATACAATATGAGCTGTGAGTTTTAATACAAACATTGTCTTCTAAACAGCATTAAAACTCAAAATAAGTCCTCAATACCTTTATTAACACACTATTTCACAGAATAGTGAGGACTACTAATGCTATCCTCTGGACCGTCACTCCATTCCAAGACTAGTCCCTACTACGTTCTCATTTCCTGAAAAGAACAGTGAAAGAAAGAGTGAGCTCAACTAGCCCAGTAAGAAATATTATGACTAAGATAAAGCAAAATAAATTATCTTTAGTCTTCAATAGTGTTAAACTGATACAATATAACAAACATCAAGTTTAACTGCAGCGGAACAATTAATCCATTAAAAGAGTCAAGTAGAGAATAAAATCTACTATCTTTTATGAGTTAAAAGGTTTTTCATCATTTTTATCGCTGGGAATCAGCTTAATAAATAAACCACATCATCGAATCACTCATGCACTACGGCTAAGGATATTCTTTAGTATCACGACCACAATTATCCATGAACTACGGGCCAAGAATATTTGCGTATTCATTAATGGTCATGATCATGCCAACAACTGTCCATCAATGCACTACGGGCCAATGAGGACTTTTACCACATCATTTGTAACATTACGGTCATGATTACAAGAATAATCCACGGTCATAATCATACCAAGTCCATCTATGTACTACTGTGCCATGATGACTTTCAAAAAATATAAATATGAGGATGATGACAATGATATAAGAATTCAATAAAACAAGTTTAAGAATTAATTTGTCCAAGAACCAATAACGTCCAAATTGTAAACATGATACTGCTTTGTAGAGTAAAATTTAAGAATGCTTAGAAGAATATTTCCTTGAAAAGATACTGGATGAAGCGTAAATATCAAGGATATTCCACTAATTTCATGGAGTATAGAAGTCAAAGTTTTAACCAACTGAGTAAAATAAAGAATGGAATAACAAAAGAAATCACCATACATGTGATAGACCGCACAGGCAGGTTATTCCAACGGAATAATAAATAACGGAACCAGGTCCGGCGTAAAATGCACAGACAGGATATTCCAACATAATAATAAAGAATGGAACCAGGTCCGGCGTAAAATGCACAGACAGGATATTCCGACAGAATAATAAATAATGGAACCATGTCCGGCGTAAAGCATAGACAGGATGTTCCAACAGAATAATAAAGAACGGAACCAGGTCATGCGTAAAGCATATACAGGATGTTCTAACAGAATAATAAAGAACGGAACCTGGTCATGCGTAAAGCATATACAGGATATTCCAACAGAATAATAAATAATGGAATAATAACAGAAATCACCATGCATGCGGTACTTCGCATAGATAGGTTATTCCAACATAATGATAAAGAATGGAATAACAGAAGAATTTCACCAAGTATAGGGTAGCTTCACGTATCTGAGTTATTCCAACAGAATAATAAAGAATGGAATAACAGAAGTTCTTTTCATGAATACAAAAGAAATAATACTCCCTACCTTAAGAAGAAGAGTACTGGATATATGAGTAGTGAAGTAGTATAATACTTTTCTTCTTTCTCTCTATAGTTTATCTCTCTAGAGTTTCAATGAATTCGTAAGACATAATGAAGGAATGAGCTTCTATTTATAGAAAAATGGACTGCATAGTAACTAACTCATGAACGGTCAGATTGATTTACTTTAATCGACGATTAAAAGTATTTAAAGCAAAATCTTTTAAATAAAATATAATATATTCTATTTATAATCTAATAAAAGCGAATAACTTAATAAAAGATTTTACTATGCAAACACTATGAGCACTATGCAAATACTATGCATAATAAAATATAATATATTCTAATTATTGTCTAATAAAACAGATAACTTTATAAAAGTATTATGTTTTATATAAAAAGATTTTACTATGCAAAACATTATGCAGACACTATGCAACACTATGCATAATAGAATATAATATATTCTATTTATAGAATAACTTTATAAAAGTATTCTGTTTCATATAAAAAGATTTTCTGTATTATTACATTAATAATACCAACAAAACTGAGCGACTTATCACTTAAGCATCAATAATTAATACCGTCTACTACTATGCAACCATGCGTATTACTGTACTTTTAACACCGGGTGTTTCAACAGTTAACGGTAAAACTTCCGCCGTTATTTTCATAAAGTATTTTTGTTGTTTTCTCAATCCGACAATAATTCTGTTGTGGGGTCCACCAATGATTGTGCCATTGTACGAATATTCCCTGTTAAAATGAATATTCCCCGACCAATCGAATATTACATAACAACTTGCGTACTTTGCAAAATTTATAAATATTACCCACAACTATAACATTATATCAATTTCACTCCATAATATTCAAAAACTTGTACTACCGGCTTTGACTTTTCTAGGACGGCCTTTGGTGCCTCTATCCTAGCTGAACTTGTCTTCGGTGAACGAAAAAATCGGGCTAAGTGACCTTCTCTTCCACAATTATAACATTCTATGGACGGGATCGCGCAGTTTGGATTGATGTGTCCCTCCCCTCCGCATTTGAAGCATATGATAGGTGGTCGTTCTCCTTCCTTAACAACGGGTGCTGGTGCTGACGTCTTTCCATCATTGTTGAATATCCTCTTCTTGAAATGTCCATTCTTTTTGCTTTGGCCCTGATTACCACCGAAGTGGTTACCATTTCTGGCCTGTTGATTACCTCCGCGCTTGTTGTCACCGCTTCGATGACTGCTCTCACTGGTATTATCATTTTGCCGGCTGCTTTCTCTTGGTTACGTTGACTCGTTATCGCGCTCCACTAACTGAGCCCTATTTACAACATCAAAATACAAACACAGTTTATGAGAAAGAAGATATTGACGTATGTCCGGCTTCAAACCTCTTAAAAACATCCGCGTCATTCTCTCTTCATTATCAACTAAGTAGGATGCAAACCGAGACAACTCGGTAAACTTGGCTTCGTACTGTGACACGGTCATGTTATTCTGCTCCAGCTTGATAAACTCTACCTCTTTCATATGATGAATACTTTCGAGAAAGTACTTGTCATTGAATAGTTCTTGGAACTTCTCCCAATACATCTTTAGTGCGGCAGGTTGAGTACGTTTTACCGATTTCCACCAATAATTTGCCTCTCCTCGTAACATAATGGTGGCAAATGGCACCTTTTGCTCCTCGGAGCATCCCAAGACATCAAATATCTTGGTGATCTTCTTTATCCATGCTTCCGCCTTAAGTGGTTTTGGCTCTCAGATAAACTCCGGTGGTCCCAGCTCCTTGAACTGTTTAGCGGTGACCGTCCAAGAGTTTTCAGTGTTTCCACCTATATTTTGGACAGGAGACGCTCTCGCCTACTGTTGCATGAATTGCATAATGCCTCTGAACATTCCATCATTCATCATTTGGTCAGTGTTGTTGTTTACATGAGGATTGTCGCCTTCCTGATGCACATTATCCTGATTATTGATCTGTGGAGACTCAACGGTCTCCTGTGCTCCATTGCTATTCTCAACATTCTCGGATGTCATTTTCGAGATCTTCGCCACAAAACAAAGGTTAATTAACATATAACATATTATCCCTATACTTTGACCGACCAATTAAATACCAAATAAACTTAGGTAGGTCATACTAGCGAAGGAATTCCCGTCTCTCCCTCCTAGTTTTATTCTCACATCTTAGCCAGGATCATATCCCTAAGCTTTGATATCAAACTGTGGCGCCCCAAAATAGGTATACATCAACTATTACGAGTCGCCAAATACATGGTACAAAATTCAAATACAATCTTAAATATACAACATGAGCTGTGAGTTTTAATACAAACATTGTCTTCTAGACAGCATTAAAACTCAAAATAAGTCCTCAATACCTTTATTAACACACTATTTCACATAATAGTGAGGACTACTAATGTTATCCTCTGGACCATCACTCCGTTCCCCGACTAGTCCCTACTACGTTCTCATTTCCTGAAGAGAACAGTGAAAGAAAGGGTGAGCTCAACTAGCCCAGTAGGAAATATTATGACTAAGATAAAGCAGAATAAATTATCTTTAGGCTTCAATAGTGTTAAACTGATACAATATAACAAACATCAAGTTTAACTGCAGCGGAACAAGCAATCCATTAAAAGAGTCAAGTAGAGAATAAAATCTACTATCTTTTATGAGTTAAAAGGTTTTTCATCACTTTTATCGCTGGGAATCAGCTTAATAAATAAACCACATCATCGAATCACCCCTGCACTACGGCCAAGGATATTCTTTAGTATCACGATCACAATTATCCATGCACTACGGGCCAAGAATATTTATGTATTCATTAATGGTCATAATCATGCCAACAACTGTCCATCAATGCACTACGGGCCAATGAGGATTTTTACCATATCATTTGTAACATTTCGGTCATGATTACACCGAATAATCCTTGGTCATAATCATACCAAGTCCATCTATGCACTACAGGCCACATATGACTTTCAAAAAATATAAATATGAGGATGATGACAATGATATAAAAATTCAATAAAACAAGTTCAAGAATTAATTTGTCCAAGAAACCAATAACGTCCAAATTGTAAACATGATACTGCTTTGTAGAGTAAAATTTAAGAATGCTCAGAAGAATATTTCCATGAAAAGATACTGGATGAAGCGTAAATATCAAGGATATTCCTCTAATTTCATGGAGTATAGAAGTCAAAGGTTTAACCAACTGAGTAAAATAAAGAATGGAATAACAAAAGAAATCACCATGTATGCGATAGGCGCACAGCAAAAGCGAGTTATTCCAACGAATAATAAATAACGGAACTGAGTCCCAACGTAAAAAGCATATGCAGACGAGGATATTCCAGCAGAATAATAAAGAATGGAACTGTGTCCCAGAAAAGCGCATAGACATGATATTAAACGGGATAATAAATAATGGAACCATGTCCGGCGTAAAGCATAGACAAGATGTTCCAACAGAATAATAAAGAACGGAACCAGGTCATGCGTAAAGCATAGACATGATGTTCCAACAGAATAATAAAGAACGGAACCAGGTCATGCGTAAAGCATAGACTAGGATGTTCCAACAGAATAATAAAGAACGAATAATAATGAAATCACCATGCATGCGGTGCCGCAGACAGACAAAGTTATTCAACATAATGATAAAGAATGGAATAATGAAGAATTTCACCAAGTATAGGGTAGCGGCGTATACAAGTTATTCCAATGAATAATAAAGAATGGAATAATGAAGTTCTCTTCATGAATACAAAAGAAATAATACTCCCTACCTTAAGAAGAAGAGTCTTTGGATATATGAGTAGTGAAGTAGTAGAATACTTTTCTTCTTTTCTCTCTAGTAGTTATCTCTCTAGAGTTTCAATGAATTAAGTAAGACATAATGAAGGAATGAGCTTCTATTTATAAAAAATGGGCGTATAGTAACTAACTCATGAACGGTCCAGATTGATTTACTTTAATCTGACGGTCCATATTTAAAGCAAAATCTTTTAAATAAAATATAATATATTCTATTTATAATCTAATAAAACGAATAACTTAATAAAAGATTTTACTATGCAAACACTATGCAGCACTATGCAAATACTATGCATAATAAAATATAATATATTCTAATTATTGTCTAATAAAAGCAGATAACTTTATAAAAGTATTATGTTTTATATAAAAAGATTTTACTATGCAAAACACTATGCAGATACTTTATGCAACACTATGCATAATAGAATATAATATATTCTATTTATAGAATAAGCGTATAAAAGTATTACATTTTATATAAAAGATTTTACGTATTATTACATTAATAATACCAACAAAAGCTGAGTGACTTATCACGTATGCATCAATAATTAATAAATGCGCTACTTATGCAACCACGCAGTACATTGTACTTTTAACAGGGTGTTTCAACGATTAACAGTAAAACTTTCTCTGTTATTTTCATAAAGTATTTTGTCATTTTCTTAATCCAACAATAATTCCGTTATAGGGTCCATTAATGATTGTGTTAGTTATACGAATATTCCTTGTTAAAACGAATATTCCCCGACCAATCGAATATTATATAACAACTTGCATACTTTGCAAAATTTATAAATATTACCCACAACTATAACATTATATCAATTTCACTCCATAATATTCAAAAATAATATTTATAGAAAATTCATCTTTATTCAAAAAGTTGGGGTTTTACAACCTCTTCATACGTCAAATTTTCTGCTATTTTGTCCGGTTCTAACTCAATAATGTGGTTCGGGTCTTCCACATATTTACGTAACATGGATATGTGAAAAATGTTATGAACACGAGACATGCTTGGCGGTAAAACGAGTCTATAGACCACAGTTCCTACTCGATCGAGGATTAAAAATGGGCCGATGAATCGAGGATTGAGCTTTCCTCTCTTTCCAAATCTCGTAACTTCTTTCCATGGAGCAACACGTAACAACACATGATCTCCTATATCGAATTCCACGTCCTTTCGATGAAGATCAGCATAACTCTTTTGTCGATCTTGTGATATTTTTATACGTTGTCGGATCGTTTGAATCTTTTATGTAGTCATACGTACCAACTCCGGTCCCAACAACGTTGCTTCACCCACCTCATCCCAACATACTATAGAATGACACTTTCTTCCATACAATGCCTCAAATGGAGCCATGCTAATACTTGCTTGATAACTGTTGTTGTAGGAAAACTCCACCAATGGTAAGAACTTATCCCAACTTCCCTTGAAGTCAAGGACACAGAGTCTTAATAAATCTTCAAGAGTTTGAATAGTCCTCTGTGACTGCCCGTTCGTCTGAGGATGATATGCCGAGCTAAATCATAAATCTGTGCCCATAGCTTTCTGCAAACTAACCCAAAATCGTGAAGTGAATCTTGGGTCTCGATCAGAAACTATGGATACTGGTATACCATGCAGTCTTACAATCTTGTTTATGTACATACGAGCAATACGTTCAAGTGTATAAGTTTCTCGTATCGGTAAGAAATGAGCAGACTTGGTCAAAATATCATTAATGACCCAAATCGCATCTATACCTTGAGAAACCTTAGGAAGACCGGTAACGAAATCCATGGTAATGTGCTCCCACTTCCATTCTAGAATTTCAAGTGGTTGCAATGGATCTTTTGGTACATGATGCTTCGCTTTAACTTGTTGACAAGTTAGACACCTTGAGATAAACAACGCTATCTCTCTCTTCATATTGCTCCACCAAAATGTATGACAAATATCATGATACATTTGGGTACTCCCAGGATGGATTGCAAACGGTGTATTGTGCACCTCCATCATGATTTTATACTTTAAATCCGGGTCGTTAGGAACACAAAGTCTGGAGTTGACTCAAAGTATTCCTTCTTCATCGATTCTTTCTTCTGGCATAGCACCTTCTTGCACTTTCTTCCTCATACGCATCAGCTCCAGGTCTGTAGCATGAGCAGCTTTAACTTTATCAATTAAAGTCAGTTCTACTCGTATTTCGCCATCATCACATGGGTCCGTGGAGTCTTAAACTCTATCTCCATCCTTTACAAGTAACACAAAATGGGCCTTTGTGTTGACAATATTGCACTCGTACTTGCATATGATCTTCTACTCAATGCGTCAGCTACTACGTTCGTTTTTCCAAGATGGTATGATCATAATCTTTCAACAGTTCAAGCCAATGTCGTTGTCGCATGTTGAGTTCCTTTTGAGTGAAGAAATATTTGAGGCTTTTATGATTCTTAAAGATCTCCGCCTTCTCCTTATACAAGTAATGCCTCCAAATTTTAAGTGCGAAGACAACAACTGCTAACTCTAGGTCATGAGTAAGATAATTCCTCTCATATTCTCTGAGTTGTCTTGAGGCATAGGCTATAACTTTCCCATGTTGCATGAGAACACATCCCAACCCTTTGCCCGAAGCATCACTGTAGATGACAAATCCCTCCGAGCTAGATGGTATTGTCAGAACAGGTGCTGAAATGAGTCTCCTCTTGAGTTCTTGAAAACTCTTCTCACATTCTTTGCTCCAACCGAACTTTATATCTTTCTAAGTCAGCTCAGTTAATAGAGTAGCTATTCGAGAAAATCCTTCCACGAATCTCTGATAATAACCAATTTAAGCGAGAAAGCTACGTATTTTGATCCTTTGATTTAGGTTGCTCCCAGCTTTGAATTGCTTCAATCTTTGTCGGGTCAACAAATATTCCATGACTTGATACTACGTGCCCAAGGAATGCTACTTCCTCAAGCCAAAACTCACATTTATTCAACTTTGCATAAAGCTTGTATTCACGAAGCTTTTGGAGTGTCAGCCTCAAGTGTTGCTCATGATCTTCATGGCTTTTGGAATAAATAAGGATGTCATCAATAAAGACGACCACAAAGTGATCCAAATAATCCTTGAATACTCGGTTCATCATATCCATGAAGGCAGCAGGAGCATTAGTCAATCCAAATGACATGACTAGGAATTCATAATGCATGTACCGAGTTCTGAAAGCCGTCTTTGGAATGTCATCGGTTCTAATCTTCAATTGGTGATATCCGAAACGAAGATCAATCTTTGAAAAGAATTTGGCTCCTTGCAACTGGTCAAACAGGTCATCAATACGTGGCAATGGGTACCTATTTTTGATGGTGACATGATTCAACTCCCGATAATCAATACAAAGTCGCATACTCCCATCTTTCTTCTTCACGAATAGAATAGGAGCACCCCAAGGAGACGTACTAGGACGAATGAAACCAATGTCTAACAATTCTTGCAATTGGTCTTTAACTCCTGAAGTTCAATAGGAGACATTCGATATGGGACTTTGGAAATGGGTTTTGTACCGGGTTCAAGGTCGATACAAAATTCAATTTCACACTCTGGGGGTAGGCCAAGAAGTTCTTCAGGGAATACGTAAGGGAATTTTTTAACAATAGAAATATCATTCAAAACTAACGTATTTTTGTTTAGATCCGTGACATGAGCTAAGAAAGCTTGACATCCGTTTTTCAATAAACGAATATCTTTATGACTTGAGATGATCGTGATTGATTTTAATGGTTTGGTCATTTGAATTTGCATAATAGGTTGATTAGGAATATGAAAGCTACTAACCTTACGAAAACAATCAATTTTAGCATGATGAGTAGTTAACCAATCAATCCCTAGAATCACATCAAATGCAAGTATTTTCAATGAAATAAGATCGACATGTAATATGAGGGTACCGATTTGAACCAAACAAGACTTATAAACAGTGGATGTAATGAAAGTTTCTCCCAACGGAGTTTCCACAGATAAGTCAAAGTCTAATTTCTCCGGAGTCAAATTTAATCGTTGAGCGCAAGTAGGAGAAATAAAAGAATGGGTAGAACCGGTATCAAATAAAGTATAGACTTCGCTACAGTTTATGATAAGTTTACCCGTGATGACCTCATTCAGGTTCCTTGCTTTCTGGGAGGTCACAACAAATGCTCTCCCTTGCACTACCGGCTTTGACTTTTGTGAGACGGCCTTTAATGCCTCCATCCTAGCTGAACTTGTCTTCGGTGAACGATAAAATTGGGCTAAGTGAACTTCTCTTCCACAATTATAATATGCTTTGGACGGCATCGCGCAGTTTGGACTGATGTGTCCCTCCTCTCCACATTTGAAGCATATGATAGGTGGTCGTTCTCCTTCCTTAACAACGGGTGCTGGTGCTGACGTCTTTCCATCATTGTTGAATCTCCTCTTCTTGAAATGTCCATTCTTATTGTTTTAGCCCTGATTACCACCCAAGTGGTTACCACTTCTGGCCTGTTGATTCCCTCCACGCTTGTTGTCACTACTTCGATGACTGCTCTCACTGGTATTATTATTTTGTCGGCTGCTCTCTTTTGGTTGCGTTGACTCGTTATCGCACTCTACTAATTGATCCCTATTTACAAAATCTGAATACAAAAACAGTTTATGAGAAATAAGATGTTGACGTATCTCTGGCTTTAAACCTCTTAAAAACATCCACGTTATTCTCTCTTCATTATCCACCAAGTGGGACGCAAACCGAGACAACTCGACAAACTTAGCTTCGTACTGCGACATGGTCATATTATTCTGCTCCAACTTGATGAATTCTACCTCTTTTATGTGATGAATACTTTCTGGAAAGTACTTGTCGTTGAATAGTTCTTGGAACATCTCCCAAGACATCTTTAGTGCGGCAGGTTGAGTATACTTTACTGATTCCCACCAATAATCTGCCTCTCCTCGTAACATAAAGGCGGCAAAGGGAACCTTTTGCTCCTCGAAGCATCCCAAGACATCAAATATCTTGGTGATCTGCTTTATCCATGCTTCCACCTTAAGTGGTTTTGGCTCTCCAATAAACTCCCGGTGGTCCCAGCTCCTTGAAGCTTTTAGCGGTGGTGTCGAGAGTTTCTAGTGTTTACTACATTTTGGATGAGGAGCCGCTCGCTTTATTGTTGCATGAATTGCATAATGCCTCTGAATATTCCATCATTCATCATTTGGTCAGTGTTGTTGTTTGCATGAGGATTGTCGCCTTCCTGATGCACATTATCCTAATTATTTATATGTGGTGAATCAACGGTCGCCTGTGTTCCATTGCTATACTCAACATTCTCGGATGTCATTATTAGATACTGCCACAAAACAAAGGTTAATTGACATGTAACATATTATCCCTATATTCTGACCGACCAATTAAATACCAAATAAACTTATGTAGGTCATACTAGCGAGGAATTCCCCGTCTCTCCCCTCCTAGTTCTATTCTCACATCTTAGCCAGGGATCATATCCCTAAGCTTTGATACCAACTATGACGACCCCAAAATCGGTATACATCACCTATTCTGAGTCGCCAAATACATGGTACAAAATTCAAATACAACTTAATTATACAACAGTCGTGTAAAATACGACTAAACATATGCTGTGAGTTTTAATACAAGTATTGTCATCTAGACAATATACAAACTCAATGGAGTCCTTATTACATTTATTATCACACTATTTCATAGAATAGTGAGGACTACTAATGCTATTATCTGGACCATCACTATGTTCCCCGACTAGTCCCTACTACGTTCTCATTTCCTGAAGAGAACAATGAAAGCAAAAGGGTGAGCTCAACTAGCCCAGTAAGAAATATTATGACTAAGATAATGCAGAATAAATTATCATTAGCCTTCAACAGTGTTAAACTAATAAAATATAACAAACATCAAGTTTAACTGCAGCGGAACAAGTAATCCATTAGAAGAGTCAAGTAGTGAATAAAATCTATTATCTTCTATGATTTAAAAGGTTTTTCATGAATTTTATCATTTGAGACTCGACAATAAATAATCCACATCATCCCCCGCACTTTTCTGACCGAGGATATTCATTAGTATCACAACCACAAATTATCCATGCACCATGACCCAAGGATATTATTGTATTCATCAATGGTCATGATCATGCTAAAAAGCGTCCATCAATGCACTACGGGTCAATGAGGACTTTTTCCACATCATTTGTAAAATTACGGTCATGATTACACCGAATAATCCCTGGTCATAATCATACCAAGTCCATCTATGCACTACAGGCCACAAATGACTTTCAACATAATATAAACATGAGGATGATGACAATGATATAAGAATTCAATAAAACAAGTTCAAGAATTAATTTATCCAAGAACTAATAATGTCCAAATTGTCAACATGATACTTCTTTGTAGAGTAACACTCAAGAATGCTCAGAAGAATATTTCCATGAAAAGATACTGGATGAAGCGCAAATATTAAGGATATTTCACTAATTTCATGGAGTATAGAAGTCAAAATTTTAACCAACTAAGAATAATATAGAATGGAATAACAAAAGAAATCACCAAGCATGCGATAGACCGCACAGACAGGTTATTCCAACAGAATAATAAATAATGGAACCAGGTTATGCAGAACGCACTTTAGCATGATATTCAGCGAATAATAAATAATGGAACCAGGTCATGCGTAAACGCACCGATAGGATATTCCAACAAAATAATAAATAATGGAACCAGGTCATGTGTAAACGCACAGTGTGAGACCCCATATTTTATGAATATAAATTTAATTTTCTCGAAATATTTTTTAATATTATGGTGTGGATTTGAGATAATGTTATAGTTGTGGGTAGTATTTATAAATTTTGCAAAGTATGCAAGTTGTCATATTATATTAGATTGGTCGGGGAATATTTGTTTTATCAGGGAATATTCATGCAATGGCACAATCATTGGTGGACCTCACAACGGAATTATTGTCGGATTGAGAAAACGACAAAAATATTTTATCGTTAACTGTTGAAACACCCGGTGTTAAAAGAAATACGATGTCTGGCGTGGTTGCATAGTAGCACACGGTATTGATTATTGATGCTTACGTGATAAGTCACTCAGTTTTGTTTTATTGGTATTATTAATGTAATAAAACAAAATACTTTTATAAAGTTATTCTATAAATAGAATATATTATATTCTATTATCCATAGTGTTGCATAGTGCCTGCATAGTGTTTTGCATAGTAAATTTTTTTTATATAAAACAGAATACTTTTATAAAGTTATCTGTTTTATTAGACAATAATTAGAATATATTATATTTTATTATGCATAGTGTTTGCATAGTGCCTGCATAGTGTTTGCATAGTAAAATCTTTTATAAAGTTATTTGTTTTATTAGATTATAAATAGAATATATTATATTTTATTTAAAAGATTTTGCTTTAAATATGGACCGTCAGATTAAAGTAAATCAAATGGACCGTTCATGAAATGAGTTAATTACTATCGATCTATTTTTTATAAATAGAAGCTCATTCCTTCATTATTTTCTTACGAATTCCTTTGAAACTCTAGAGAGATAAACTATAGAGAAAGAAGAAAGTATTATGTTACTTCACTACTTATATATCCAAAGACTCTTTCTTCTTAAGGTACGGAATATTATTTGTTGTACTCATAAAGGGTATTCTTTCTTTCTTATTCATAAAGGGAACTTCTGCTATTCCATTCTTTATTATTCTATTGGAATAACTTTGTATCTGTGAATACCCTATACTTGGTGACATTCTTCTATTATTCCGTCTTTCTTATTACATTTGGAATATCGTATGCATGCGTTTTGGCTTTGGGACTGATCTTCGATCTTTATTATTACATTTGGAATATCACATGCATGCGTTTACGCCGGACACTGGTTAAAATCTTTATTATTATTACATTTGGAATATCACATACATGCGCTTTTCGTCGGACACGATTACATCCTTATTAGTATTACATTTGGAATAACTTTGTCTCATGCCAAATACCGCATGCATGGTGATTCTTGTTGTTATTCCATTCTTTATTATTATGTTGGAACATCATGCCGGTCGACTTTCGCTGACATTGGTTTCGTTATTTAGTATTCATTGGAATAACACATACATGTGAAGTACCGCATGCATAGTGATTTCTTTTGTTATTCCATTCTTTATTATACTCGGTTGGTTAAAGTTTTGACTTCTATACTCCATGAAATTAGTGGAATATCCTTGATATTTGTGCTTCATCCGATATCTTTTCATGGAAATATTCTTCGAGCATTCTTGAATTTTACTCTACAAAGCGATTATCATGTTGACAATTTGGGCGTTATTAGTTCCTAGATAAATTAATTCTTGAACTTGTTTTATTGAATTCTAATATCATTGTCATCATCCTCATGTTTATATTTTTTGAAAGTCATCATCGTGGCTGTAGTGCATAGATGGACTTGGTATGATTATGACCGAGGATTATTCGGTATAATCATGCTTAGTAATGTTACAAATGATGTGGAAAAAGTCCTCATTGGCGTAGTAAGTGCGATGATGGGCGTTTTTGGTATGATTATGGCTATGGATTCTCTTTGGCGATGAGTGCGAAGATGAATTGTTTTATGGCATGATCGGGGACCGATTGATGAAAACATGATTATCTTTAGCCGTAGTGCATGGATAATTCGTGGTCGTGATCTTAAAGAATATCCTTGATGCGTAGTGCGAGGGGGATGATTTGATGATGTGGATTATTTATTAAGCTAAGTCTCAGCGATAAAAGTGATGAAAAATATTTTAAATCATAGAAGATAGTAGATTTTATTCTCTACTTGACTCTTCTAATGGATTGCTTGTTCCACTGTAGTTAAACTTGATGTTTGTTATATTGTATCAGTTTAACATTGTTGAAGGCTAATGATAATTTATTCTGCATTATCTTAGTCATAATATTTCTTACTAGGCTAGGTGAGCTCACCCTTTCTTTCATTGTTCTCTTGTGAAATGAGAAGCGTGGGTGGGACTAGTTGGGAAGCAGTGATGGTCCTAGATGGTGCATTAGTAGTCCTCACTATTCTGTGAAATAGTGTAATAATAAATGTAATGAGGACTCCATTGAGTATGGATATTGTCTAGATGATAATATTTGTATTAAAACTCACAGCTTATGTTATATATTTAAGTTTGTATTTGAATTCTGTACCATGTATTTGGCGACTCAAGATGGGTGATGTATACCTAATTTTGGGGGCATCACACACAGACAGGATGTTCCAACAGAATAATAAACAACGGAACCAGGTCATGCGTAAACGCACAGACAGGATGTTCCAACAGAATAATAAATAATAGAATAACAGAAGAATTTCACCAAGTATAGGGTATCCCGCGTATACAGGTTATTCCAATAGAATAATAAAGAATGGAATAACAAAATAATTTCACTAATAAGAAAGAAGGAATACCCCTAACGAGTACACCAAACAATATCCCTTACCGTAAAAGAAGAGTAAAAACTGGTAGGGCGAGGATATACTCAAAGAAAACTTGCACTATACTCAAAGCTTTCTTAAACTCTAAAGAAATACGCTCAAGATTATAGAAGAGAACTCTCTCTATAGTTTGTCTCTCTAGAGTTTCAGTGAATTCGTAAGAAATAATGAAGGAATGAGCTTATTTATAGAAGAATGGGACCGCATAGTAACTAATTCATGAGCAGTCCATTGGTTTACAATAAAATATAATATACTCTATTTATAATCTAATAAAACGAATAACTTTATAAAAGTATTACATTTTATATAAAAGATTTTACTATGCAAACACTATGCATAATAAAATATAATATATTCTAATTATTGTCTAATAAAAGCAGATAACTTTATAAAAGTATTACATTTTATATAAAATGATTTTACTATTAGTCTAATAAAATGAATAACTTTATAAAAGTATTACATTTTATATAAAAGCTTTTACATTTTATTACATTAATAATACTAATAAAACAAAACTCATCATCATCATCATTATAATTCACAATATTAATCGACCAGGTCATTCCCAGGAAAGAGGGGGCTTTCCAATAAGGATTTCTCCCCATTGGCGCGCAATTAGGTGACCAAACCTCTCTTTGACAGAACTTCTAGACATCATTAATATTGCAAATAATAATATTAATAACTTTGTCATCTCAATTATTGATTATAAAATATTGACAATAATTGAATCAAATAACGTGAGATACTATGCAGCAATTACTGTAACAATAATTGAACAAAACTGAGTGACTTCTCATGTAAGCATCAATAATCAATATCGTGTGCTAGTGTGCAACTTCGCTTATTACTGTACTTTTAACACCGGGTGTTTCAACAGTTAACGGTAAAACTTCCGCCGTTATTTTCATAAAATATTTTTGTCATTTTCTCAATTCGACAATAATTCCGATGTGGGGTCCACCAATGATTGTGTCGTTGTACGAATATTCCATGTTAAAATGAATATTCCCCGACCAATCGAATATTATATAACAACTTGCGTACTTTGCAAAATTTATAAATATTACCCACAACTTTAACATTATATCAAATTCATTCCATAATATTCAAAAATGATATTTATAGAAAATTCATCTTTATTCATAAAAGTTGAGGTCTTCCAATAGATGTTGAGCAGTCACTAGACCATGAACAATTATTTTTAAGTTTGAAAAGATTTGTACAGAAATTCATCTGCAAATCGGTATGACTTACGGACACAAAGGGTGATCAAACACTACATACTGAACGGCAAAAATTCATTTTATTATGAAGCCCACTTCTACATAGTTGTAACCTTGTGTTGCTGATAACAAAAATTCATTTTATTTCGAAAGGCACATCAGTGCGAATTTAGCTTGATGTCAAAAATTTGATATCTAGCACAGCTAGAAAATTTGGAATACCTAAGCTTCCATCCTGAATGGCTTCACAACTCAATCTGGATGCTGATTGGGTTGGTGCTTAGATCTTCTATTAGCTTGCATGTCATTCGTTGAGTGTTCTCTAGTTTCCTTTATGATGGGATGCGTCTTTGCAGTGCTAACCAGAGGCTTCATTCCTTTGGATATTCTGGGAGTGCTCATTTGTTGAGAATCGTATTTGCTCTACGATTCTGCCTTGGCATTGTGAGCACATTTGTTGAGGTCGTAGTTCTGCACTCTATGATTCTGCTTTGGCTGTGCAAACACTATGATTTCTGCTTGCGCTTGTTGTCTTCATCTGATCTTGCTCGACTACGATCTCTACATGTAATCAATAGACTCTACGACTCAGAGTGTAGTCTACGATCTTTGTCTTGGCTTCGGCATCAGTAAACTCTACAACTCCGAGTGTAGTCTACGTTTCGGACTTGGCTTCGACAGATGTTCGGTCGGCTCGTAGGCAGGCTTTCTCTACGATTCTGAACATTACTTCCTCAGCAGACTTCGGTCCTGAGGAAGTTCTACTCGACACACTACGATCCTTCATCGTTTCTCCTAGCAGTCTACGAACTCCGAGATCTACTATCTTGCAGACTACGATTCTGCCTCGACAGCTCTCGAGTTTTCCTTGACTATCCTGGCAGACTCCGATTTCTGGTGCAGTTCTCGACGATCAGACAAGCCTATCTATTACATCATAAGATCAACCTAACATGCTTGATCTTTCTACTTTTATAGTCCTTATACATCATTTCTTTTTAAGGACTTTACAAAGCTGTTTTGCTTATGTAGGATCAACCTAACATACTTGATCAATTCATTCTAAGTCCTTGTACACATGTTTCTATTATCTATCAAAGAACTTTATAGCTTTTCTTAATGCAAGCATACTTGAAAATTCATTATGACGCCCCCAAAATCGGTATACATCACCTATTCTGAGTCACGAAATACATGGTACAGAATACAAATACTATCTTTAATATACAACAAGAGAGCTGTGAGTTTTAATACAAATATTATCTTCTAGACAATATCCACTCTCAGAATAAGTCCTCATTACATTTATTGACACATTATTTAAAAGAATAGTGAGGACTACTAATACTATCATCTGGTCCATCACTCCGTTCCCGACTCGTCCCAGCTATATTCTCATTTCCTGAAGAGAACAGCGAAAGAAAGGGTGAGCTCAACTAGCCGAGTAAGAAATATTATGACTAAGATAATGCAGAATAAATTATCATTAGTCTTCAACAATGTTAAACTGATAAAATACAATAGACATCAAGTTTAACTGCAGCGGATCAAGCAATCCATTAAAAGAGTCAAGTAGAAAATAAAATCTACTATCTTTTATGATTTAAAAGGTTTTTCATCATCATTATCATTTGGGACTCAAATTTTTAAAAAATAATCCACATCATCGAATCACCCCCTGACTACTGGCGAGGATATTCTTTAGTATCATGACCACAATTATACTTGCACTACGGGCCAGGAATATTTGTATATTCATCAATGGTCATGATCATGCCAACAACTGTCCATCAATGCACTACGGGCCAATGAGGACTTTTTCCACATCATTTATAACATTACGGTAATGATTACTACAAGAATAATCCACAGTCATAATCATACCAAGTCCATCTATGCTTCACAGCCATGATGACTTTCAACATAATATAAACATGAGGATGATGACAATGATATAAGAATTTAATAAAAACAAGTTCAAGAATTAATTTATCCAGGAACCAATAACGCCCAAATTGTCAACATGAGCATCGCTTTGTAGATTAAAATTCAAGAATGCTCGGAAGAATATTTCCATGAAAAGATCTTTGGATGAAGCGCAAATATAAAGGATATTCCACTAATTTCATGGAGTATAGAAGTCAAAACTTTAACCAACTTGAGTATAATAAAGAATGGAATAACAAAAGAAATCACCAGAATGCGATAGATCAAGACTTGCAGTGAGTTATTCCAACGAGAATAATAATTAACGGAACCAGTCGGCGTAAAATGCATGAGATAGGATATTCCAACAGAATAATAAAGAGCGGAATCGGTCAGTAAAAAACGCATGCATGGATATTCCAACAAAATAATAAAGACGGAATCAGGTCCGGCGTAAAACGCACAGACAAGATATTCCAACAGAATAATAATGAATTGAAGAACAGAAGAATTTCACCAAGTATAGGGTAGCCTGCGTATACAGGTTATTTCAACCGAATAATAAATAATGGAATAAAAGAAGTTCTCTTCATGAATACAAAAGAAATAATACCCCTTACGAGTACAACAAATAATATCCATTACCAAAAAAGAAACTGGATATAAGAGTAGGGAAGTAGCAGAATACTTTTCTATAGTTTCTCTATAATTTCTCTCTCTAGAGTTTCAGTGAATTCGTAAGAAATAATGATGGAATGAGTTTCTATTTATAGCAGAATAGAAAGGCACTATGTAATGCAACAGTTATGCAATCGGATGAAATTTTTTTTATAACACACACACACCCAATTTGTCAATCAACCAACCAATAAGAATAAAGCAACATTATAATACATATATATATAACCCACACACACAATTTGTCAATCAACCAACCAATAAGAATAAAGCAAAATTATAATAATATACATATATATATATATATATATATATATATATAACCCACACATGTTATAAACATATATATACATATAATACTAATTACCTTTTGTAAAGCCACATCATTTCCCCCACCATTTTTCACTCACACACATCACTTTCACTCTTTCTTTTCTCCCACCACTCTCCACTCACACATATAATATTATATATCTACACACACATCACAATCTTATATATATAAACTCCCTCCCCTATACGTAACTCTCTCCCACCCCCATTTCCAAAATTAGTTTTTCAACACATATGGTCCTTACATGTGGCCCCCACATGTGGGCCCCACCTTTAAATAATTTTCTACCGATTATTTTGAAAAATGGATAAATATGGGTCCATAAAATAAGCAAAACTTCATAAAAATAACCTTAATAATTTTAACAACATTTATCACCTTTATTATAATTCACAATATTAATAATCGAATGTGTTTCCTAAGAAAGAGGGCTTTCAATAAGGATTTCTCCCTATTGGCGGCGCTTAATTAGGTAACCAAACCTCTCCTTGATGAGAACTTCTAGACATCGTTAATATTGCAAATAATAATATTAATAACTTTGTCGTCTCAATTATTGATTTAATAATATATAAAATATTGACAATAATTGAATCAAATCGTGAGATATTATGCAGCAATTACTGTAACAATAATTGAACAAAATTGAGTGACTTCTCACGTAAGCATCAATAATCAATACCGTGTGCTACTATGCAACCACGCGTATTACTGTACTTTTAACACCGGGTAGTTCAACAGTATTAACTGTAAAACTTCCGCCGTTATTTTCATAAAATATTTTTGTCGTTTTCTCAATCCGACAATAATTCTGTTGTGGGGTCCACTAATGATTATACCGTCGTACGGATATTCCCTGACAAAAAGAATATTTCTCGACCAATCGAATATAATATGACAACTTGCATACTTTGCAAAATTTATAAATATTACCCACAACTATAACATTATATCAAATTTACTCCATAATATTCAAAAATGATATTTATAGAAAATTTATTTTTTATTAAAAAGTTGGGGTCTTACATTCATTCATATATATCATAATCAAATCATATATAATTAGGAATAACATTCACATGTTTATTCCTGATATAAGCATCTCAAGCATGTAAAAGACTTAGAAGAAAAAGCAAGACTGGAGGGACTTCACGGGCATTATTAAAGGCTAAACCCTATAGGAAGCAAGGGGTATTTAGTTAGATTAATAGGAGTGAGGCCCACCGGGGTAGGCATTTATAGCATACAAACCCCTGCCGGGGCGGGGGTATGGGAATGGCCCAGAGAAGAGATTTTAACTGCTCAACTCTTTGGGAAGCATAAGGAAAGATAAAGAACATATAATTCGCCTAATGTAACATTTAATAAAGTGACTTAAACATTTATTAAAGGTTGAATAGAAAGATTGAACATGATTAAAAGATAAAGAATGTAAACGCAAATTATGGAATCGATATCCGGGGACCGTAGTCGCGATAAAACGAATTTGGGGGATTACTATGATTGTGATTACTTAGACGTTGAGTGACAAGGGTGATGTATAACATTTTGATGTTATGATGTCATTCTGAGAGTTAAGTGTAAAGCGTATTGACGCTGTGAACGCAACGTAGTTGCGATGAATGATCGGTCTTAGCATACAACGAACAATATGGTTTTGATATTAAGAAAGAATAATGAACGTGGGGTTCATATAAGGGATAACGAATGAAAATGATTAAAACCTTGAGTAAAGGTTGAATGAGTAATTAAGATGTAAACCACGTGACTGTTGAGTACGTAAGCGATCCTCGTGAATCGTATTCGCGTCAGACAAGCGTTCTAAGTGTACAATGGGTGTATGACTTAGATGTTGATGAAGGTAGTAAGTAGGATATGAATTATCGAGAAAGCCGTAATGAACCGAACGTTATAAGATAGGAGTAAGGTAACGTAAAATGTTTAACGCTATGAATGCGTAAAATTAATGTTGAATGATAGTTCTGAGTATACAAAAGACTGTATGACTAAGACAATAAAGAATGAATCCTGAGGTATGGCATTTAGTTGCCAGGAAGCCATAAAGAATAAGATATTGATCTAACAAACATTATAGTTTTAATGGTTCGGATGAGTTAAAATAAGTTTAGGTAAAGAAAGTTGGTCGCGTAAACATAGATTGCAAGAACGCGAACCCTGAGAAGTAAAGTTAAGTTTAAACCAATGTGTAAGTCAAGTATATGACTAATTGGTATATGTGTTATTTCCTTATGTGTTATATAGGAATTAGAATGAGTAGTTCAGCGTAAGTTGTAGCTGTGCGTAAGGCAAGTTTCTTAACTTTATTCATAGTACATGAATGCTAGTTTCTTAAACTTCTCAGATGTTGAACTTGAGATGTCTTGTCTATGTGAAAATGTGTGATAATTGTACAAGGTGGTAGTATGTATGAGGCCTTGTGCCACAATTTGAACACTTCGGTGTTTCTTTGAGATGAATTGTTTTGTGATTGAAATGTTCAATACAAGTATGTTATGTTTATACGTGAACTGTTATTGTTAAGTATGTGCTAATGATTCTAGCCAGATAGGATATGTATGGGAAAATGTAGAAGAATGAAAGTAGTGTAAAGAATATGTGATGAATGTTTTAAAATGATAGGAATCGGGATTATTCAAATTGTTCAAGCTGCTTCATAACCTTTGTTCGGTTATTAAAGTCTTACAAGAATGTTTAAACTCTTGAAGTTATTTATTCCACTGCTATGACTTGCTAAGTGATAAGTGGATTTAATATACACGAATCAATATTCATTTCAAGTTTAATTTTGTAGTTATCTTCTTGTTTTGTGTTCATTTTCACTCGTTTCATGTCATTTTATGTGTAGGGTGGTTATGGATGCGAGTGGTGAAGAAAGACGGAGTTTTGGAGCAAAAGTGGAAAAATGCAGGAAGTTAAAAAATTTATTTAGCAGTAGCCTAGCCACGAAGTGGCTTGGATTGGTCTTGCACTTCGCCGTGGCGCGGGGTCTCAATCTCAAGTGTCCTGCTGGCTTGTGGAGACTGCTACTACTTGGATTGTTGATGTTTTATGAGGCGCATGGACTCTAAATAGGCAGAATTCGACCACAACATAAGGAGAGCTGAATATTGCATGAAAAAACATAATTCACACAACACAAGAAGGAATTAACAAAGATTAATTT
This sequence comes from Panax quinquefolius, assembly GCA_020205615.1. Classification (NCBI taxonomy): domain Eukaryota; kingdom Viridiplantae; phylum Streptophyta; class Magnoliopsida; order Apiales; family Araliaceae; genus Panax; species Panax quinquefolius. Next base: position 29,673,407 of record CM035164.1, on the reverse strand, counting down.
CAGTTTTTCTAAGCAAGCGTTAGAGGAGTATTTCAAGGAGATTTTCAAGACGATTGCGATTCTAGGCGACGGGAAGGGTGTTATTCAACATTCTTCGTCTTAGACTATTACTTGTAATTGAAAGAATGATTTGCATGATTTATTTAGTGTTTATTTAATTTATTATGAACTAATTCACTATTTAGGCTTATGATGGATCTTTGAGTGAATCTATGATTTTGTAAACTTTGATTTCCAATTTAATAAGCTATTTTCAGTTTATCTATATTAATTTGAGCGTGAATCTATGAATTGCCTGATCAACAATTCTTTGTGGATTTGTTTAGAATCGAGAGAGGATATTCAAATCTAGACCTAGTTGATATAGCATGTGTTCATGAATTTTGTGAATAGCTTAATCTTGATGAATGTTAAGGTAGAGATATGCTTGACATCGCATGTAATCGGATAGAGAACTTGTTCTTAAACCTTCTTTAATTGTAATTCACACAGAGATATAGTGAGTTAGTTGATTAAGGTGTTTAACGGATTTCTATCTTAATTGTGGATTGACGTTAATACGGTATCAGTGCATCGAGATGTGGTTAATATTACGTTCGTGTTCTTGATTAATAAACTGAGATAGTGAATTGAATTGGAATAAAGGTGTTAAAATCAGAGTGAAACTCAGGGTGAAATCATAAGTCTAATTCTCCATTAATTATTTGAAATTTCAGATTTTTGATATTGGTGATTGGTTTGTGATATTTTATTTGTTTTTAATTTAGGTTCTATAATTTTTAATCATTGAATTGGATAGTTTAATAAAATTAGGATTAATAGGAAATTGATAATTGTGAAGTTAAGTTTCTTACTAAATTGTCTCTGTGAGAACGATACTCTATTCATCAATTTATTACTTGTTGACCACGTACACTTGCGTGTTTTGCGCGTATCGATTTTACCCAACACTAGGCAATTGAATGCTCACACTTGTTTTAAAAAAAAAACATTTTCAGCGAACGATGTTAGAAAGAACTTAAGGATCCCGTAAAGATCAAGTTGATCGGTATCCAGAAGAAGTGTCATTCCGTGTGTGAATGAGAGTGAAGATTAAGCGAAGACTTGTAATGTAGAATAATTTAATTAAACTTTAGATTAGTTTAATGAACTGTTATGTATCCTTGGTGGCGGATGAAAGTCACTCGTGTAAGATGTAAAGAATAATGTTATTATCATTATTTGTAATGAAAGAGATTATAAGGTCTTAGAACCTGGGATTTGAGAATGTATGTTGTTATATTTAGTGATATAATGATGTATGTTTGGTAAGAAGTGGGACCGTGATGTACGGAATTCGGGTGTGAAGATAGACCGGATTTCGGGGCGTTACAGCTTCAATCTTCATTTTCATGCATTTTAATGTCGTGGATCCATGTTTTATCAACCCAGATAACTAAATAACATAACATATATCATATTGAAACACTAAAACATAAAATGTACCTAATCATGAAAGATCTAGCTTAAGGTTAGGGTTTATACCATTTTGAACCAACTTTTGATTTCCCTTCTCTGATATGATCTTAGATAGTTTATGGGGTGGATTTGGCTTATCTTAGAACTGAGTTTCTCTCTAAATTTTGTAGGCTTGGAGAATGAGTGGTTTGGGTATGGATAGAAACTAAAGTAAGGATTTTCTTTAATTTTTAATCTCTTTTTGACAACTAAGCTTTGATCCAAGGGTTTATTTGTTGTTAGGTGTCAATGATGGCTGATATATTTTGATTTTAAGAACATGTGAATATCTTGGAGTGGTGACTCACCAAGATTTGGCCTTATCAACTTATTAAAGGGTTTTTTGGTCATTTATCAATTAAATTTAAAGGCATTTTAGTTCTTTCTCATGTTTTTAGGGTTTAACCCATAGGTTATGTTTGTTTGCAAGGATTACACTTGAGATTGGACTATAATCCCAAGTGTCTTATTTGTTTTTAAATTTGAGTTTGGGACTATTAGTCCTGGGATTATAAAATAGCTTAAGATGAAGGATTATTTAATACCATGTTCTACCCGGTATTATAATCCATACCACTTGGGATTAAAAATTGCTAGAAAAAATTAAAATCAATCTTTTTCTAAAATAACCATCATATCATATAGTTTCTTTTATTATTATTGGAAAATTAAAACTTACTAGTATAAAGACTAAATATTATTAATTTTATTTGGGGGGTTGGGGTGGGCGTGGTGGGGTAGGGTATATATATAATCACTAAATATTATTTTTTTGGGGAGGATGGGGGTGAGGGTGTATACATAATCAATGAATATTATTTGGGGGGGGTGAAGGGTAGAGAAGTGCAGGTGGGGGGTCGTGGTGGAAGATGGGCGAGTGGGGATGTATACATAATCAGCAAATAATATTTTTTAGGGGGGTTAGTCGAGGGTGGAGGTGTATACATAATTAGTAAATATTATTTTGGGGAGGGGCTTAGGGTTTGCTAATTAAATGTAAAATTTACTAATTAGAGTTAGGATTTCCAAATCTTGAATTAGGGTTCTTAGTTTAGGGTTTCTAAATAAATATTAGGGTTTTCTAATAATTATCATTAGAGTTTCCCTAATTAGGTTTACATAATTATATTACATCTAATCAACACTTAACATTAATCACATAATACAAACATACATACTTTTAAATATAATTATAACAATAAATGTATTTAATATTCAAATCTCTATTCGCAATTCAGTTTAGGGTTTTGATCAGTTATTTAACTTTGCCTCGTTTTCATTTCTCAGTCAATTTAAAATAAATAAATTGACTAATCTGCTAAATTCATATCACACATACTCAAAGTAATAATAATAACAATAATGATAATACTAAAAAAATTATTCGTAAAATATACATATATTATTTATATAATTTTTTAGTTCCCAAAGGGCACACAATAGATCTAAAAGGGGGGTTGAATAGATCCTTTTTAATTTTAAAAATCTTTTCCATTTTAGTTTGCATTGGTGAGTAAATAGCAGATGATAAACTTAAGAATTATTTTAAACACATCAAAATAAGTTAAGGTTCCCCTTCATAGATGTTATCTTGACCATTTATCTAGAGTTAGTTTAGTTGTAAGTAGTTATCATGTTGATAGCAGTTATAGCAGTTATAATGTAAATGATAGAATGTAAAAGACACAAGGGATTTTAAGTGGTTCAGAGACTCAAGCTCCTAATCCACTCTTCTGCTTCAACAAGCAGGGATTCCACTAAGGAAGTCTTTACATTACTGAATCACTAAGACTCCTTCAAGGCCAGCAGCCTTGAAACTTTAGTTCACTAAAACTCTTCAAGTCCAGCAGACTTGAAACTTCAGTTCACTAAGAACTCTTCAAGGTATGCAGCCTTGGAACTCAGTTAGTCCCTTGGACAAGGACCCTTCTGGCCCTAGCTCTTCTTGTTGTTGTTATTAGTGTTGAGCTGCTAAAATGACTTTAAGCTTGTTCATCCTTGATTCTTGACAGCTTGTTGTGATCCTCTTTGGATTTTGCATCTAGACTTGATCACCATTGGACATACTGCTAAGTTGTTCATGAAGCTCGATCTCTTTGAGTACTTAACAGTTTGTCACTTCTTCCTTGGTGCAGCAGATCTTGTGGTTGGTTTTTTTTTTATCTCAGCTTCCACTTCTTCACTACATGAGGTTTGCTAAGTCTTTACATCTTTGGTAGGCATCGCCTGGCACTTAGTATCCTCTGAACTTTGATTATGTATCTGTTCTTCTTTAGCTCTTGGTGGTTTGTGGTGATTCGTAGACTGGCTCTTTGATTCTTTTTTTTGATCTGCCAATCTCTTGAATGTTATTATCTTGGCCTTCTTGGCTCTTAGCTTGGCTAACATTCGTAATGGCATTCTCATTATTATTGAGTGAAGTCTTTTTCTATTAAAGCTCTTCTCTTATCTTGCTTCACTTCTACTTTCGTAGTCTTACTGTCACTAAGAAATTTTCTATTTAGCTCTGTAGAACTTGTAGAGTCAACACCTTGTCAACAACCCTTTTTCCACTTCTTCTTCTTTTAAGCTTCAGCTGTTAAATAACCTTTCATAAGCTTCCTGTTAGATTATAGCCGTTGGAAGCTATTTGAATTGATTCGCAGATCTCTAGTTATTTGGTGCAAACTGCAGATGTGACATGATAACCCCTTTTTTACTTTTTTGACACTGCAGTCTACTGTTTCACATACCATATCAGAAATGTCACTTTAACGTGTAAGGCTGGTAGTCACCTTTATTTCTTCTTTCTGATTCCTCGATCAGAACATCAGGAGTTGTCCTTCAGCATCGATGCTTTCAATATTCAATGTTTGAATGCCAGTTTTTGCATTGAGACGTTGCCAAGGCTTCAATGCTCAGATGACTGAACTCTACGATTATGATGGAGATGACCTTGAACTTGATCGTAGTTAGTCTGTTGAATATTACTCGTTGACTGATTGAGATAACACTACAGTTCTGAAAGTTTTCTTTGGATTTGCAATGTAGAACCTCTCGTCCTCCACTCGTGCAGTACTTTAATACAACTTGTTTGAATGTTCTGGCCCTCTATAACTTCAAGACTCATCAGATTGGTCACGCTCAGCTCTCTTTCTCCTTGTGATCTCCCATTCACATATCATCAATGGTCTGACCCATTCTTAGTCTTCTTTGTCTATTCTGTATAGGTTGGCCAGTATCTCTGTTATAGACCTCATCAGTTTCTACTTCTAATCTGGCAAGCACTACGATCATAGTGACACTCAAGATTGTGATCTCTTGTGTGACTGCTACTGTATTGCTAACTTCCTTTTTTTAGTCAAGTTATCTGAAGTCTTCTTACTATTGCTTATGCAAGACTTCCCTTGAATGGCTTCACATCTCAATCAGGATGCTGACTGAATTGGTACTCTGATCTTCTGTTTGCTTGTAAGCCATTAGGTGAATGCTCTCTGGCTTCCTTTAGGTAGATTGCATCTCTATAGTTCTGTCCAGAGGCTTCATTCTTTGGACGCTTTGGGAGTACTCATGTGTTGAGAATCGTGTTAACACTATGATTCTTCATTGGCATTGTGAGCGCTGATAGGTTTTGTCGAAGACTTTGTTTTGCAGACTACGATCTATCTTTGGTTCTGCAAACACTATGACTCTGAGTGCAGATTATACATCAGACTACGATTTCCGCCTTAACACTTGTTGTTCTTGTTTGATTTAGCTCGACTACGATTTATGCCTCTGGTATGATCAGTAGACTCTACGACTTCAAGTGTGGTCTACGATTCTTGACTTGGCTTGGCAGGTGCTTGAATTAACTCTACGATTCTGAGTGAGGCCTTCTAAGGCAGACTACGATCTATAGATACTTTCTCGATACTCTACGATTCTGCCTTGGCTTCTGCAATCCCTTAACTGGCTCGACATACCACGATTCTGCCTTGATTGTCTCCGAGTTCTTTGTTTCTCCTGGCAGTCTTCTAAGGCTTGTGTAGTACTCAATGATCAGACAGGCCTATCTATTACACCATATAAGATCAACCTAACATATTTAATCTTTTTATATTTAGTCCATGTACATCATATTCTTTTTAAGGACTTTACACAAGCTGTTTTGTTCATGTAGAATCAACCTAACATATTTGATCATTTCAGTCTAAGTCCTTGTACATATATTCATGTTGTCTATTCAAGGACTTTATAGTTTATTTCAATGCAGACATATTTGCATATTCATTCATTAAGATCATAATCAAATCTTATATAAATAGGAATATCATTCACATGTTTATTCCTAACATAATTTATTACCCATATTTTCATGAAAAATAAATAATAAAATATCTTTACTACAAAAATTATTTTATTATTAAAATATAATTTCTAATAATCAATTATTTCGATTCATAAAAAAAATTATATGCAATAATTCATGCAGTAAATATATAATTATCACATATTCACATTCGTTTTGCTTGTCATGTATTCCCATATTCATTGTAGTGTATCAAAATAACAAAAACAAAAAATTATTCACAAAATTCTTATTTTAATATATACTGAAAACTTGGATTATCACAAGCATTTAACATATAAACTTTCTCAAAGTTAAAACTAGCTCAACCAAATGGATATCTGCATAAAAGAATTAAAGGGTCTCAAATAAAAAAAACTAACAAAAAGCTAAAATTCAGACTAAGCAATATTTATCCCTTTTTATTAAAAATTAGTAAACCAAAATTCATCGTTGACCAAAAATCTTAGGTTCAATTAATTCATTGCCCAAAAGACATTACCTAAAAATAATTCATTGCACTTAGCATGTGCAACAAGTCTTTAAACCCCAAGGTTACCCCCAAGTGATAAGTTGTGTCTCGTGAGGGTGTGCAGTGAATATACCCACAAAGTTCAAAATAAAACTTCAATATGGACCTACCCATCAAAAAAAATATAGAAAGACCCCCAAACTTGAAACTGACATTATCCTTGAACTTTGCAATAAAAGAAATTAATGGAAGAACTTCCCTAAAAAGAGGTCAGTTGTCGCTCTCCACAATCTTCTTCTTTTATATGCTAAGTTGCATGACTTAGAAAAAACAAAAATAAAACAAATTAACTAAAACAAAAATACAAGTTTAAATTAAGATCAAATTGATTGAAATCCATATCGAAAAAACACTAGAAAATAATTCCCCGACAACGGCGCCAAAAACTTGTTTGCCTAAATTTATTACTTTGGAAATACACGCAAGTATACATTATCAAATTAGTAATATAGTGACAAGAAGAGTATTGTTCCCACGAGGAATTAATTCTAATGTTTTCTAAGTACCAATTTTATATTAAGCAAATCTTATTTAAACGGATGAATTAACTAAAATTAACAATTAAACTAAACACTAAAAATAAAAAACTAAATAATAAAACATAACTAATAAATAAATCTTAGAATTCAACTTCACCACATGCTTCATTCAAATCTCATAAGCCTCCATTTAATTATACGGCCACGGTGAATTGTTAACCAAGAATTATTAATTTATTTTATCAACCTCTTCCGATCAATTGGCAAATAAAAATATCCATTCTAATTAAATTACTATATTTCTATGCAATTAAATTAGAATAGATTCATTACGATCAAAGTCCTCAATTGGTTACACATGGCATATAAGTGTAATCAGCTATACACAAATTATGCATTAAATCCTAAGAAGAATAAACATAATCACATGTTATTATATTACGATCTAAATCTATAATTCATCTCCCAATTTCATATAGATTATCCCAATTACTTACAGATCATATAATTACATATAAACACATAAAATATAATGAACTAATTAATATGGTATCAATCAAATAAAAAGAGATTCAATTTAAATTACACATGAGATTCATAGCAGATAAAATTCTATTTAAAAAAACCTTATTTATAGTAGATAAAATTATAATCCACAAAATATTGAACATTAATTAAAGATAAAGATAAATAAAATTTTAGAGAATAAAAACGGTCTCCCACCATTCTTCAATCTCCTAGCTTCTTCAATCCATTGCCTCCATCGCTGAGGGTTGAACTTGGTAACTGTTAGAGAGAATTGACCTCACATGGTAGTCATTGACTTTTCCCCAACACCACTATAATTCCCCATAAGAATATTTTTAGGAGAACTTACCCTAATATAATTAAAATTAAATACACAGTATCCTAATTTAAGTAATCTACAATAGCAAAAATAACTTTTCCACAACTGCTACTAATTCCCATCCTTTAAATCATCTTCTTGGGACCCACTAGGAAAATCTGCAACATTAGTAGAAAGGTAAAGAATAACAAGTGGGACCCGTTAGGAAAAAGAAGGCAAAAGAATCTTGTTAACTATTCCACTCGACCACCTATGCATGGAGCCTGAACCAGCCTAGCATCGCGACTCTATAATCCCAACACTGCGGCACTATCATTAATACTTTGCAGCGCCACAACGCCGTCAACTTGCGTCAGCGCCACGACAGTTCAGCTTCTAACTAATTTTCTTCCTTGCTTCCTTACTTCAATTATTTACCATTTTGCCACTTTATTTCCTTTTTTCCTACAAAAGAAAATAAAAACACTAAAGACATTAAAATAAATAAAAACACTATTAAATAACAGAAAATACTTAAAAACTCACAAATTATTAAGCTTAAAAGTACCCAAATTATAGGTATAAAAAAACCCACTCATCAATATCACCTTGATGATAAAAGAATGAGATGGAGCATAAAATGCACTTATTGAAAAGAATGTGCTATGTTATATGAAAATTCTTGGGATGGGAAGAAATAAGCTTAAAAAATGATCTTACGGTGCATAGTTAAATAACTTTTTGATTCTCTAAACTTATGTTTTGCCATGGTTAGTGAAAATTGATGTGTAAAGAAGGTTTCAAAAGTTGAGATTGAGATTTCTATGGAATATTTGATTGTATGGTTTATTTGAAGTTTTAGGTTGTTCGAACAAGGTGAATACACACACATACAGACGTTGGGGATCACAAGTTGATGTATAACTAGTGAATATGTTGAAATATCATATATTGAGTGTTTTGAAATATTTCTTAAGTACTAGAAGGATTTGTTTTTGAGGCCCTTATTCAAGTTATATTAATTCAGTGCTTATAGTAGTTAGTGTAGTTGTTAACTGTTTTAGGGTTTTTCTTTAGCACAAACAAAGATTTATGTTTGGGAGTATTTGATTAGTAGGTTTTATACCTACATATTAAGTATTCTTAGTTTGATTATTCTATAAATTCATGAGAATTTTTAGTTTATTTTTATGCATTTTAGTATTTTTTTTATGCAGGAATAGGAAATTCAAACCATGATTGTGTAAAGTGTGATAAATGGTGTGTATTCAGCCTTGCTATAAAGCTGCGGGCAATGAAGAGTGCCAGGCGTTGGCATGGGGCATGTAGCTTGGCATGACGTTGGTATGGTGGACCAAATGAACGCGCAAGAAAGCAATGGCAAATCTAAAGAAAGTAGAGTGTCACGTACGGCTCTATACATAATTAATAAATATTTTTTTTTAAGGGGTAGGAGGTGAGGGGTGAGGGGTGAGGGGTGAGGGGTAAGGGGTGGGGTGGGGTTGGGGGTGGAATTGGAGGTGGAGGTGTATACATAATCAATAAATATTAATTTTTTTGGGGGTGAGGGGTGGGGGGTGGGCGTGGGGGTGGAGGTGCATACATAATCAATAAATGGCGCTCATGGTCGATTCTTGCTTCTGGAATAGGACTTTCTTCTTCATACACATTAGCTCCAGGTCCGTAGCTTGAGCAGCTTTAACTTTATTGATTAAAGTCGGTTCTACTCGTATATTTGACATCATCATGTGGGTCCCTAGAGTCTTTAACTCTATCTCCATCCTTTGCAAGTCATACCAAATGGGCCTTTGCGTTGACATTATCGCACTCGTACCCGCATATAATCTTCTACTCAATGTGTCAGCTACCACGTTTGCTTTTTTCAGGATGGTATTGGATGGAATGATCGTATACTTTCAACAGCTCGAGCCAAAGTCATTGCCGCATGTTAAGTTCCTTTTGGGTGAAGAAATATTTGAGGCTTTTATGATCCAAATAAATCTCCACTTTCTTCCCATACAGGTAGTGTCTGCAGATTTTCAACGCGAAAACGACTGCTGCTAACTCCTGATCATGAGTAGGATAATTCTTCTCATATTCTTTGAGTTGTCGCGAGGCATAAGCTATGATTTTCCCATGTTGCATGAGAACACATCCTAACCCTTTGCCTGAAGCATCGTTGTAGATAACAAATCTATCTGAACCAGATTGTATTGTCAGAACAGGTGCCAAAATGAGTCTCCTCTTAAGCTCTTGGAAACTCTTCTCGCATTCCTCGCTCCATATGAATTTTGTATCTTTCTGAGTCAGCTGAGTTAACGGAGTAGCGATTCTATAAATCCTTCCACGAATCTCCGATAATAACCAGCTAAGCCTAGAAAGCTACGTACTTCGATCACCATCTTCGGTTGCTCTCAACTTTTTATTGCGTCAATCTTCGTTGGGTCAATAGATACTCCATGTTTTGACACCACGTGCCCAAGGAATGCTACTTCCTTAAGCCAGAACTCGCATTTCTTCAGCTTGGCATATAGCTTGTTATCACGAAGCCTTACAAGTACCAGCTTCAAATGGCGCTCATAATCTTCACGGCTTTTGGAATAGATGAAGATGTCATTAATAAAGACGACAACGAACTGATCAAAATATTCATTGAACACACGGTTCATCATATCCATGAAAGCAGCAGGAGCATTAGTCAATCCAAAAGACATGCCAAAGAATTCATAATGCCCGTACTGAGTTCTGAAGGCAGTCTTCGGAATATCCTCAGTTTTAATCTTCAGCTGATGATATAACGAAGATCGGTCTTTGAAAAGAATTATGCTCCTTGCAACTAATTGAACATATTATTAATGCGAGGTAGCGGATACCTATTCTTGATGGTGATATGGTTCAATTCTTGATAGTCAATGCAAAGTCACATACTCCCATCTTTCTTCTTTACGAATAAAACAGAAGCACCCCAAGGAGATGTATTTAGGGGTTTGGTTGCTTGAATTCGCATAACAGGTTGGTTAGAAATATGAAAACTAACAACCTAAAACAATCAATTTTGGCATGATGAGTGGTTAACCAATCAATCCCTAAAATCACATCAAATGCAAGTATTTTCAAAGAAATAAGATCGACAGGTAATGTAATGGTCCCAACTTAAATCAAGTAAGATGTGACACCCCCAAAATTAGGTATACGTCACCCATCTTGGGTCGCCACTTACATGGTACATAAATTCAAATACAACTTACTAATATAAGCGTAGGTATACAATACGACATAAAGCGTGAGTTTGAATACAAATATTGTCTACTAGATATTATACAAACTCAAAAGGAGTCCTCATTACAACTATTATCACACTATTTCACGAATAGTGAGGACTACTAATGCTATCCTCCGGACCATTACTCGTTCCCAGGCTCGTCCCGGCTATGTTCTCATTTCACAAGAAGAGAACGGTGAAAGAAAGGGTGAGCTCAACTAGCCCAAGAAGAAATATTATGACTAAGATAATGCAAAATAAATTATCAATAGTCTTCAACAATGTTAAACTGATAAAATACAATAGACAACCAGTTTAACTGCAGCGGAATATTCAATCCATTAAAAGAGTCAAGTAGAAAATAAAGTCTACTATCTTTTAGGTTTTAAAAAGGTTTTCATAAATTTTTTATCACTAAGACTCAGTTTAATGAATAAACCACAATATCTAATCATCCATGTACCACGGTCAAGGATTTTCATCAAATTATCAATGGTCATGACTATACCGAATCACCCCGGTCATAATCATACCAAAAACTATCCATCACCGGCTGCATTACTGTGCCACTTGAGGACTTTTATCACATCATTTATAACAAGCCATGATTATACAAGAATGATCCACGGTCATAATCATACTAAGTTCATCTATGCACGTAAGCCAAAGATAACATAATATATCATGAGGATGATGACAATGACATAATAATTCAATAAAATAAGTTCAAGAATTATTTTATCCAGGAATTAATAACGCCCAAATTGTCAACAAGATCTTTATTTTGTAGAGTAAAATTCAAGAATGATCGGAAGAATATTTTCATGAAAAGATCTTTGGATGAAGCATGAAATATCAAGGATATTCTACTAATTTCATGGAGTATAGAAGTCATAGTTTTAACTAATTTGGGTATAATTAAGAATGGAATAACAAAAGAAATCACCACGCATGCGGTGCCGATAGACAAAGTTATTCCAATGTAAGAATAATAATAACGGAACCAGTCGGTGAAATTCACAAGCGGGATGATCCAATGAATAATAAATCTTTGAATAATAGCGGTGGAACCAGTGTCGGGTGTAAACACACGCGAGCGGATATTCAATGAGAATAATAAATACGGAATAATAAGCAATGGAACCGAGTAAAGGTGTAAAACACACAGACGAGGATATTCCAATGAGAATAATAAAGAATGGAATAAATGAAGAAGATCACCAAGTATAGGGGATTAAGCGTATACTGAGTTATTCAGCAGAATAAATAAGAATGGAATAACATAAGGATTTCACCAAGTATAGGGTATATGCATATCTGAGGTTATGTATAGGGTATACCACTTTTACTGAGTTATTCCATGAGAATAATAATGAATGGAATAATGAAGTTCTCTTCATGAATAAGAAAGAATAACACCCCTTACAGGTACAACAAATAATATCCCTTACTAGTAAAGACACTTTGGATATCAAAGTAGTGAAGTACCGAATACTCTTCTTCTTTCTCTCTATAGATTTTTCTCTATAGCTTCTCTCTATAATTTCTCTCTCAGAGTTTCAATTGAATTAAGTAAGAAAATAATGAAGGAATGAGCTTCTATTTATAGGAAAATAGAATGCATAGTAATTAATCCATGAAGCGGTCCAGATTGATTTACTTTAATCGACGGTCCATATTTAAAGCAAAATCTTTTAAATAAAATAAAATATATTCTATTTATATAAAAACATTTTACTATGCAAATCTTATGCAACACTATGCAAAACACTATGCAACACTATGCATAATAAAATATAATATATTCTATTTATAGAATAACTTTAATAAAGTATTACATTTTATATAAAAGATGTTTACATTTTATTACGTTAATAATCTGAATAAAACAAAACGTCATTATCATTATAATAATTCGTATTATTATTCGTGATAATGGAATCAAACCGAGTGACTTCTCACATAAGCATCGATAATCAATACCGGTGCTACTATGCAACCACACACACGTATTCTTTGTACTTTTACTACCGAGTAGTTCAACAAAGATCAACGGTAAAACTTCATAGTTATTTCAATAAAATATTTTGTCATTTTCTCAATTCGACAATAATTACATTTGTGGGGTCCACCAATGATTGAGTAGTTGTACGAATATTCCTTGCTAAACCGAATATTCCCCGACCAATCGAATATAATATAACCACTTGCATACTTTGCAAAATTTATAAATACTACCCACAACTATAATATTATCTCAAATTCACACCATAATATTAAAAATTATTTCGACAAAATTTAAATCTTTATTGATAAAATTTGGGGTCTCACAATCTCCCCTCCTTATGGAATTTTGCCCTCGAAATTAGGGTACGTACCTGGTATGATAAAGAGGCGAGGATACCTTAAATACCTTTATCGTTGAAAACACTAAATTCATCTTTGCAATCCGCCAAAGATATTCATTAACAATTCATCTTTGCACTACAGGCTAAAGATATACAACTGTAAAACCAATAATGCTGAGACGCGGCTTAATAGTATCACAACCACGAATTATCCATGCACTACTCGCCAAGGATATTCGTGTTTTCAATACTGATCATGATTATCTAGAATAATCCGTGGTCATAATCATACCAAGTCTATCAATACACTACTGACTAAAGATGACTTTTACCACATCCATGAATTAATATTTCATTGCTGAGACTCAGCTCAATAATTAATCCATATCATCGAATCATCCCTGCACTAAAGGCCAAGGATATTCATTAGTATCACGACCACGAATTATCCATGCACTACGGCCAAAGATAATCGTGTATTCATTAGTATCACGACCAAAAATTATCCATGCACTACGGCCAAAGATAATCGTGTATTCATTAGTATTACGACCACAAATTATCCATGCACTACGACCAAAGATAATCGTGTATTCATTAGTATCACGACCACAAATTATCCATGCACTACGACCAAAGATAATCGTGTATTCATTAGTATCATGACCACAAATTATCTATGCACTACGGCCAAAGATAATTGTGTATTCATTAGTATCACGACCACAAATTATCCATGCACTACGGCCAAAGATAATCGTGTATTCATTAGTATCACGACCACAAATTATCCATGCACTACGACCAAAGATAATCGTGTATTCATTAGTATCACGACCACAAATTATACATGCACTACGTCCAAAGATAATCGTGTATTCATTAGTATCACGACCACAAATTATCCATGCACTACGGCCAAAGATAATCGTGTATTCATTAGTATCACGACCACAAATTATCCATGCACTACAGGCCAAAGATAATCATGTATTCATTAGTATCACGACCACAAATTATCCATGCACTACGACCAAAGATAATCGTGTATTCATTAGTATCACGACCACAAATTATCCATGCACTACGGCCAAAGATAATCGTGTATTCATTAGTATCACGACCACAAATTATCCATGCACTACGGCCAAAGATAATCGTGTATTCATTAGTATCACGACCACAAATTATCCATGCACTACGGCCAAAGATAATCGTGTATTCATTAGTATCACAACCACGAATTATCCATGCACTACTGGCCAAGGATATTCGTGTTTTCAATTATGGTCATGATTATACCGAATAATCCGTGGTCATAATCATACCAAGTCTATCAATGCACTACGGCCAAAGATGACTTTTACCACATCCATGAATTAATATTTCATTGCTGAGACTCAGCTCAATAATTAATCCATATCATCGAATCATCCCTGCACTATAGGCCAAGGATATTCATTAGTATCACGACCATGAATTATCCATGCACTACTGACCAAAGATAATCGTGTATTCATTAGTATCACGACCAAAAATTATCCATGCACTACTACCGAAGATAATCGTGTATTCATTAGTATTACGACCACAAATTATCCATGCACTACTACCAAAGATAATCGTGTATTCATTAGTATCACGACCACAAATTATCCATGCACTACGACCAAAGATAATCGTGTATTCATTAGTATCACGACCACAAATTATCTATGCACTACTACCAAAGATAATTGTGTATTCATTAATATCACGACCACAAATTATCCATGCACTACTACCAAAGATAATCGTGTATTCATTAGTATCACGACCACAAATTATCCATGCACTACGGCAAAGATAATCGTGTATTCATTAGTATCACGACCACAAATTATCCATGCACTACTACCAAAGATAATCGTATATTCATTAGTATCACGACCACAAATTATCCATGCACTACTACTAAAGATAATCGTGTATTCATTAGTATCACGACCACAAATTATCCATGCACTACTGACCAAAGATAATCATGTATTCATTAGTATCACGACCATAAATTATCCATGCACTACTACCAAAGATAATCGTGTATTCATTAGTATCACGACCACAAATTATCTATACACTACTGACAAAGATAATTGTGTATTCATTAGTATCACGACCACAAATTATCCATGCACTACTACCAAAGATAATCGTGTATTCATTAGTATCACGACCACAAATTATCCATGCACTACTACCAAAGATAATCGTGTATTCATTAGTATCACGACCACAAATTATCCATGCACTACTACCGAGGATAATCGTGTATTCATTAGTATCACGACCACAAATTATCCATGCACTACTACCAAAGATAATCGTGTACTCATTAGTATCATCACCACAAATTATCCATGCACTACTACCAAAGATAATCGTGTTTTCAATTACGGTTATGATTATACAAGAACAATCCACGGTCATAATCGTACCAAGTCCATCTATGCACCACTGAGCCACACAGATGACTTTCAACATAATATAAGTATGAGGATAATGATATAAAGAATCAATCAAATGAGATAAAGGATAAATATTAAACATTTATAATATAATTTATCCGAGATTCAAGAATATCCCCATGTTATCAATCACTTAATAATCTCATAATCTAATATCATTAATATTATCACAATATTTTAATCACTTCTTAAATTTATAAACAATTTATCTCAATTGTTTACGCTTTTACCATATAATGCATTTAATCATTCAAAAATGTCATACTCATAAAATATCATCACCAATTATCAAATCCTCATAAAAAAAATATGCATATACTCTATATAGGATTCTCTAGCCATAAAATCCTATTTTCAACTTTGTTACTTCACATAACATATGTAACTCATATGTTCAGTAACTAAACTATTTTCATAAAAATACCAAATCAGTCCCAAAAATATTTCTTTTCTGGGATTTAGCATAATATAGTCCCATAATAAAAATATATTTTTCTCGGAATTTTTAAAATTCATTTACTATTTTTCAAAAATCAATTTCTAAATAATTCCTTAAGAAATTTGCTACCTCAATTTTAACTCCAAAAATTTCCAAATCTTGGCAGGACCTTAAACATGTTAATGTGAGCCTCAGTTTAAATTTCATGGTCATCTGAGTTATAGAACTCATTATAGCGTTTTTAAATCGGGAAAAACCTAAATATTGAAATAGTCATAACTTGCTCCTTTTAAGTCAGAATGAGCTCATTTTTGGACAGGAGGTACTTTATACCATATACCTTCATGTCCCAAAAGGCCAGAAATTTTCTCATAATTTAAGTGGCCGAAACAGCCCCTCTAAAATCATGGCAGACTTTTTTCGGTTTTTTGCAGCTTTGCACTCCTTTGCTAAAATCAGTCCACACAAAATCTACAACACCTTTTCTAGTAATTCCACTTGGATTAGTTAGGTAACTCATAGATCTAACTCTAGGACTTGACCACACTCAAAAATTCAAAATATAATAGGAGATATGGTCAATTGAATTTCATGTTACGTTTTTCACCAAAATCTGATTTTCAAGTCTTTGTGATTTCTAAGAAACTTTCATGTTTTCACATACTAACCAACATAACTCATCATAAAACTTACTAATACTTCATATACCCATGATTTTCATCTGTTCTATACTTTTATTATGACTTTCATCATAATCCACGTAAACAGATCCTTTTAGTTGAAGAAATATTTGAGGGTTTAAGAAATGGGTTTTGTACTGGGGTCAATACAAAATTCGATTTCACGCTCTAAGTAGGCTAAGAAGTCTTCAAGAATACGCCAGGAAATTTATTAATAATAGAAATATCATTCAAAACTGTTACTCTCGTCCAAGACTTGGATAGTACGTCACATTAATACCAACTGTGACTTCTATCCCTTAACCTGGATATCACCTCACAATGATACCTATCAACTTCCCATCTTCAGTCACGACGTCGCCTACAGAAAGTCTGGCTTCAGTGCATTCCACACAAGGAAGTGAACAACGAAAGGATCGGAGCTCTTTACTTATGGCTTGATATAACAGTGATTAACTTTAGGGTTTGGTTACTTTGAATTCGTATAACAGGTTGGTTAGGAATATGAAAGCTAACAACCTTACAAAAAGAATAATGAGTAGTTAATCAATCGTTTTCAAAAATTACCTCAAAGGCAAGTATTTTCAAAGAGATAAGATCGTGAAAGTGTTTATTTGAAACAACAAGATTAATAAACAGTGGAGGTAATGAAGGTTTCTCCCAACGAAGTTTCAATAGATAAATCAAAGTCTAATTTTTCCGGAGTCAAATTTAAACATTGAACACAACTAGGTAGAATAAAAGAGTGGGTAGAACTGGTATCTAACACGGTATAGACTTCGCAAGAGCTTATGATTAACTTATCCGTCATAATTTTATTCAGGTTCCTTGTCACGAGAAAAAAACGCTCTCTTAAACTCTATCGGCTTTGGTTTATGCAGGGATGACCTTTGGTGCCTCCATCCTAGTTGAATTTGTCTTGATGAAATGACAAAATTGAGCTAAGTGACCTTTTCTTCCACAATTATAACATGCTTCGGAAGGCATGGCGCAGTTCGGACTGATGTGTCCCTCTCCTTCGCATTTGAAGCATATGATAGGTGGTCTTTCTCCTTCCTTAACAACGGGTGTTGGTCTTTGACGTCTTTCCATCATCGTTGAATCTCCTTTTCTTGAAATGTCCATTCTTATTGTTTTTTGTACGATTACCACCAGAAGTGGTTACCATATCCGGCCTTTGTTGATTCCCTCCACGCTTGTTGTCACCGCGCTGATGACTACTCTCATTGGTATTATAATTTTACCTACCGCTTCTTTAGTTAGGCGTTGACTCGTTATCGCGCTCCACTAATCGAGCCCTATTTACAACATCCGAATACAAACACGGTTTATGAGAAATAAGATGTTGACGTATCTCCGCTTCAAACCTCTTAAAACATTCGCGTCATTCTCTCTTCATTATCCACCAAGTGGGACGATGAATCGTGATAACTCTCATAAATTTTGCCTCGTGATTGTGACACGGTCATATTGTTTTGTTCCAACTTGATAAACTCCACCTCCTTCATGTGGCGAATACTTTCGGAAAGTATTTGTCGTTGAACGACTCTAGAACTTCTCCCAAGATATCTTGAGACAAAGAAGTTGAGTACGTTTCACCGATTCCCACCAAAGAATGTCGCCTCTCCACAAGCAACATAAAGCGTGCAAAGGAACCTTTTGCTCCTCGGAGCATCCCAAGACATCAAATATCTTGGTAATCTGCTTTATCCATGCTTCCGCCAGAAGTGGTTTTGGCTCTCCCTTAAACTCCGGTGGTCCCAGCTCCTTGAATTGTTTAGCGGTGACCACCCGAGAGTTTTCCGTGTTTCCACCTACGTTTTGTACAGAAGTCGCTTTCGCCTGATGTTGCATGAATTCTAAAAACCTCTTAAACGTACCGTCGTTCGTCAATTGATCAGTGTTGTTGTTTACAAGAGGATTATCGCCATCCTGTTGCACATTGTCCTGATTATTAATCTGTGGAGAATCAACAGTCTCCTGTGCTCCATTGCTATTCACAACATTCTCGGATGCCATTTTCTAACACTGCCACAAAATAAGGGTTAATTGACATGCAACATATTATCACTATACTCTCACCGACCAATCAAATACCAAATAAACTTAGGTAGGTCATACTAGCGAAGGAATTCCCCGTCTCTCCCCTCCTAGTTCTTATCTCGCATCTTAGCGAGGATCATATCCTAAGCTCGATACCAACCGTGACACCCCAAAATTGGGTATCGTCACCCATCTTGGGTCGCCACTTACATGGTACATAAATTCAAATACAACTTACTAATATATCCGCATGGGTATAATACGACATAAAGCGTGAGTTTGAATACAAATATTGTCTACTAGATATTATACAAACTCAAAAGGAGTCCTCATTACTACTATCATCACACTATTTCACGAGAATAGTGAGGGACTACTAATGCTATCCTCCGGACCATTACTCCGTTCCTCGACTCGTCTCAAATATGTTCTCATTTCAAGAGAAGAAACGGTGAAAGAAAAGGTGAGCTCAACTAGCCAAAGAAGAAATATTATGACTAAGATAATGCAGAATAATTTATCATTAGCCTTCAACGATTGTTAAAGCGATAAAATACAATAGACAACAAGTTTAAGCTGCGAATGAATAAGCAATCCATTAAAAGAGTCAAGTAGAGAATAAAGTCTACTATCTTTTAGGTTTTAAAAGGTTTTCATCATCCTTTGTTATAAGTGAGACTCACTTTAATAAATAATCCACATCATCGAATCACTTACGCACTACGACCAAGGATATTCATCAAATTATCAATGGTCATGACTATACCGAATCACCCCCGGTCATAATCATACCAAAAACTATCCATCATTGCATTACAGCCAATCGAGGACTTTTATCACATCATTTATAATAAAGCCATGATTATCAAGAATAATCCTCGGTCATAATCATACTAAGTTCATTTATACACGTGGCCAGAAGATAACATAATATAACATGAGGATGATGACAATGACATAATAATTCAATAAAACAAGTTCAAGAATTATTTTATCCAAGAATTATTAACGCCCAAATTGTCAAAATGATCTTGTTTTATAGAGTAAAATTCAAGAATGATCGGGAAGAATATTTCCATGAAAAGAATCTTTGGATGAAACGCAAATATCAAGGATATTCTACTAATTTCATGGAGTATAGAAGTCAAAGTTTTAACCAATTTGGGTATAATAAAGAATGGAATAACAAAGGAAATCACCATGCATGCGGTACTGCCGATAGGCGAGGTTATTCCAACGTATAATAATAACGGAACGAGTCAAAGGTGAAATTCACTGCAAGCAGGATGATCCAACAGAATAATAAATGTTGAATAATAAACAATGGAACCGAGTCGGGTGTAAAAAACACATGATGAGGATATTCCAATGAGAATAATAAATGCGGAATAATAAACAATGGAACTGTGTCCGAATGTAAAACACATGCACGAGGATATTCCAATGTAATAATAAAGAATGGAATAATGAAGAAGATCACCAAGTATAGGGGATTAAGCGTATACTGAGTTATTCAACAATGAATAAATAAGAATGGAATAACATAAGGATTTCACCAAGTATAGGGTACGCCGCATATGCATATACGAGGTTATGTATAGGGTATACCACTTTTACGGAGTTATTCAATGTAATAATAATGAATGGAATAATGAAGTTCTCTTCATGAATAAGAAAGAATAACACCCTTACAGTACAACAAATAATACCCCTTACTCAGTAAAAAGACCTTTGGATATCAAAGTAGTGAAGTACCAGAATACTCTTCTTCTTTCTCTCTATAGATTTTCTCTCTATAGCTTCTCTATATAATTTCTCTCTCTAGAGTTTCAGTGAATTCATAAGAAAATAATGAAGGAATGAGCTTCTATTTATAGGAAAATAGAATGCATAGTAATTAATCCATGAACGGTCCAGATTGATTTACTTTAATCTGACGGTCCATATTTAAAGCAAAATCTTTTAAATAAAATATAATATATTCTATTTATATAAAAACATTTTACTATGCAAACACTATGCAACACTATGCAAAACACTATGCAAAACACTATGCAACACTATACATAATAAAATATAATATATTCTATTTATAGAATAACTTTAATAAAGTATTACATTTTATATAAAAGATGTTTCATTTTATTACGTTAATAATACTGAATAAAACAAAACGTCATTATCGCTATAATAATTCATATTATTAATCGACAATAATGGAATCAAACTGAGTGACTTTCACATAAGCATCAATAATCAATACCGTGTGCTACTATGCAACCACACGTATTACTGTACTTTTACTACCGAGTAGTTCAACAGTATCAACGGTAAAACTTCCGCCGTTATTTCAATAAAATATTTTTGTCGTTTTCTCAATTCGACAATAATTCTGTTGTGGGGTCCACCAATGATTGAGCCGTTGTACGAATATTCCTTGCTAAACCGAATATTCCCCGACCAATCGAATATAATATAACCACTTGCATACTTTGCAAAATTTATAAATACTACCCACAACTATAATATTATCTCAAATTCACACCATAATATTAAAAATTATTTCGACAAAATTTAAATCTTTATTGATAAAATTTGGGGTCTCACAATCTCCCCTCCTTATGGAATTTCGCCCTCGAAATTAGGGTACGTACCTGGTATGATAAAGAGGCGAGGATACCTTAAATACCTTTATCGTTGAAAACACTAAATTCATCTTTGCAATCCGCCAAAGATATTCATTAACAATTCATCTTTGCACTACTCTGCTAAAGATATACATATCGTAAAACCAATAATCTTTGAGAGACGGCTTAATAGTATCACAACCACGAATTATCCATGCACCATCTTGCCGAGGATATTCGTGTTTTTCAATACTGATCATGATTATACTAGAATAATCCGTGGTCATAATCATACCAAGTCTATCAATGCACTACTACCAAAGATGACTTTTACCACATCCATGAATTAATATTTCATTCTTTGAGACTCACTCAATAATTAATCCATATCATCGAATCATCCCCGCACTACGTGCCGAGGATATTCATTAGTATCACGACCACGAATTATCCATGCACTACTACCAAAGATAATCGTGTATTCATTAGTATCACGACCAAAAATTATCCATGCACTACTACCAAAGATAATCGTGTATTCATTAGTATTACGACCACAAATTATCCATGCACTACTACCAAAGATAATCGTGTATTCATTAGTATCACGACCACAAATTATCCATGCACTACGACCAAAGATAATCGTGTATTCATTAAGTATCGCGACCACAAATTATCTATGCACTACTACCAAAGATAATTGTGTATTCATTAGTATCACGACCACAAATTATCCATGCACTACTACCAAAGATAATCGTGTATTCATTAGTATCACGACCACAAATTATCCATGCACTACGGCCAAAGATAATCGTGTATTCATTAGTATCACGACCACAAATTATCCATGCACTACGGCCAAAGATAATCGTGTATTCATTAGTATCACGACCACAAATTATCCATGTACTACGGCCAAAGATAATCGTGTATTCATTAGTATCACGACCACAAATTATCCATGCACTACGGCCAAAGATAATCGTGAATTCATTAGTATCACGACCACAAATTATCCATGGGTAGAACCGGTATCTAGTAAGGTATAAACTTCGTAAGAGTTTATGATTAGCTTACCCGTGATCACCTCGTTCGGGTTCCTCGCATTTAGAGCAGTCACAAAAATCGCTCTCGCTTGAACCACCGATTTTGACTTATCTGGGACAGCCTTTGGTGTCATCATTACCGCTAGAATTGACTTTCGCTATAGGGCATATTCCACCCTCAACTGCTTCGTTGTACTCCAGTTCCATGATATGAATCATTAATCTTCGATCTATATCGAATTGGGGTTGACCGCAATGTACAGGGTAATTCAAAACTCGATGTTGGGTTCTCCCAATTGTTATCCAAAAAGAGAAATACATATCATCTATTTTAGCCTTTTTGGATCGGACTTCTCTTTCCACAATATCTACGTGTCGTGCGGCTTTTACCCATGCATCCTTCATTCTCACTCGTTCAGTTGTTTCTTTTTTCAGCTGATCCTTGACATTTTAATTCTCATTTTCCAGCTTTGTCATCTTATACTCTGCCAAAGAGTGCTTCTGTTCAAGCATCACATATCGAGTAACACATGTGACGCCCCCAAAATAGGTATACATCACCCATCTTGGGTAGCCAAATACATGGTACTGAATACAAATACAAACTTAATTATACAACAAGAGCTGAGAGTTTTTACACGAATATTGTCTCATAGACAATATCCAAACTCAAATTCAATCCTTATTACATTTATTATCACACTAAAGAGTGAGGATTACTAAAACAGCCATCTCGGACCATCACTCCGTTCCCCAACTAGTCCCGGCTATGATCTCATTTCCTAAAGAGAATAATGAAAGCAAAAGGGTGAGCTCAACTAGCCCAGTAAGAAATATTATGACTAAGATAATACAGAATAAGTTATCGTTAGCCTTCAATAATGTTAAACTGATAGAATATAATAGACAACAAATTTAACTGCAGCGGAACAAGCAATCCATTAGAAGAGTCAAGTAGAGCATGATATCTACTATCTTCTATGATTTAAAAAGGTTTTCATCAACTTTATCGCTGAGACTCAGCTTAATAAATAAACCAAATCATCGAATCATCCCTGCACTATGGGCCAAGGATATTCATGTAATCATCAAAGGTCATGATTATACCGAATAATCTCTGGTCATAATCATGCCAATAACTGTCCATCAATGCACTACAGGCCAATGAGGATTTTTACCACATCATTTGTAACATTACGGGTCATGATTATACCGAATGATCCCTAGTCATAATCATACCAATCAACAATCCATCTATGCACGAAAGCAAAAGATGAATTTCATCACAATAAAAGCATGAGGATGATGACAATGATATAAGAATTCAATTAAAATAAAACACAGGATAAATTTTAAAGATTTATAATTTAAATTATCTAGAATTCAATAATGTCTAAATTGTCAACATGATACTGATTTGTGGAGTAAAATTCAAAAATAATATCCATGTATCAAAAATAATTTCGACAGAAAAGAAATAAATTTTTTGGTGAATAATACCCCGTGAATAGTACTTCGGGAATAGTACCCCGTGAATAGTACCTCGGCATAAAAATTGCCCCGAATACCCGAGTGAATAATATTTGAGTGAATAGTAATCTGGTGAATAGTAAACCGTGAATAGTACCCTAACATGAAAAGTGCCCCGAATACCCGAGTGAATAATATTTTAGTGAATAGTAAATGGGTGAATAGTAACCCGTGAATAGTAACCCAGTGAAAATATTAATATTTAATAAGAAAGTTCATATCAATATTCCAATGAAACGATACTGGATGAAGCACAAAACTTCAAGGATATCCCACTAATTTCAGGGATTATAGAAACAATACTTATCATAGTAAGTTTAGATTTAAGAATATGAAAAGAAATAACATACGAAACTGCAAATGGATTTTCACCTATCATGCGGTACGTAATCCGCGTAGACAGGTTATTCCGACATATTAAAGGAAGAATACGAAAAATAGTATTCCTTATGAATACGAAAGAAATAATACCCCTTACGAATACAAAAGAAATAACACCCCTTACAAATACAACTAATAATATCCCTTACCTTAGTAGAAGTCTGGATACTGCAATAGTGAAATAGCATAATACTCTTCTTCTTGCTCTCTATAGTTTCTCTCTCTATAGTGTCTCTTATGAATCTCAGTGAATTGGTGAGAATGAAAGAAGAATTAAGCTTCTATTTATAGGAGAAATGACTAAATAGTAACTAATTCACGAACGGTTCAGATTGATTTACTATTAGAACGGACGGTCCAGATTGATTACTATTAAAACCACAACCGACGATCCAGATTGATTTACTTTTAAAACTACCACCGACGGTCCAGATTGATTTACTATTAAAACCACCACCGACGGTCTAGATTAATTTACTATTAAAACCACCATCGACGGTCCAGATTGATTGACTATTAAAACCACCATCGACGGTCCAGATTGATTGACTATTAAAACCACCATCGATGGTCCAGATTGATTTACTATTAAAACCACCACCAATGGTCCAGATTAATTTAACTTATTACACTTTAGTACCCCTAAAGTTTTCCAAGTTTGCATTATTCCCCTCTAACTTTTGTAATTCACTTATCTTTAATAAACGCATATTTAATACTTCAACAATTATTCATCATTAATATTATAACTCACAATATTTAACAACCAGATTATTCCTGTGAAAGAGGGGCTTTTCGATATGATTTTTCCCTATCATGCGCATTAATTAGGTGATCAAACCTCTCCTCGACAGAACTTTCTAGACATCGTTAATATTTCAAATAATAATATGAATAACTTTGTTGTCTCAATTATTGATTTAATAATATAAAATATTATGCAGATGATATTGTGACAATAATTGGATCAAATAACGTGAGATATTATGCAATAATTACTGTAGCAATAATTGAGTAAACTGAGTGGCTTCTTACGTAATCATCAATAATCAATACCGTGTGCTACTATGCAACCATGCGTATTATTGTTCTTTTACCACCGGGTAGTTCAACAGTTTAACGGTAAAACTTTCGCCGTTATTTTTATAAAAAGATATTTTTGTCGTTTTCTATCTACGGCAATACTTCCGTTGTGGGGTAACCAATGATTGTGCCGTCGTACGAATATTCTCTATTAAAACGAATATTCCCCGACACAACGAATATTTTATATCAACTTGCTTACTTTGCAAAATTTTCAAATATCACCCTTAACTTTAACCTTTTATTAATTTAACCATTTATTAAATAGAATAATAATTATAAGTAAATTGAATACTTTCATTTCATAAAATTCAGGGTCTTATAACACAAGCTTGAATTGTTGCATCCTTTAGCTCCACGACCGCCTCCCGTTCTTCAACCTGCTCTTCTAATTCATGAATACGATTTCGCAATTCTACATTTTGATCATAAAGTTCTCCTAATAAATCCTCCTCAGGTTCCTCTTCTTCCTCACTCTCAGCTGCTACCTCTACGACTAACTCAAGTGCAACTATTAATTCTTCATCCACCACATGGATATCTCTAATTTCTTCTTCGCCATACATCACATTATCCTGGTTGGTGATTAGAGGTGTCTCAACGGTCTCATTCACTCCATTGTTAACATTTTCTGCTGTCATTCTTAAATACTGCCATAAAATAAGGGTTAATTAAAGAAATTGACATTCCACATATTATCCCTATATTCTGACCGACCAATTAAATACCAAATAAGCTTAGGTATGACACACTAGCGAAGGATTGTCTCGTCTTTCCCCTCCTAGTTCTATTCCCCGATCTCCGCCAGAGACCATATCCCTAAGCTTTAATACCAACAGTGACGCCCCCAAAATTGGTCCACACAACCTATTCTGAGTCGCCAAATATGTGGTACAAAAAACAACTACAACTTCATTATTACAATTGTCATGTAAAATACGATAACACATATGTTGTGAGTTTAAATACAAATATTATCTTCTAGATAATATCCAAACTCAAATAAGTCCTCATTACAATTATAGATACACTATTTTACAAAATAGTGAGGACTGCTAAAACAACTGTCTGGACCCATCACTCCACACCTCGACTAGTTCCCTCTATATTCTCGCCCCCTGGGAAGAAAAATGGAACAAAAAGGAAAAGGGTGAGCTCAACTAGCCCAGTAAAGAATATTATGACTAAGATAATGTAGAACAAATTATCGTTAGTATTCAATAAATCAGATAAAATATAATGGACAACAAGTTTTAGATCAATATTCGCAGCGAAAATAACAATTCATCAGAAGAGTTAAGTAGAGAATGAAGTTTACTATCTTCTATGATTTAAAAGTCCATCATCAATATTTTATCCCTGTAACATCAATAAATATATATCTTGAACCAAATATTCATCTTTGCACTACGAGCCAAAGATATTCATTTGTATCACCAGTTAGTCATTTTCATCTCAACACCTGTCCATCTTTACACTATGGGCCAAAGATATTCATCAGGTAATCATTCATCTTTGCACTACATGCAAAAGATATTCATCAAGTATCACCATTTAAGACTGAGAATGATGAAAAATATCTTAAAGAAACGAATCCAGTGAAATAAAAGGACCAAGATTAGGGATTCGTACTTTAGTTCATCCGAGTTCAAAAATACTCCATAATAATCAATTGTAGAGCAAAATTCAAGAATGAAGATCAAAATATGGATACAATCAAAGATAGTAACCATAATAGACAACTTGGACAAAGAAAAAAAAATTAATTTTTCTGTGAATAATGTCGTATACGTGAATAGTAACCCCTACACAAAAGGTAACAATTTCATAAGAAAAATCATACTTCTTGAATAGTACCGTATTCGTAAATGGCGTCGTATACATGAATAGTATCATATACATAAATAGTAGCCTCGACATAAAAAGGTAAAAAATTCATAATAAAATTCATACCAATATTTCGGTATAATGATATTGAAAGAAATAACATCATTTACGAAGAAAATAACATCCCTTACCTCAAAAGAGCAGTACTTCTGACTGGAATATCAGATATAATATTGAAGGAAACTTTCACTGAATAGCAACTCTCAAAGTATCTAAATACTCATAAAAATACGCTCGATATTATAGAGAGAAAAAACTTCAGTTTCTGGTGTGATTTTCAATTCTAACCTAGGCACCCTATTTATAGGAAAATGCTAGAACGCCAAAGCAGACTTAACTTACTACCAAATGGCTTTACCTGCTACTATTCACGCACACCACCATTGAAAAAAAAAATCTCAGCACACCAACAAGGACATGAGTGGGGCCCACCCCTTTTAGAAAATTTCCAAAAATGTTTTAAATTTAAATAATATTTAGAAACTTTAATAATTCATAATAAATAGCCCTTTTATCAGACAAATACGAATTTTATGTCCATTTTATAAAAAATTTAATTCTCTACAACTTTGTAGAAGAAAGTTTTTCCAAATTCCAAATAGAAAATGACCAAAATCCACATACGGATGATTTTTAATACCTCTATTCCGACAAAATACTAATAAAACTCCTCAGTATTAATTCCTTCATTTATATCCACATAAAAATAAATATTTCCTTATAATATAAATTAATAATTAATTATTCACAAATAATATTACAGAATCACACCATGTCGTTCCCAGGAAAGAGGGGCTTTCCGATAAAGATTTCTCCTTACTGGCGTGCAATTAGGTGACCAAACCCTTTTCCTAGACAAAACTTCCTTAGACATTGCCAATAATGCTATCTAATAATATTATTCAAATAATATGAATTATTGATCTGATAATGAGAAATATTGTGCAGTGACAAATATTGAAACAACAATAATATAAAATATCAACGTAGCAATTATTGAATCAATAAAATAAAATATTGAACAGTAATTACTGTAACAATTATTGAGTAGTGCCTTCTTATGTAAGAATCAATAATTGATGCAATACTGCAGTATACTCTTTGCAACACCTGCAGTATTCATCGTGGTGTGACAATTATTGAATCAATAAAGTAAAATATTGAACAGTAATTACTATAGTAATTATTAAGTAGTGCCTTCTTACATAAGAATCAATAATCCAAAAATTCATGCAATACCACCGTACATCTTTGTGCAACCACGCGTATTCATCGTATTTTAACCAATTTAGGGTATTTCAACAGTGTTAACGGTAACAACTACGCCGTTATTTTTAAAAAACTCATTCTTATCATTTTCTTCATCCGACATTTTTCGTTATGGGGCCCCGATAGCAAGAATATTCCACGACCAAACGAATATTCCCCGACAACAATGAATTATTTATAACTACTTGCTTATTTTGCAAAATTTACACATTTCACCCATAACCAAAGCATTATATCAAATTAACACCTTATTATTCAAAATAATAATTAGAGGAAATTCAATTTTATTTATAAAAAGTTGGGGGCTTACAACCTCCCCTCCTTATAAAATTTCGTCCTCGAAATTGAAGTACGTACTTGGTGTTTCGAAAACGTGAGGGTACCTCGCTTTTATTTCCAATTCCAACTCCCAGGTCATTTCCTAAATATCATGGTTCCTCCATAAAACTTTGACTTGTGGTATAACCTTTGTGCGTAGGACATGCTCCTCATATCCAAGATCTTGGCAGGTACCTCCTGGTACGTTAAATCTTCGGTTATCTCGTCTGGTTCTAATTCAATAATTTGGTTTGGGTCTTTCACATATTTATGAAGCACGGATATTGGAAACACATTATGAACACGAGACATACTTGGAGGTAATGCAAGTCTATAGGCCACATTTCCTACTCAGTCAAGAATCTCAAATGGACCAATAAATTGTGAATTAAGCTTTCCTCTCTTTCCAAATCTTGTAACTCCCTTCCATTGAGCGACACGTAACAATACATGATCCCCATTATTAAATTCCATGTCCTTTCGATGAAGATCTGAATAACTCTTTTGTTGATCCTGTGCCGTTTGTATATGTTGTCGGATCATTTGGATCTTTTTTATAGTCATACATACCAACTCTGGTCCCAACAACGTTGCTTCTCCCACCTCATCCCAACATACTAGAGAGCAACACTTTCGTTCATACAATGCTTCGAATGGAGCCATACCTATACTTGCTTGATAATTGTTGTTGTAGGAGAATTTCACTAATGGTAGGTACTTATCACAACTCCCTTTGAAATCTAGAAAACAAAGTCTTAATAGATCTTCAAGAGTTTGAATAGTTCTTTCTGATTGCCCGTTCGTTTGAGGATGGTAAGCTGAATTGAATCATAAATTCGTGCTCATAGCTTTCTGCAAGCTAACCCAAAATTATGAAGTGAATCTTGGGTCACGGTCCGAAACTATGGATGCAGGCATTCCATGCAATCTCACAATCTCATTCACGTACATACGAGTAAGACGTTCAAGGGAATAAGTCTCCCGTATCAGCAAGAAATGAGCAGACTTTGTTAATCTATCAACAATAACCCAAATCGCATCTATGCCTTGAGAAACCTTGGGATGACCCGTAACGAAATCCATGGTAATGTGTTCCCACTTCCATTTTGAAATCTCAAGTGGTTGCAATGGATCCTTTGGCACTTAATGCTCCGCCTTTACACGTTGACTAGTTAAACACCTCGAGATAAACTCCGCGATCTCTCTCTTCATATTGCTCCACCAAAATGTATGTCGAAGATCATGATACATTTTGGTTCTCCCAGGATGGATTGCAAACAGTGTGTTGTGTGCCTCCATCATGATAAAGTCAGAATTATTAGGAACACAAAGTCTGTAATTGACTCGAAGTATTTCTTCTTCATCGATTCTTGCTTATGGAATAACACCTTCTTGCACTTTTTTCTTCATACGCATTAGCTCCAGGTCCGTAGCTTGAGCAGCTTTAACTTTATCGATTAAAGTCGGTTCTACTCTTATATTTGACATCATCATGTGGGTCCCTGGAGTCTTTAACTCTATCTCCATCCTTTGCAAGTCATACCAAATGGGCCTTTGCGTTGACAATATCGCACTCGTACCCGCATATGATCTTCTACTCAATGTGTTAGCTACCACTTTTGCTTTTCCAGGATGGTATTGGACGGAATGATTGTAATCTTTCAATAGCTCGAGCCAACGTCGTTGTCGCATGTTGAGTTCCTTTTGGGTGAAGAAATATTTGAGGTTTTTATGATCCAAATAAATCTCCATTTTCTCCATTTGCCTACTCTATATCATGAGTAGGATAATTCTTCTCATATTCTTTGAGTTGTCGTGAGGCATAGGCTATGACTTTCTCATGTTGCATGAGAACACATCCTAACCCTTTGTCCAAAGCATCGCTGTAGATAATAAATCCATCCGAACCCGATGGTATTGTCAGAACAGGTGCCAAAATGAGTCTCCTGATCTTGAGCTCTTGCAAACTCTTCTTGCATTCATCGGTCCATACGGATTTTTTATCTTTCCGAGTCAGCTGAGTTAACGGAGTAACGATTCGAGAAAATCCTTCCACGAATCTCTGATAATAACCAGCTAAGCCTAGAAAGTTAAGTACTTTGGTTGCTCTCAACTTTGTATTGCTTCAATCTTCGCCGGGGCAACATATACTCCATGTTTTGACACCACATGCCCAAGGAATGCTACTTCCTCAAGCCAGAACTCCCATTTTTTCAGATTGCCATAGAGCTTGTTATCGCGAAGCCTTTGAAGTACCAGCTTCAAATGGCGCTCATGATCTTCATGGCTTTTGAAATAGATGAGGATGTCATCAATAAAGACGACAATGAACTGATCCAAATATTCTTTGAACACATGGTTCATCATATCCAAGAAAGTAGCAGGAGCATTAGTCAATCCAAAAGACATGACTAAGAATTCATAATGCCCGTACCGAGTTCTGAAGGCAGTCTTCGGAATATCCTTAGTTTTAATCTTCAGCTGATGATATCCAGAATGAAGATCGTTCTTTGAAAAGAATTGTGTTCCTTGCAACTGGTCGAACATGTTATCAATACGAGGTAGCGGATACCTATTCTTAATGGTGACATGGTTCAATTCCCAATAGTCAATGCAAAGTCGCATACTCCCATCTTTCTTCTTTACAAATCAAACAGGAGCACCCCAAGGAGATGTACTAGGATGAATCAAAACTATGTCTAACAACTCCTGTAGTTGAACCTTTAACTCCTGAAATTCAATTGGAGCCATTCGATATGGGATTTTAGAAATGGGTTTTGTACCAGGTTCAAGGTCAATAAATAATTCAACTTCACGTTCTAGGGGTAGACCGGGAAGTTCTTCAGGAAATACTTCAGGAAATTCACTAGTGTGACGCCCCCAAAATAGGTATACATCACCCATTCTGAGTCGCCAAAAACATGGTACAGAAATAAATACAACTTCTGTAATACAATTGTCGTGCAAATTACGACACTCATATACTGTGAGTTTAAATACAAATATTGTCTAATAGATAGTATACAAACTCAAAAGGAGACCTCATTACAATTATTATCACACTATTTTATAAAATAATGAGGACTACTAACACAACTGACTGGAACATCACTCTACACCTTGACTAGTTCCCGCTATATTCTCGCCTCCTGAGAAGAAAAATGGAACAAAAAGGAAAAGGGTGAGCTCAACTAGCTCATTAAAGAATATTATGACGAAGATAATATACAATAAATTATCATTAGTCTTCAACAGGGAAAAATTTGATAAAATATAATAGACAATAAGTTTTAGATCAACAACTGCAGCGGAAACAACAATCCATTAGAAGAGTTAAGTAGATAATGAATTCTATTATCTTCTAAGATTTAAAAATCCATCATCAATATTTTATACATGTAACATCAATCAATATACATCTTGAATCAAATATTCATCTTTGCACTACAGGCCAAAGATATTCATTTGTATCACCAGTTGGTCATGTTCATCTCAACACTTGTTCATCTTTGTACTACGGGCCAAAGATATTCATCATTGCACTACAGGCCAAAGATATTCAGTAATATCGTCATTTAGGACTCAGGATGATGAAAAATATATTAAAGAAAACGAATCTAGTGAAACAAAAGGACAAATATTAGGGATTCATACTACAGTTTATCCAAGTTCAAAAATACTTCATAATAACCAATTGTGAAGCAAAATTCAAAATAAAGATCAAAACATGGCTACAATCAAAGATAGTAACCATAATAGACATCTTGGACAAAAAGGAGAAAATTTCATTTTTCGGTGAATAGTGTCGTATTTGTGAATAGTGTCGTATACGTGAATAGTGTCATATACATGAATAGTAAACCCGACACAAAAAGGTAGAAATTACACAATAAAATTCATATCAATATTTTGGCATAATGATATTGAAGAAAATAATATCATTTACGAAGAAAATAACATCTCTTACCTCAAAAGACAAGTACTTCTGGCTGGAATATCAGATATAACGTTGAAAGGAACTTGCACCGTATAGCAACACTCAAAGTATCAAAATACTCACAAAAATACGCTCGATAATATAGAGAGAGAGAGAGAAAAAACTTGTTTCTGGTGTGATTTTTAATTCTAACCTAAGCACCCTATTTATAAGAAAATGCTAAGAACACCAAAGCAGAAAATTTAATAAAATATTAATATTTTCAAAATAAATTCCTACGCACACCACACCAGACCAAAGCATCAGCCACAAGTGGGACCTATCTCACAAAAAAACGTTTTTCTTAATAAAAACATTTATAACCCAAAAATTAATTATTCCGGAACTGCAATAATTCATAAGAAATAGCCATTTTATCTGAAAAAATCAAATTTTATGTCCATTCCATAGAAAATTCAATTCTCTACAACTTTGTAAGTTTAAGTTTTTCCAAATTCCAAGCAGAAATTGACCGAAATCCACAACGGACGATTTTACAGGCTATAATCAAATTTCAGTCAAAAATGGGGCGCACGAACATATTTAACATGTTTTTAACATTTATTGTAGCAAAAATACTGTTTCTCCTCATTTATTCATATATCACACATTCATTGTAAAAATATCACCCTTATTATATTATTGTAATATAATAATATATTTAAATGAATTATTTTATCAAAAAAGTTAAAATATCAATTTTTAACAATTATCACTTTTCTAAAAATTCATCCATTTATATCCACATAAATAAATATTTTCCTTATCATATAAATTAATAATTAATTATTCATAAATAATATTACAAAATCACAATAATGACAACCAGGTCGTTCCCAGGAAAGAGGGGGCTTCTCAATAAGGATTTTTCCTTACTGGCACGTAATTAGGTGACCAAACCTCTCCTTAGACAGAACTTCCTTAGACATTGCTAATAATGCTATCTAATAATATTATTCAAAT
The DNA here is from genome assembly GCA_020205615.1 of Panax quinquefolius. Taxonomy (NCBI): domain Eukaryota; kingdom Viridiplantae; phylum Streptophyta; class Magnoliopsida; order Apiales; family Araliaceae; genus Panax; species Panax quinquefolius. The sequence goes on along the minus strand of CM035164.1, from coordinate 29,639,399 downwards.
AATATGAATTATTGATCTGATAATGGGAAATACAGTGCAGTGACAATTATTGAAACAACAATAATATAAAATATCAACGTAGCAATTATTGAATCAATAAAATAAAATATTGAACAGTAATTAATGTAACAATTATTGAGTAGTGCCTTCTTATGTAAGAATCAATAATTGGTGCAACACCGTGTATTACTGTGCAACATCGCGTATTACTATGCTTTACCCACCGGGTATTCCAACAGTATTAACGGTAACAACTACGCCGTTATTTATATAAAAAACTCATACTTGTCGTTTTCTTCATCCAATCACTTTCCGTTATTGGGGCCCATAAAGGTCGCTACTGCCGTGCATACGAATATTCCCGAACAAAGAAAGAATATTCCACGACCAAACGAATATTCCCCGACAACAATGAATATTTTATAACCACTTACTTATTTAAAATATTTGTGCATTTACCAATAACTAACCACATTAATCAAATCAACCGTTACTATTTCAAAATAATAAATAGAGGAAAATCCATTTTATTCATAAAAGTTGGGGTCTTACAACCTCCCCTCCTTATGAAATTTTATCCTCGAAAATGATGTACGTACCTAGTGTTTCAAAAAGGTGAGGATACCTCACTTTCATTTCCGTTTCCAACTCCCAGGTCATTTCCTCAATAGCATGGTTCCTCCACAAAACTTTGACTTGTGGTATGACCTTTGTGCATAGGAAATGCTCCTTCCTATCCAAGATCTTGACAGGTACCTTCTCGTATGTTAAGTCTTCAGCTATCTCGTCTGGTTCTAACTCAATAATGTGGTTCGGGTTTTTCACATATTTACGAAACATAGATATGTGAAAAATATTATGAACACGAGACATGCTTGGAGGTAACGCAAGTCTATAGGCCACATTTCCTACTCGGTCAAGAATCTGAAATGGACCAATAAATCGTGGATTGAGCTTTCCTCTCTTCCTAAATCTTGTAACTCCCTTCCATGGAGCAATACATAACAATACATGATCCCCAATATTAAATTCCACATCCTTTCGATGAAGATCCGCATAACTCTTTTGTTGATCCTGTGCCGTTTGTATATGTTGTCGGATCACTTGGATCTTTTCTATTATCATACGTACAAACTCTGGTCCCAACAATGTTGTTTCTCCCACCTCATCCCAACATACTAGAGAACGACACTTTTGTTCATACAATGCTTCGAATGGAGCCATACCTATACTTGCTTGATAACTGTTGTTGTAGGAGAATTCCAACAATAGTAGGTACTTATCCCAACTCCCTTTGAAATCTAGGACACAAAGTTTTAATAGATCTTCAAGAGTTTAAATAGTCCTCTCTGATTGTCCGTCCGTTTGAGGATGGTATGCTAAACAGAATCATAAATCTGTGCCCATAGCTTTCTGCAAGCTAACCCAAAATCGTGAAGTGAATCTTGGGTCACGATCTGAAACTATGGATACTGGCATGCCATGCAATCTCACAATCTCATTTACGTACATACTAGCAAGACGTTCAAGGGAATAAGTCTCCCGTATAGGCAAGAAATGGGCAGATTTGGTTAATCTATCAACAATGACCCAAATCGCATATATGCTTTGAAAAACCTTGGGAAGACCCATAACGAAATCCATAGTAATGTGTTCCCACTTTCATTTCAGAATCTCAAGTGGTTGCAATGGACCCTTTGGTACTTGATGTTCTGCCTTTACACATTGACAAGTTAAACACCTCGAGATAAACTCCGCGATCTCTCTCTTCATATTGTCCCACCAAAATGTATGTCAAAGATCATGATACATTTTGGTACTACCATGATGGATTTTAAATGGCGTGTTGTGTGCCTCCATCATGATTCTATGCTTCAAGTCAGAATCGTTAGGAACACAAAGTCTGGAGTTGACTCGAAGTATTCCTTCTTCATCGATTCTTGCTTCCGGAATAGCACCTTCTTGCACTTTCTTCTTCATACACATCAGCTCCATGTTCGTAGCTTGAGTAGCTTTAACTTTATCGATTAAAGTTGGTTCTACTCGTATATTTGATATCATCATGTGGGTACTTGAGGCCTTTACGTCTACCTCCATCCTTTGCAAGTCATACAAAATGGGCCTTTGTGTTACAACATTGCACTCGTACCCGCATATGATCTTCTACTCAATGCGTTAGCTACCACATTTGCTTTTCCAGGATGATATTGGATGGTATGGTCGTAATCTTTCAACAACTCGAGATAACGTCATTGCCGTATGTTAAGTTCCTTTTGGGTGAAGAAATATTTGAGGCTTTTATGATCCATATAAATCTCCACTTTCTCCCCATACAAGTAGTGTTTCCAAATCTTCAATGCAAAAACAACTGCTGCCAACTCTAGATCATGAGTAGGATAATTCCTCTCATATTCTTTGAGTTTTCGTGAGGCATAGGCTATGACTTTCCCATGTTGCATGAGAACACATCCTAACCCTTTGTCTGAAGTATCGCTGTAAATAACAAATCCATCCGAACCAGATGGTATTGTCAGAACAGGTGCCGAAATGAGTCTCCTCTTGAGATCTTGGAAATTCTTCTTGCATTCCTCGCTCCATACGAATTTTGTATCTTTACTAGTCAGCTGAGTTAACGGAGTAGCGATTCGAGAAAATCCTTCCACGAATCTCCGATAATAACCCGACTAAGCCCGTAAAGCTACGCACTTCTTGGTCACCGATTTCCGTTTGCTCCAACTTTGTATTGCTTCAATTTTCGCCGGGTCGACAGATACTCCATGTTTTGACACCACATGCCCAAGGAATGCTACTTCCTCAATCCAGAACTCGCATTTCTTCAGTTTGGCATATAGCTTGTTATCACGAAGCCTTTAAAGTACCAGCTTCAAATGTCGCTCATGATCTTCACAGCTTTTGGAATAGATGAGGATGTCATCAATAAAGACGACACCGAACTGATCCAAATATTCTTTAAACACATGGTTCATCATATCCATGAAAGCAACAGGAGCATTAGTCAATCCAAAAGACATGACTAAGAATTTTTAATGCCCGTACCGAGTTCTGAAGGCAGTCTTTGGCATATCCTCAATTTTAATCTTCAGCTGATGATATCCAGAACGAATATCGATCTTTGAAAAACATTGTGCTCCTTGCAACTGGTCAAACAAGTCATCAATGCGAGGTAGCGGATACCTATTCTTGATAGTGACATGATTCAATTCTCGGTAGTCAATATAAAGTAGCATACTCCCATCTTTCTTCTTTACGAATAACACAGGAGCACCCCAAGGATATGTACTAGGACGAATAAAACCGATGCCCAATAACTCCTGTAGTTGGACCTTTAACTTCTGATGTTCAATAGGAGCCATTCGATATGGGGTTTTAGAAATGGGCTTTGTACCAGGTTCAAGGTCAATAAAGAATTCAACTTCACATTCTAGGGGGTAGACCGGGAAGTTCTTCAGGAAATACGTCAGGAAATTCACTAACAACAGAAATATTATTCAAATCTGACGTGGTTTTGTTCAAATCCATAACATGGGCTAAGAAAGCTTGACATCTATTTTTTAATAAATGAATAGCTTTATGGATTGATATGAGAGTGATTGATTTTAGTGGTTTGGTTGCTTGAATTCGCATAATAGGTTGGTTAGGAATATGAAAACTAACAACCTTACGAAAACAATTAATTTTGGCATGATGAGTAGTTAACCAATCAATCCCTAAAATCACATCAAAAGCAAGTATCTTTAAAGAGATAAGATCAACAGGTAATGTGATGGTGCCAACTTGGATCAAACAAGATTTATAAACAGTGGATGTAATGAAAGTTTCTCCTAACGGAGTCTCCACAGATAAGTCAAAGTCTAATTTCTCTGGAGTCATGTTTAAACGTTGAGCACAAGCAGGAGAGATAAAAGAATGGGTAGAACCGGTATCTAGTAAGGTATAAACTTCGCAAGAGTTTATGATTAGCTTACCCATGATCACCTCGTTCGGGTTCCTCGCATTTTGACCAGTCACGACAAACGCTCTTCCAGGAACAGCTGACTTTAACTTGTCTAGGAAAGCCTTTTGAGTCACCATCCTCGCTGGACTTGGTTTGGCTATAGAATAATCCCGAGCTATATGACCTTCCTTTCCACAGTTATAACATACCTTAAATTGTTGTGGGCAGCTTGGGCTGATATGTCCCTCTTTCCCGCATTTATAACATATGACCGGTGGTCGTTCTCCTCCCTTAGAAACAGTTGGTGCTGACGTCTTCACGTTGTCATTGTTGTACCTTCTCTTCTTGAAATCTCCTCCCGACTCGCTTCTTCTATTATCATGGCCACGATTACCACCACAATGGTTACCGCTTTTGTCCGAATATTTTCCTCCCCGCTGGTTTTCATTGCTCCGATGACTGCTGCCACCGGTATGACCCTGGTTGTGGTCCCTCGGTTGAACATACTCATTATCTTGCTCTAGTAATTGAGCCTTTTTTACAACATCTGAATATAAAGAAAATTTATGAGAGATAAGATATTGTCGAATCTCGGGTTTTAGACCTCTCATAAACATCTGCGTTATTCGTTCCTCATTCTCTACCAAATGAGGTGCAAACCTGGATAACTCTACGAACTTCACCTCGTACTGGGACACCGTCATGTTGTTTTGTTCCAGTCTAATAAACTCTACCTCCTTCATATGGTGAATACTTTCAGGAAAGTACTTGTCATTAAACAGTTTCTAAAATGTTTCCCACGACATGTTGAGTGCGGCTGGCTGGGTACGCTTCATAGACTCCCACCAGTAATCTGCCTCACCACGGAACATAAAGGTGGCGAATGGAACCTTCTGTTCCTCCGTGCATCCCAAGACATCAAATATCTTGGTAATTTGCTTGACCCACGTGTCCGCCTTGATCGGATCCAGCTTTCCTTCAAATTCTGGTTATTCCAACTCTTTAAACTGCTTGGTTGTGACAAGCCACGCATTGCTATCATTCCCACCCGTATTTTGTACACGAGTCTCCCTCGTCTAATTTTGCATGAACTGCAAAAAGCTTCTAAACATCCGATCATTCATTATTTGTTTGGTAGTGTTGTTTACAGGAGGAATATTGCCTTCCTGTTGCACGTTCCTCTGGGTGGTGATTAAAGGTGTCTCCACGTCTCATTCACTCCATGGTTAAGATTTGCAGCTGACATTCTCAAATACTATCATAAAATAAGGGTTAATTAAAGAAATTTGCATGCCACATACTATCCTTATATTATGACCGACCAAATAAATAAGCTTAGGTATGACACACTAGCGAAGGATTACTCGTCTCTCCCCTCCTAGTTCTATTCCCCAATATCCGCCAGAGACCATATCCCTAATCTCTGATACCAACTGTGACGCCCCCAAAATAGGTATACATCACCCATTCTGAGTCGCCAAATACATTGTACAGAAACAAATACAACTTCAGTAATACAATTGTCGTGCAAAATACGACACTCATACACTATGAGTTTAAATACAAATATTGTCTAATAGACATTATACAAACTCAAAAGGAGTTATCATTACAATTATTATCACACTATTTTATAAAATAGTGAGGACTGCTAACACAATTGACTGGAACATCACTCCACACCCCGACTAGTTCCCGCTATATTCTTGCCTCCTGAGAAGAAAAATGGAACAAAGAGGAAAAGGGTGAGCTCAACAAGCTCAGTAAAGAATATTATAACTAAGATAATATACAACAAATTATCATTAGTCTTCAACAGGGAAAAATCTAATAAAATATAATAGACAACAAGTTTTAGATCAACACTTGCAGCGGAAACAACAATCCATTAGAAGAGTCAAGTAGAGAATGAATTCTACTATCTTCTAATATTTAAAAATTCATCATCAATATTTTATCCCTGTAACATCAATCAATATACATCTTGAATCAAATATTCATATTTGCACTACAGGCCAAAGATATTCATTTGTATCACCAGTTGGTCATGTTCATCTCAACACCTGTTTATCTTTGCACTACGGGCCAAAGATATTCATCAATTAATCATTCATCTTTGCACTACAGGCCAAAGATATTCAGTAATATCATCATTTAGGACTGAGGATGATGAAAAATATCTTAAGGAAAAAGAATCCAGTGAGACAAAAGGACAAATATTAAGGATTCGTACTACAGTTTATCCAAATTCAAAAATACTCCATAATAACCAATTGGGAAGCAGAATTCAAAATAAAGATCAAAACATGGATACAATCAAAGATAATGACCATAATATACATCTTGGACAATAAGGAGAAAATTTCATTTTTTGTTGAATAGTGTCGTTTGCGTGAATAGTGACGTATACATGAATAGTAACCCCGACACAAAAAGGTAGAAATTCTACAATAAAATTCATATCAATATTTTGGCATAATGATATTGAAGAAAATAATATCATTTACGAAGAAAATAACATCCCTTACCTCAAAAGAATAGTACTTCCGGCTGAAATATCAGATATAACGCTGAAATGAACTTCCACCATATAGCAACACTCAAAGTATCAAAATACTCACAAAAATACGCTCGATAATATATATAGAGAGAGAAAACTTGTTTCTGGTGTGATTTTTAATTCTAACCTAAGCACCTTATTTATAGGAAAATGCTTAGAACACCAAAGCAGAAAATTTAATAAAATTTTAATATTTTCAAAATAAATTCCTACGCACACCACACCATACCAAAGCATCAGCCAAAAGTGGGACCCACCTCACAAAAAATAAAAAAACATTTTTCTTAATAAAAATATTTATAACTCCAAAAATCAATTATTCCGAAACTTCAATAATTCAGAATAAATAGCCCTTTTATTAGAAAAATTCGAATCTTATGTGCATTCCATAGGAAATCAATTCTCTACAACTTTGTAAGTTTAAGTTTTTCCAAATTCCAAGAAGTAATTGACCGAAATTCACATACGGACGATTTTATAGGCTATAATCAAATTTCAGTCAAAAATGGGGCCTACCAACATGTTTAACATGTTTTTAACATTTATTGTAACAAAAATATTCTTACTCCTCATTTATTCATATATCACACATTCATTGTAAAAAAATCACCCTTATTATATTATTATAATATAATAATATATTTAAATAAATTATTTTATCAGAAAAGATAAAATATCAATTTTCAACAATTATCACTTTTCTAAATATTCCTCCATATATATCCACATAAATAAATATTTTCCTTATCATATAAATCAATAATGAGTTAATAATATAACGCTAGTAAGGATTTCTCCTAACTGGCGCGTAATTAGGTGACCAAACCTCTCCTTAGACAGAACTTCCTTAGACATTGCTAATAATGCTATCTAATAATATTATTCAAATAATATGAATTATTGATCTGATAATGGGAAATATTGTGCAGTGACAATTATTGAAAAAACAATAATATAAAATATCAACGTAGCAATTATTGAATCAATAAAATAAAATATTGAACAGTAATTACTGTAACAATTATTGAGTAGTGCCTTCTCATTTAAGAATCAATAATTGGTGTAATACCGTGTGCTACTGTGCAACACCACATATTACTGTGCTTTACCCACTGAGTATTCTAACAGTATTAACAGTAACAACTACGCCGTTATTTATATAAAAAAAACTCATACTTTTTGTTTTCTTCATCCAATCGTTTTCCGTTATGGGGCCCACAAAAGGCTGCGCCGTAGTACGAATATTCCCCGATAGCAAGAATATTCCACGACCAAACGAATATTCCCCGACAACAATGAATATTTTATAACCACTTACTTATTATGCAGCAATTACTATAGCAATAATTGATTATAACTTAGTGACTTCCCACGTAAGCATCAATAACCAATACCGTGTGCTACTATGCAACCACGCGTATTACTGTACTTTTACTACCGGGTAGTTCAACAGTTTTAACGGTAACACTTCCACCGTTATTTTTATAAAAAGATAATTCTGGCGTTTTCTTACTACGACAATACTTTCGTTGTGGGGTTCACCAATGATTGTGCCGTCGTACAAATATTCCCTGGTAAAATGAATATTCTCCGACCAATAGAATATTATATAACCACTTGCTTACTTTGCAAAATTTGTAAATATTACCTACAACTATAACATTATATCATATCCACACCATAATATTTAAAAATATATTTCGAGAGAAATTAATCTTTATTCATAAAATTTGGGGTCTTACAATCTCCCCTTCTTATGAAATTTCGTCCTCGAAATTAGGGTACGTACCTGGTATATCGAAGAGGTGAGGATATATTGACTTCATCTCAGATTCTAACTCCCACGTCATTTCTTCCACATTGTGAATTCTCCACAAAACTTTGACTTGAGGTATAACCTTGCAGCGTAGAATATGATCCTTCTTATCCAAGATTTTAACAGGTAACTCTTCATACGTTAAATCTTTCTCTATCTCATCTGGTTCTAATTCAATAATGTGGTTCGGGTCTTTCACATATTTACGTAACATAGATATGTGAAAAAAGTTATGAACACGAGACATACTTGGCGGCAAGGCGAGTCTATAGGCCACAGTTCCTACTCGATCGAGGATTAAAAATGGGCCAATGAATCAAGGATTGAGCTTTCCTCTCTTTCCAAATCTCGTAACTTCTTTCCATGGAGCAACACGTAACAACACATGATCTCCAATATTGAATTCTACGTCCTTTCGATGAAGATCGGCATAACTCTTTTGTCGATCTTGTGAGGTTTTTATACATTGTCGGATCATTTGAATCTTTTCCGTAGTCTTACATACCAAATCTGGTCCCAACAACATTGCTTCACCCACCTCATCCCAGCATACTATAGAACGACACTTTCTTCCATACAACGCCTCAAATGGAGCCATGCCAATACTTGTTTGATAACTGTTGTTGTAGGAAAACTCCACCAATGGTAAGAACTTGTCCCAACTTCCTTTGAAGTCAAGGACATAGAGTCTTAATAAATCTTCAAGATTTTGAATAGTCCTCTCTGACTGCCCGTCCATTGAGGATGATATGCCGAATTAAATCGTAAATCCGTGCCCATAGCTTTTTGCAAACTAACCCAAAATCGTGAAGTGAATCTTGGGTCTTGATCAGAAACTATGGATACTGGCATACCATGCAATCTTACAATCTCGTTTATGTACATACGAGCAAGACGTTCAAGTGTATAAGTTTCTCGTATAGGTAAGAAATGACCCGACTTGGTCAATCTATCAACAATGACCCAAATCACATCTATGCCTTGAGAAACTTTGGGAAGACCGGTAACGAAATCCATGGTAATGTGCTCCCACTTCCATTCTAGAAATTCAAGTGGTTGCAATGGACCTTTTGGCACTTGATGCACCGCCTTGACTCGTTGACAGGTTAGATACCTTGAGGTAAACTCCGCGATCTCTCTCTTCATATTGCTCCACTAAAATGTATGTCGAAGATCACGATATATTTTGGTACTCCCAAGATAGATTGCAAACGGTGTGTTATGCGCCTCCATCATGATTTTATACTTTAAGTCAGAATCCTTAGGAACACAAAGTGTAGAGTTGACTCGAAGTATTCCTTTTTCATCGATTCTTGCTTCCGGAATAGCACCTTCTTGTACTTTCTTCTTCATACGCATCAGCTCCAGGTCTGTAGTTTGAACAGCTTTAACTTTATCGATTAAAGTCGGTTCTACTCGTATATTCACCATCATCACATGGGTCCCTGGAGTCTTTAACTCTATCTCCATCCTTTGTAAGTCATACAAAATGGGTCTTTGCATTGACAATATCGCACTCGTACCCGCATATGATCTTCTACTTAATGCGTCAGCTACTACGTTCGCTTTTCCAGGATGGTATTGGATGGTATGATCATAATCTTTCAACAACTCAAGGCATCGTCGTTGCCGCATGTTGAGTTCCTTTTGAGTGAAGACGACCACAAAGTGTTGCTCATGGTCTTCACGGGTTTTGGAGTATATTAGGATGTCATCAATAAAGACGACCACAAAGTGATCCAAATATTCCTTGAATACTCGGTTCATCATGTCCATGAAGGTAGCAGGAGCATTAGTCAATCCAAAATACATGACTAGGAATTCATAATGCCCGTACCGAGTTCTGAAAGCAGTCTTTGGAATGTCATCGGTTTTAATCTTCAACTGATGATATCCGGAACGAAGATCGATCTTTGAAAAGAATTTGGCGCCTTGCAACTGGTCAAACAGGTCATCAATGTGAGGCAACGGGTACCTATTTTTGATGGTGACATGATTCAACTCATGATAATCAATACAAAGTCGCATACTTCCATCTTTCTTATTCACGAATAGAACAGGAGCACCCCAAGGAGACGTACTAAGACGAATGAAACCGATGTCTAACAATTCCTGTAGTTGGATTTTTAACTCCTAAATTTCAATAGGAGCCATTCGATATGGGGCTTTGGAAATGGGTTTTGTACCGGGTTCAAGGTCGATACCAAACTCGATTTCACGCCCGGGGTAGGCCAGGAAGTTCTTCGAGAATACGTCAGGAAAATTATTAACAATAGAAATATCATTCAAATCTGACGTATTTTTCTTTAAATCTGTGACATGAGCTAAGAAAGCTTGACATCCGTTTTTCAATAAACGAATAGCTTTATGGCTTGAGATGACCGTGATTGATTTTAATGGTTTGGTCACTTGAATTCGCATAGTAGGTTGATTAGGAATATGAAAGCTAACAACCTTATGAAATCAATAAATTTTAGCATGATGAGTAGTTAACCAATCAATCCCTAGCATCACGTCAAATGCAAGTATTTTTAAAGAAATAAGATCGATAGGTAGCGTACGGTTACCGATTTGAATCAAACAAGACTTATAAACAGTGGATGTAATGAAGGTTTCTCCCAACGGAGTTTCAACCGATAAGTCAAAGTCTAATTTCTCCGGAGTAAAATTTTAACGTTGAGCGCAAGTAGGAGAAATAAAAGAATGGGTAGAACCGGTATCAAATAAGGTATAGACTTCGCTAGAGTTTATATAAGCTTACCCGTGATGACCTCGTTCGGATTCCTTGCTTTCTAGGAGGTCACAACAAACGCTCTCCCTTGAACTACCAGTTTTGACTTTTCTGGGACGGCCTTTGGTGCCTCCATCCCAGCTGGACTTGTCTTCGGTGCACGACAAAATCGGGCTAGGTGACCTTCTCTTCCACAATTATAACACGCTTTGGACTGCATCGTGTAGTTTGGACTGATGTATCCCTCCCCTCCGCATTTGAAGCATATGATAGGTGGTCGTTCTCCTTCCTTAACAACGGGTGATGGTGCTGACGTCTTTCCATTATTGTTGAATCTCCTTTTCTTAAAATGTCCATTTTTACTGTCTTGGCCATGATTACCACCGAAGTAGTTACCATTTTTGGCATGTTGATTCCCTCCACGTTTGTTGTCACCGCTTCGATTACTGCTACCACTGGTATTATCATTTTGCCAGTGGCTTTCTCTTGGTTGCGTTGACTCGTTATTGCGCTCCAATAACTGAGCCCTATTTACAACATCTGAATACAAACACAGTTTATGCGAAATTAGATATTGACGTATCTCGGGTCTCAAACCTCTTAGAAACATCTGCGTCATTCTCTCCTCATTATCAACCAAGTGAGACATAAGCCGGGACAACTCGGCAAACTTAGCCAGACATCTTGTGACACGGTCATATTGTTCTGCTCCAACTTGATGAACTCTACCTCTTTCATGTGACAAATACTTTTGGGAAAGTACTTGTCGTTGAATAGTTCTTGGAACTTTTCCCAAGACATCTTCAGTGCGGTAGGTTGAGTACGCTTTACCGATTCCCACCAGTAATATTCCTCTCCTCGCAACATAAAGGTGGCAAAGGGAACCTTTTTCTCCTCGGAGCATCCCAAGACATCAAATATCTTGGTGATCTGCTTTATCCACGTCTCCGCCTTAAGTTGTTCTGGCTCTCCAATAAACTCTGGTGGTCCCAGCTCCTTGAACTGTTTAGCGGTGACCGTCCGAGAGTTTCCAGTGTTTCCACCTACATTTTGGACAGGAGCCGCTCTCGCCTGATGTTGCATGAATTGTATAAAGCCTCTGAACATTCCATCGTTCATCATTTGGTCAGTGTTGTTGCTTGCATGAAGATTGTCGCCTTCCTGATGCACATTATCCTGATTTTTGATATGTGGAGACTCTACGGTCTCCTGTTCTCCATTAGTATTCTCAACATTCTCGGATGTCATTTTCAGATACTGCCACAACACAAGGGTTAATTGACATGCAACATATTATCCTTAAAATTTGACCGACCAATTAAATACCAAATAAACTTAGGTAGGTCATACTAGCGAAGGAATTCCCCGTCTCTCCCCTTCTAGTTCTAGTCTCACATCTTAGCCAGGGATCATATCCCTAAGCTTTGATACCAACTGTGATGCCCCCAAAACAGGTATACTTCACCCATCTTGGGTCGCCAAATACATGGTACAAAATTCAAATACAACTTAATTATACAACAGTCGTGTAAAATACGATAAAATATAATCTAAAAGTTTTTAATAAGAATATTGTCATCTAGACAATATACAAACTCAATGGAGTCCTCATTACATTTATTGTCACACTATTTAACAGAATAGTGAAGACTACTAATGCTATCATCTGGACCGTCACTCCGTTCCTCGACTAGTCCCGACTACGTTCACATTTCCTGAAGAGAATAGTGAAAGAAAGGGTGAGCGCAACTAGCCCAGTAAGAAATATTATGACTAAGATAATGCAGAATAATTTATCGTTAGCCTTCAACAGTGTTAAACTGATAGAATATAACAAACATCAAGTTTAACTGCAGCGGAACAAGCAATCCATTAGAAGAGTTTAGATAATAAAATCTACTATCTTCTATGATTTAAAAGGTTTTTCAACACTTTTATCGCTGAGACTCAGCTTAATAAATAAACCACATCATCCCTGCACTATGGCCAAGGATATTCATTAGTATCACGACCACAAATTATCCATGCACTACGTGCCAAGGATATTCGTGTATTCATCAATGGTCATGATCATGCCAACAACTGTCCATCAATGCACTACGGCCAAGGAGGACTTTTACCACATCATTTGTAACATTACGGTCATGATTATACCGAATAATCCCTGGTCATAATCATACCAAGTCCATCTATGCTTTCTGAGCCATGAGATGACTTTCAACATTTTATAAACATGAGGATGATGACAATGATATAAGAATTCAATAAAACAAGTTCAAGAATTAATTTATCCAGGAACTAATAATGCCCAAATTGTTAACATGATACTTCTTTGTAGAGTAAAATTCAAGAATGCTCAGAAGAATATTTTCATGAAAAGATACTGGATGAAGCGCAAATATCAAGGATATTCCACTAATTTCATGGAGTATATAAGTCAAAACTTTAACCAACTGAGTATAATAAAGAATGGAATAACAAAAGAAATCACCAGGCATGCGATAGACCGCACAGACAGGTTATTCCAACAGAATAATAAATAACGGAACCATGTTATGCGTAAACGTAGAGACAGGATATTCCAACAGAATAATAAATAACGGAACCATGTCATGCGTAAACGCACCGACAGGATGTTCCAACCGAATAATAAATAACGGAACCAGGTCATGCGTAACGCATTTATGCGGGATGTTCCAATGAATAATAAAATGGAATAACAAAAGAATTTCACCATGTATGCGATTGCCAGATGTAGAAAAGTTATTCCAACATAATGATAAAGAATGGAATAATAGAATAATTTCACCAAGTATAGGGTAGCCCGCGTATACATGTTATTCCAACAGAATAATAGAGAATGGAATAACAGAAGTTCTCTTCATGAATAAGAAAGAAATAATACCCCTTACCTTAGAAAAACTGGATACTGGAATAGTGAGGTAGCAGACTTTTCTTCTTCTTTCTCTCTATAATTTCTCTCTATAATAATTGCTCTAAAGCTTTTGTGAATTGTTGAGAAATGAAAGAAGAATGAGCTTCTATTTATAGGAAAATATAGTTTCGATAATTGCACGTTTTGGGGCTCAAAATATTACAGTATAATACTTCCAACTTTTCTTTTATTTTTAATTTAGTCCTACAAGTATTATCAATCTTGCACCACCTCCCCTAATAGTAAATAATGCGAATCAATAGTTCAATCATGTTAATCAATAGTATAATCATGTAAAAAATATGAATTACAGTATAGTACCTCAATCTATACCTCCATTTTTAACTTAGTCATGAAAGTATTATCAATCTTGCACCAACTCCCCTAATAGTACATGAATGTGATTCAATAGTACACATATGTGAACAAATAGTTATATAAGCATGTGAATTAGTAGCAATTAATTACTCATTTATCTGATAAATTACCTGATTTATCAATATAACCCCCAGACATCAATTATCATCGGAATAGATGTCGATTTCCACTAACACTAATAATCCCAACACAATGGAACTATCAAATTCATCTTTAATCAACACGAACTTATTCATCATTAATATTATAACTCACAATATTTAACAACCAGGTCGTTCCCAAGAAAGAGGGGGCTTTCCGATAAGGATTTCTCCTTATTGGCGCCTTTAATTAGGTGACCAAACCTCTCCTCGTGAGTAACTTCTAGACATTGTAAATATTTAAATTTAATAATATGAATAACTTTGTCGTCTCAAATATTGATTTAATAATATATCATATAATGCAGATGATACTGTGACAATAATCGAATCAATAATATGAGAGATATGATGCAGCAATTACTATAGCAATAATTGAATATAACTGAGTGACTTCTCACGTAAACATCAATAACCAATATCGTCGTGCTACTTATGCAACCACGCGTGTATTCGTACTTTTTACTAGGGTAGTTCAGCAGTTTTAACGGTAACACTTTCGCCGTTATTTTTATAAAAAGATAATTCTGGCGTTTTCTTACTACGACAATACTTCAGTTGTGGGGTCCACCAATGATTGTGTCGTCATACAAATATTCCCTGTGAAAATGAATATTCCTCGACCAATCGAATATTATATAACTTGTAACGCCCCCAAATTCGAGTATCTTCCAACCCGACAGATGGTGCTATACTGTACAACATTCATACATTCATTCAATTGAAAAGTCTCAAAGAACGAACATATCTTCTATATATTTAAAATAATATTTACATTTCCCAAGTTCTAAACCCGTTACAAAGGTTAAACACATTACATTACCTTCCTTAAGTTATGTTTACTTCCATTTCTATCACATTCCTTAAGGTTTAACAAAGTTTAAACAATGTTACATTACCTTCCTTAAGTTATGTTTACTTCCATTTCTTTTCTTTGTACTTAGAAACCTTCATTACTATCTTTGTTTCGAGATCGTGTCATTTGCCAGCCTTTATACTCTACATCTCTTTGTCGCAGGCATGAAGCTTAATGTATAACCGTCCGGACTTCAGCTGCACATGAGTCCTTACTTAATAGGTCGTATGCAGCAAGCACCACACTCCAGAGGATTTTGTCACTGTTCATGGCACTGCGGCGCCACTTATTGAACAAAGGTTCATGTCATGGCAAACTCTTGCAAGTATGCTCTTGCATTCTCGCGTCTTTTGACGTGGGTCTTTTGCTTAGGGTTGGCAGCCATACGCCAACTCTCAGGCACCAGATATCAATTTCAGTTTTGAAATTTTATGAATTTCCCGGACGCATAACTTCTTCTTTATAAGTTCGAATTGGCTCGTTCAAAAGCATACGGTTCACAAATTACGTACTCTACATGACCATTCAAGAATTTTATCTATTTGACTTCGTTTGCTAAAAATTCACCTATTGGTTCATTTTTAACGTAAACGATAAACGTTCGTGAACGTTCAACGCTCGTTTCTTCATTCTAAGTCGGAATTCGGTCATTTTTGAGTCCGCAACTCTTAAATGCCAATTATGACTTGTCTTTATTGGAAAACAATGGTTTCATGATCAAACATAAAATTTGACTTCCATTCCGAAAATTTTACGTATTCGACGATTATCGTCCAATCGTGCAAATTCCGGCAATTCTTCCTTCTTATGATTTGTTCAACATTACAAATGAACTTCATTCATCATGTGAACATTTTAACATCCTTAATACAATAACTTATATTCATGGTTGGATTTTTGGACTTATTCTTCAAGAGCTTATAACTTGTCATTTATAAACTACTTAAGATTTCATCGTTAATGACTTATGACAAGTTAAAGTTTCTTAAACATCATTTCTTATATGTTCTTAACATATAACTTAACTTGGGTATACATGATACATATGATCATATAAATTCTTTTACCTTCATATCATTTCTCTTAATAAACTTCTTACAAGTTCATTTTATTTTCACATAAGTTTATAACTTATGCTAGCTTAAATGACTTATTAACAACTTAATTGGCTTAAGTTCATTACTTACTCATTCATGTTTCTTAATCCAATTTTTCTTATCATCCTATCATGAATAGAGATAGAAGATAATTGGAGAAGAAGTCTTACTCTTTTGTTGTCTTGTTAAGTAGTTTGCTTCTTCTTCTTAGCTTATGGAAATGACTTATTGCTAGCTTATTCTCTCTAACACTTAAGCACCTTAGAAGTGTTGGATTATTTGATCAACCAACTAATGACTAGCAAAGCTCTTCTATTTATAGACTTTCCAAGGTTAGGGTAGTTTGGTCTTTAAAACATCCCACCTCCTTAAGCCACCTCCTTACTATTCATTACTTGCTAGCCACTCTCTTATCTCTTACTTGGCCATTAATTCAAAGTCTTGGTCAATACTCCTAACTTGGTCACCACATCACTTGGTCATCACACATTACTTGGTCATTACATTACTTGGTCACCACATTCAACCATATTAATATGGTTTGCCCCATGGATCATACCACTCATGGATTCCATCTTGGGCTTACATTAATTAATCCTTTGGCTTTACTTTAACAAACACTAATTGGCTCACTAATTCATTAGTTGGGCTTCTCTCTCTAATTCACTTGGACTTGTATATAATTGTTTACCAATCATCCAAGTCCATTAACATTTCTTAATACATATTGTTGATGTACTATTTTCGTATTCTAATTCTTATAGAATTTATATACGGTATTTCATCCTTCATACAAACTCGTATAATACTTCATATTATACTCGTTTTTATTACTTCGTACAATACCAAGTATCATACAATTATTAATTATTCTTTAACACTTCGCTTTACTTAACATTTATAATTTAAGTCCACAAGCGAATTATTACTTTTTTCCATAACTAGATTTTTATTACATAATCCATCTTACCTTGTTATTCCATCATTGCGTATTTCTCAAAATCTCAAAATTATATCCCAAGCAAATACCGATGAATAGTGTTTTTCAAAAAATTTCTCGGAAAACTTTTATTTTCGTCTTGGAAATTCAAACACTTTAATTCATCCACGTAGCCCAAATACTACGATATTCTAACATCAATAGGTTATACAATGACAACCATCTTGATATACATGGAATATGATTTTATTATTATTTAACTTAATAAAATCATTTTACAATAAGATCCGTATTTCTCGGGTCGTTACATTCTTCCCCCCTTATAAAGATTCTGTCCCCAGAATCTCGTCTTACTTTAATCAAATAGGTGAGGAAAATTTTTCTTCATCTTTTCTTCTAGTTCCCACGTTGCTTCTTCAGCGTCGTGGCTCTTCCATAATACTTTTACTGATGGTATTACCTTGTTCCTCAGAACTTGTTCCTTTCTATGAATGATCTGCATCGGCGACTCTTCATATGATAAGTCTTTCTCGATATGAATATGCTCAGACTCGATTACATGCTTATAGTCCGGCTTATATGGACGTAATACAGATACGTGAAACACGTTATATATTCGGTCTAGGTCTGGAGGTAATGCTATCATATACGCTACCTCTCCCACCCATTTTAATACTTCAAAAGGTCCTATAAACCTTGGACTTAACTTTCCCTTCTTTCCAAAACATATCTTTCCTTTCCAGGGAGATACCTTTAGAAACACATACGAGCCCACCTCAAACTCTCTACTTAGTCTATGTGAGTCCACATACTTCTTCTGTCTGTCCTGAGCTGTGATGAGACGCATCCGAATTAACTTTATGACATCCGCTGTATGATGCACCAATTCTGGTCCTAGCATCCGGCGTTCTCCCACATCATCCATACATAAAGGTGTTCTGCACTTTCTCCCATACAAAGCTTCATACGGCGGCATGCCTATGCTTGCATGATAACTGTTGTTATATGCAAACTCTACTAGTGGTAGGTGATCATCCCAACTACCCTTGAAATCCATGACACAAGACCTCAAAATATCTTCTAACGTCTGAATTGTTCTTTTGCTCTGCCCATCAGTTTATGGATGATAAGCCGTGCTTAACCTCAGCTGTGTTCCCAACTGCTCTTGCAAACTCCTCCAAAAGTTCGATGTGAATCGTGGATCATGATCTGACACAATCGATACCAGTACTCCATGTCTGGAAATGATTTCCTTAACATAAAGTTTAGCTAACTGGTCTAAGTTATACTTGACCCTAATTGGCAAAAAGTGAGCCGACTTCGTCAACCAGTCCACTATTACCCAAATCGAATCGTACCCTTTTTGCGTCGTCAGAAGTCCCACCACGAAGTCCATCGTGATATGCTCCCACTTCCATTTTGGAATCTCCAATGACTGTAATAAACCACTGGGTCGTTGATGTTCAGCCTTAACTTTTTGACAAGTTAAACACCTACTCACATACTCTGTTATTTCTCTCTTCATGTTTGGCCACCAAAAACTCTGTCGAAGGTCTTGATACATCTTAGTACTGCCAGGATGTATCGAGTACCTCGAACTATGAGCTTCTTGTAATACTTGCTCCTTTAATTTTGCCTCATTCGGAACCCAAATTCTTCCCTCAAAACTTAATAATCCCTCGTTATCAAGACTATACTTAACCTCTTCCTTCTCGGATAACCGCTTCTTCATTTGGTTACACTCATCCGTCTTGAGTTGTACCTCCTTGACCCTTTCTACGATGGTAGATTGCATCTCCGTCGCAAAGAGTAACTGCCCCAAATCACTCGGCATCTTCACTTCTATTTCCATCCTAGCCATCTTTGTTATTAACTCATTTCGAGTTGTTAACATAGACAATTTTTCCCGACCCTTCCTACTTAAGGTGTCGGCAACTACATTGGCCTTTCCAGGGTGATACAGGATTTCACAATCATAATCCTTTATCAACTCCAGCCATCTTCTCTGTCTCATAGTCAACTCTTTCTGAGTGAAGATATACTTTAGGCTTTTATGGTCCGTATATATCTCACATTTTTCCCTATAAAGATAATGTTTCCATATCTTTGGAGCAAACACTACCGCGGCCAGTTCCAGATCATGAGAAGGGTAAACTTTCTCATAATCTTTCAACTGCCGAGATGCATATGCAATGACTTTGCCATGCTGCATAAGCACACAACCAAGTCCTTTATGTGAAGCATCACTATACACTACAAAATTTCTCGTGTCATCTGGCAATGACAAAACAAGAGCTTCACTTAATCTCTTCTTCAGTTCTTGAAAACTGTCTTCACATTTATCTGTCCATACGTATTTCACCGTCTTCCTTGTTAAGTTAGTCAACGAGGTAGCTATCTTAAAAAAATCTTGGATAAATCTTCGATAGTACCCTGCTAACCCTAGGAAACTCCGCACCTCAGTCGGTGTTTTCGGTTGTTCCCAATTCATTACTGCTTCCACCTTCGCTGGATCCACTGAAATCCCCTCTTGGTCAATGACATGACCTAAAAACTGCACCTTTTCCAGCCAAAATTCACATTTGGTGAATTTTGCATATAACTTCTCCCTCCTTAGTGTCTTCAACACTAACCTTAAGTGTTCGGCATGATCTTCTGGTGTCTTAGAATAGACTAGAATATCATCGATAAACACCACAACAAACTTGTCCAAATATAGTTTGAACACTCTGTTCATCATATCCATAAATGCAGCTGGTTCATTCGTCAACCCAAATGACATCACCAGAAACTCGTAATGACCATAACGAGTCCTGAATGCAGTCTTTGGTACATCTTCCTTCTTAACCTTTAACTGATGATACCCCGTCTGCAAATCTATTTTAGAAAAATACTTTGCCCCTTTCAATTGATCAAAGATATCATTGATCTTGGGCAATGGGTATTTATTCTTTATCGTTAACTTGTTCAACTCCCGATAGTCGATACAAATCCTTAACGATCTGTCTTTCTTCTTGACAAACAACACCGGTGCTCCCCACGGTGAAACACTTGGTTGAATGTACTTCTTGTCCAATAGTTCATGTAGCTAAACCATTAGTTCTTTCATTTCCACAGGCGCCATACGGTATGGTGCCCTTGAGACCGGTGTCGTTCCTGGCACAGTGTCTATCACAAATTCGATCTCCCTATCCGGCGGTAAACCTGGTAACTCACTTGGAAATACATCCATGAATTCGTTATCTATAGGTATTTGTTCCATGGTTGCTCCCACTCTCTGGGTATCAACAACATGGCATAGGTAACCTACACAACCCTTCCTTAAAAGTTTTCTAGTTTGTGTCATCGTAAGGCAACATGGACATCCTGGCAATTTACTATCGTAAAATACTATAGGAGGTTGCTTCAACGTCCTGATGCTCACACTTTTCCTTTGGCAATCTATAATTGCTCCATGGTTAATCAACCAATCCATTCCGAGAATTACGTCGAATTCTTCTAACTTTATCGGTATTAAATCTACCGATAACTTATAACCACGTACATCTACGCAACAACTCCTATGAATATCTTCAATAGGAATTATCTCTTCGTTTGCTACCTTAATGTTCAAAGGTATAGGCAATTTTTTGGGAAATAATTCTAGTCATCTAGCAAAATCACATGCTATAAACGAACAAGTAGCACCCGAATCAAATAAGACGTATGCATTTATATTGTTGATTGAATAATACCTTAACTACATCCCCCGATGCCACCGCATCTTGGACCGTCAGATTAAAAGTGTGGGCCATTGATTTTTATTGAAATTTGGTCCACTAATAGCTAACTTCCCGCTATTAGGTCTCTTATTTCCTTCTATCCCCTTCTTTGGGCAGTTCTTTGCTATGTGGTCAGTTGATCCACATATAAAGCATCCGTGATTCTTCTTTGGATTGGGATAGTTAGGCAAAATGTACCCTTCCTGTCCACAATTATAACATACCGCCTTACCTTTGAGATAGACTCCTAAGTGAGTCTTCCCGCAGGTTTTACAGGCCTCCATCCCCTCTTAGAGTCCCCTTGTTTTACTCCGGTATTCCCAGAGTTAAAGCCCTTCCTTTTCTGACCGTCGCCACTCCCACTGGCTCCCTTAGTCTTGTTTCCTCCATCAACCCTGCCTTTGGTCTTCTTATCTTTGTGGTACTAGCTAAGAGCCTCATTCCCACCTTCTAATTATTGCCTTTTTCTAGTATGGTTCCAAAGGAAGTACTTTGGAACACGTAGATTCGGCTTATAGAGCTGTGGTTTCAAGCCCCTTTCGAACCTTCTAGCCTTTCTCACTTCAAAGGTCCACTTGATGTGGAGCGAATCGTGCGATTCATTAAACTTGGCAAGACATCTTGGAAACCTGTCATATCCCTTATCTCAATTCCGAAACCTCATCTCCATCCTCCTTGCATACTGTGGGAAAATAGTTCTCAAGAGAATCTCCTTGAACCTCTCCCACGTTAGGTTTCCTATATCGCCCCCAAACTCTTTGGTTTGCCTCCCACCAGAAGTTGGCATCTCCTTTCATCAAATAGGTTGCAAAGGCAACCTTTTGACCCTCCTCAACATTCGCTATTACAAATGCTTTCTCAATTTCTTTTACCCATGTTCGGGCTTCGATAGGTCCGTAGTTCCTTGAACTCCCATGGACCTACACTTTAAAATCCTTAAAAGTAGTAGCTCAGATTACTCCAGAATTATGGGTACATTAGCCCTCGATTCTATTAAATGCAAATGTTAATGATTAACGAACTCTCCTGATTGGATTAACTGGACCACCCTCCGGTTGGTTAACATTAGCACTCGATTTCGTTGTCTCCTTCTTGGCGGCATTTTTGTCGTTAAGAAAACAACACATCATTATTACTTTATTCTTGTTGGTTTGTTATTATTTGTAATAAAACAACAACTCATACTCATTACTCAACATATTCCATAAAAAGATTTATGTTGATTCATAACTTGTAGTATAATACTACATTGTTTACATTACTGAGCCTTAGCTGATTACATTACTATCCTGCAATTACTTTCCAAAAATTGGGATTTACAAAAGACTACCCTTTGTTATACAAAAGAGGGTTTTACGTCACTACTAGATATATAATATTTACATATCTATTCTACTCTAGCCATTGATAGACTACATCTGCCGTAAGGCATTCTCAAAATCTGCTCTGCCCAAATCAACAATAACATCTCTACTGATGGTATGACGGGTTTGTCCTGCTTCTACCTGATATCCAGCTACCTGTTGCTGGAAATCTACATGAGAACTCCTATGAATATAGGACATCCACTCTAACTTCCGCTTCTTAGTCTTTAGCTCCTGTTTGAGCTCAAAGACTTCTCCTCTCAAATCTCAGACTTTGTCCATTGCTAGGACTCTATCATCGTGCTCCTCTTCCCACATTCCTTCCACACTAGTCTTGTCCTCACAGACAGCTCGGAGTTCCTCTTTCAACTCCTTAACCTCTTGGCAGTAATGGACATTCCTATCCAATACCGACATAAATAGTGCCTTCATTGATTCCCCCGTAGACATTTCCTTTGTAGGTGGAACCTGGGACTCTGTAGGTGGAACCTGGTCAAAGGACATCACGTCCACCTCCTCCTCCAACATACCGTCAAATATGGACATGTAGTCTAAGTCGTCTGAGTATCCCGACTCGATGGTCACCAACTCTGGTTCTACGGCTACGGGATTTGGTAGTATCTCTACCCGATTAACTGAATCCTCGCTTACTACATGTATATCTCTATACATATCATTTTCTCCCGACATCGCAATAAAACAATATAGTTTGATTAGTACATCGTCAAGAAATAATAAAAATACATAACATAATATAATGCATTTTTATAAGGTTACTTTCCATCTTTTACTTCTTTATTCTTTCATAAGGTTATGACTTAAGGTTATACTTTCCCCCCTTAAGTTTTATAACCTAGGCTCTGATACCAACTTGTAGCGCCCCCAAATTCGGGTATCTTCCAACCCAACAGATGGTGTTATACTGTACAACATTCATACATTCATTCAATTTAAAAGTCTCAAAGAACGAACATATCTTCTATATATTTAAAATAATATTTACATTTCCCAAGTTCTAAACCCGTTACAAAGGTTCTTTGTCATAATATCAGTTAAATTACAACAATAGACCTATACTATTACAAGACAGCTTAATAATCTGCCTTAGCTTTTCCTTTATCCTTTTTCGATCCTTCGGGACGTTCAGTCTTAGCTGCATTCATATGGTTCAAGCAAGAGTGAGCATAACTAGCTCAGCAAATATAACAATTAAATAACAACATGCTTGACACATACAAATCGTATATCTTCGATAACTGAACAATAGTTATGAAGTACTATTGATAATTCAAAATAGCACTTCATCTTTTCCTTTAAAATGTTTTAAATTAACAACCATATTTAGTAAAACATTCACTCCGGTCAGAGACCTCGAGTATTCATTCTTTATTGGAAAAGGACAACCCGGAAGCAAGTTCGTAAGCCCAATATCACTTACAAGTACTTCTAGGTGATCAGCCTATTGTACTCTATGTTGATCGACACTACATCCATTAAACGTATGCACGTTTAAGCATTTGGCAACCTCACGTGCCTATCGTTTTACCGACAAAACATTTGTTTAACATTTCAGTCTTCTTTTGAAAACCATATCCAGTAGTTGACAAAAGATATCAACATTTGATAATACAATAATAGATTATCAATACATCAAGTCTAGCCAAAGTAATTGGCTTCAACTTCAACATACTTCAATTCATGCGAAAGAATACATGAACCTCAAAAACTTGTTTAGATTGAACTGAGACAAGAGTTAGAATACTTGCCTTTAGTGTCTGCTACGGAAAATTAACTTTATGTTCAAGTCGTTCAAGTCTCTACAATACATGATCGCATAATGTCTTACATTAGGTCACATATAATCAAGTATGTATATGACTATATCATACCCTTCAATTCAATCTAATTGTATATTAGATTCAGTTACTATTCATTCCGGTTTATCATTACCCTTGCATCTATATTCGACTAGGTTTTCTCAACCTTTATATCACATTCCTTAAGGTTTAACAAAGTTTAAACAATGTTACATTACCTTCCTTAAGTTATGTTTACTTCCATTTCTTTTCTTTGTACTTAGAAACCTTCATTACTATCTTTGTTCGAGATCTGTCATGCTGTATTGGCCAACTTTATATCTACATCTCTTCTTTGCAGTCATGAAGCTTAATGTATAACCGTCCCGGACTTGGTCTTTGCATGGCATGAGTCCTTACTTAATAGGTCGTATACTGCGGCACCACACACCGAGGATTTTGTCATCGTTTCACGGCATGCATGCGCCACTTATTGAACTAAGGTTCACGCCATGCATGAACTCTTGCAAGATGCTTTCGATTCATCGTTCACACACTATGACGTGGGTCTTTTGCTTAGGGTTGGCGCCGCGGCGCCAACTCTGTGCACCAGATATCAATTTCAGTTTTGAAATTTTGTGAACTTCCCGGACACATAACTTCTTCGTTATAAGTCCGAATTGGCTCGTTCAAAAGCCTACGGTTCACAAATTATGTACTATACATGACCATTCAAGAATTTTATCTATTTGACTTTGTTTGCTAAAAATTCACCTATTGGTTCATTTTTAACGTAAACAATAAACGTTCGTGAACGTTCAACGCTCGTTTCTTCATTCTAAGTGAATTGGTCATTTTCGAGTCCATAACTCTTAAATGCCAATTATGACTTGTCTTTATTGGAAAACAATGGTTTCATGATCAAACATAAAATTTGACTTCCATTCCGAGAATTTTACGTATTCGACGATTATCGTCCAATCGTGCAAATTCCGACAATTCTTCCTTCTTATGATTTGTTCAACATTACAAATGAACTTCATTCATCATGTGAACATTTTAATATCCTTAATACAACAACTTATATTCATGGTTGGATTTTTGGACTTATTCTTCAAGAGCTTATAACTTGTCATTTATAAACTACTTAAGATTTCATCGTTAATAACTTATGACAAGTTAAAGTTTCTTAAACATCATTTCTTATATGTTCTTAACATATAACTTAACTTGGGTATACATGATACATATGATCATATAAATTCTTTTACCTTCATATCATTTCTCTTAATAAACTTCTTACAAGTTCATATTATTTTCACATAAGTTTATAACTTATGCTAGCTTAAATGACTTATTACCAACTTAATTGGCTTAAGTTCATTACTGACTCATTCATGTTTCTTAATCCAACTTTTCTTATCATCCTATCATGAATAGAGATAGAAGATAATTGGAGAAGAAGTTTTACTCTTTTGTTGTCTTGGTAAGTAGCTTGCTTCTTCTTCTTAGTTTATGGAAATGACTTATTGCTAGCTTATTCTCTCTAACACTTAAGCACCTTAGAAATGTTGGATTATTTGATCAACCAATAAATGACTAGTAAAGCTCTTCTATTTATAGACTTTCCAAGGTTAGGGTAGTTTGGTCTTTAAAACATCCCATCTCCTTAAGCCACCTCCTTACTATTCATTACTTGCTAGCCACTCTCTTATCTCTTACTTGGCCATTAATTCAAAGTCTTGGTCAATACTCCTAACTTGGTCACGACATCACTTGGTCACCACATATCTTGGTCATCACACATTACTTGGTCATTACATTACTTGGTCACCACATTCAACCATATTAATATGGTTTGCCCCATGGATCATACCACTCATGGGTTCCATCTTGGGCTTACATTAATTAATCCTTGGGCTTTACTTTAACAAACACTAATTGGTTCATTAATTCATTAGTTGGGCTTCTCTCTCTAATTCGCTTGGACTTGTATATAATTGTTTACCAATCATCCAAGTCCATTAACATTTCTTAATACATATTGTTGATGTACTATTTTCGTATTCTAATTCTTATAGAATTTATATACGGTATTTTATCCTTCATACAAACTCGTATAATATTTCATATTATACTCGTTTTCATTACTTCGTACAATACCAAGTATCACACAATTATTACTTATTCTTTAACACTTCGCTTTACTTAACGTTTATAATTTAAGTCCACAAGCGAATTATTACTTTTTCCATAACTAGATTTTTATTACATAATCCATCTTACCTTGTTATTCCATCATTGCGTATTTCTTGAAATCTCAAAATTATATCCAAAGCAAATACCAATGAATAGTTTTTCAGAAAATTTCTCGAAAAACTTTTATTTTCGTCTTGGAAATTCAAACACTTTAATTCATCCACGTAGCCCAAATACTACGATATTCTAACATCAATAGGTTATACAATGACAACCATCTTGATAACACATGGAATATGATTTTATTATTATTTAACTTAATAAAATCATTTTATAATAAGATCCGTATTTCTCGGTCGTTACATAACCACTTGCTTACTTTGCAAAATTTGTAAATATTACCCACAACTATAACATTATATCATAGCCACACCATAATATTCAAAAATATATTTCGAGAGAAATTAATCTTTATTCATAAAATTTGGGGTCTTACACAGGTCATTTCCTCAATAGCATGGTTCCTCCACAAAACTTTGACTTGTGGTATGCCCTTTGTGAGTAGGACATGCTCCTTCCTATCCAAGATCTTGACAGGTACCTCCTCGTATGTTAAATCTTCAGCTATCTCCTCTGGTTCTAACTCAATAATGTGGTTTGGGTTTTTCACATATTTACGAAGCATAGATATGTGAAAATATTATGAACACGAGACATGCTTGGAGGTAACGCGAGTCTATAGGCCACATTTCCAACTCGGTCAAGAATCTGAAATGGACCAATAAATCATGGATTGAGCTTTCCTCTCTTCCCGAATCTTTTAACTCCTTTCCATGGAGCAATACGTAACAACAATACATGATCCCCAATATTAAATTTCACATCCTTTCAATAAAGATCCGCATAACTCTTTTGTCGATCCTGCGCCGTTTGTATACGTTGTCGAATCATTTGGATCTTTTCGGTAGTCATACGTACCAACTCTAGTCCCAATAATATTGCTTCACCCACCTCTTCCCAACATACTGGAGAGCGACACTTTCGTCAATACAATGCTTCAAATGGAGCCACACATATGCTTGCCTGATAACTATTGTTGTAGGAGAATTCCACCAATGGTAGGTACTTATCCCAACTCCCTTTGAAATCTAGGACACAAAGTCTTAATAGATCATCAAGAGTTTGAATAGTCCTCTCTAATTGCCCATCCGTTTAAGGATGGTATGCTGAACTGAATCGTAAATCCATGCCCATAGCTTTCTGCAAGCTAACCCAAAATCGTGAAGTGAATCTTGGGTCACGATCCGAAACTATGGATACTGGCATGCCATGCAATCTCACAATCTCATTTACATATATACTAGCAAGACGTTCAAGGGAATAAGTCTCCCATATAGGCAAGAAATGGGCAGACTTGGTTAATTTATCAATAATGACCCAAATCGCATCTATGCCTTGAGAAACCTTGGGAAGACCCATAACAAAATCCATAGTAATGTGTTCCCACTTCCATTTCGGAATCTCAAGTGGTTGCAATGGACCCTTTGGTACTTGATGTTCTGCATTTACACGTTGACAAGTTAAATACCTCGAGATAAACTACGTGATCTCTCTCTTCATATTGTTCCACCAAAATGTATGTCAAAGTTCATAATACATTTTGGTACTACCAGGATGGATTGCAAACGGTGTGTTGTGTGCCTCCATTATGATTCTATGCTTCAAGTCAGAATCGTTAGGAACACAAAGTCTAGAGTTGACTCGAAGTATTCCTTCTTCATCGATTCTTGCTTTCGGAATAGCACATTCTTGCACTTTCTTCTTCATACGCATCAGCTCCATGTCCGTAGCTTGAGCATCTTTAACTTTATCGATTAAAGTCGGTTCTACTCGTATGTTTGATATCATCACGTGGATACTTGGAGCCTTTACCTCTATCTCCATCCTTTGCAAGTCATACAAAATGGGCCTTTGTGTTAATAACATTGCACTCGTACCCGCATATGATCTTCTACTCAATGCGTCAGCTACCATGTTTGCTTTTCCAGGATGATATTAGATAGTATGGTCGTAATCTTTCAAGAACTCGAGCCAACGTCGTTGCCGCATATTAAGTTTCTTTTGGGTGAAGAAATATTTGAGGCTTTTATGATCCGTATAAATCTCCACTTTCTCCCCATACAGGTAGTGTCTCCATATCTTCAATGCAAAAATGACTGCTGCCAACTCCAGATCATGAGTAGGGCAATTCCTCTCATATTCTTTGAGTTGTCGCGAGGCATAGGCTATGACTTTCCAATGTTGCATGAGAACACATCTTAACCCTTTGCCTGAAGCATCGTTGTAGATTCTCTAGGATTCTCTCATCTTCTCTCTCAATTTTTCTTCTTCTCTTCTTTTTCTTTCTTCTGAGTCTTTCTTCCTAACTTCTAACTTACGTACTAACAAAAATATAACGTATAATAATAATAATAATATAGATATTAAGTATATAACTTTAACAGACATCAGTTATCAAATTTAGAAAATCAAAAGCCATAAGGCTTGTTTGGCTAACATAATTAAAATAAATCAATTAATCTTTATACCTTGTTTGGTAAAACACAATTAGATTAAAGACTTAATATGTATTAAACCTTGTTTGGAAAAAATAGAATTAAACTCCTTTAATTTATTTTAATAACTCCATTATAGTAAGGTTATTTGTCACACTTTTATTTAATTAAATTTTAATAATCAATTTATTAAATTACTTCAACACATAAATCAATACAACATAATTATAATTTCCTTTATAATTATAATTTTATTTAACCAATTAACACATTATTTTAATTACAAATTCAACATAAAATATTATAATTCATTCAATCATTATAAACTCCCTAACATAATTATTAAATTAAATTAGGATATTATCACATAACAATTAATTTTCTTAACTCCTTAATTATTTACTTAACAAATAATTAACTAATCAAGTCAAATCAAATTAAATATTTATTCAAAAATAAACACATCCATTAAATATTTATATATTTCAATAACTATTTAAAAATTACAATTAAAATTGTGCGGCGCCCAAAATAGGTATACATCACCCATTCTGAGTCGCCAAATACATGGTATAAAATTCAAATAAAACTTAATTATACAACTGTCGTGTAAGATACGACAAAACATAAACTGAGAGTTTTAATACGAATATTGTCTTCTAGACAGTATTCAAACTCAAATAGTGTCCTCAATACACTTGTTATCACACTATTTCACTGAATAGTGAGAACTACTAATGCAAACATCTAGACCGTCACTCCGTTCTCCGACTAATCCCGGCTATATTCTCATTTCCTGAAGAGATCAATGAAAATAAAGGGTGAGCTCAACTAGCCCAGTAAGAAATATTGTAAGACCCCAACTTTTATGAATAAAGATGAATTTTCTATAAATATCATTTTTGAATATTATGGAATGAATTTGATATAATGTTATAGTTGTGGGTAATATTTATAAATTTTGCAAAGTACGCAAGTTGTTATATAATATTCGATTGGTCGAGGAATATTCGTTTTAACAAGGAATATTAGATAACAATGACAATCATTGGTGGACCCCACAATGGAATTATTGTCGGATTGAAAAACGATAAAAATACTTTTTAAGAAAATAACGGCGGAAGTTGTACTGTTAATCATTTGAAACACCCTGTGTAAAAAGTACGAGAATCTGGCGTGAGTCGCATAAAAGCATTTGCGGTATTGATTATTGATGCTTACGTGAGAAGTCACTCGGTTTTGTTCAATTATTATTACGATGAATTGTTGCATAATATCTCACGTTATTTGATTCAATTATTGTCAATATTTTATAATTAATAATTGAGATGACAAAGTTATTAATATTATTATTTACAATATTAACGATGTCAGAAGTTACATCGAGGAGAGGTTTGGTCACCTAATTGCGGCTACCAATGGGGAGAAATCCTTATTGGAAAGTCCCCTCTTTCCTGGGAACGACCTGGTCGATTAATATTGTGAATTATAATAATGATGATAAGTATTGTTAAAAATATTGAGGAGATTTTTTTATGAAGTATTTGTTGTAAGTTTGGCTTGTTATTTAAACTCCCACTTACCCATTTTTCAAAACTGTCGATGGAAAGTTATCTCGTTTTATTTTATTTATATATATATATATATATATATATATATATATATATATATATGTGTGTGTGTGTGTGTGTGTGTGTGGGTGGGTGTGTGTGTTAGTCAAATTAGGTGGGGGAGGAAATTTGGTATTCACGTGGAGGGAGTACAATTATTATTATTTTATGTATATATATATATATATATGATAGTGGATTTTGGTGGAGGAAAGCATTTTTATTTTATTTTATATATATATATATATATGATAGTGGATTTTGGTGGAGACATGATGGAATATTATAGGTATTAATTATATATATGTATATGCAATGTTTGAAAATTGGCAAGGAGGGGTACAATTATTATTATTAATATATATATATATATATATATACATGTGTTAATTTGAAAGGAATTCACGGGAATTGGCAGGTAGTATCACGGGGGTAATGACCCGTGAGTTTATAAATATATAATATATAATATAAATAGAATATATTATATTTTATTTAAGAGATTTTGTTTTATTAGAATATTTTATTAAATCAATATGGACCGTCCGTTTAAAAGTAAATCAATCTGGACCGTTCATGAATTAGTTACTATGCAGTCCATTCTTCTATAAATAGAAGCTCATTCCTTCATTATTTCTTACGAATTCACTGAAACTCTAGAGAGAGAAATTATAGAGAAACTATAGAAAAGTATTCTGCTACTTCCCTACTCTTATATTCAGTTTCTTTTACGGTAAGGGTATTATTTATTTTATATTCATGAAAAAGAACTTTCATTATTCCATTATTTATTATTCATTGGAATAACTTGCGTATCACGTGGGCTACCCTATACTTGGTGAAATTCTTACATTATTCCATTCTTTATTATTACGTTGAATATATATATGCATGCGTTTTTCTGGTGGGACACGGTTACTGATCTTTATTATTACGTTAGAATATCTTATGCATGCGCTTTCTACGGGACACAGTTCCATTCTTTATTATTACATTTGAATATCCCGTCTGCGCGTTTTACGTCGAAACCGGGTTCCATTCTTTATTATTACATTTGGAATATCATGTATGCATGCATTTTACGTGGACGGACCTAGTTCCGTTATTTATTATTCGTTGGAATAACTTTTCTGTCAAGCGATCTATCGCATGCACGGTGATTTCTTTTGTTATTCCATTCTTTATTATACTCGGTTTGGTTAAAACTTTGACTTCTATACTTCATGAAATTAGTGGAATATCCTTAATATTTGCGCTTCATCTAGTATCTTTTCATGGAAATATTCTTCTGAGCATTCTTGAATTTTACTCTACAAAGAAGTATCATGTTGACAATTTGGACGTTATTAGTTCTCGGATAAATTAATTCTTGAACTTGTTTTATTGAATTCTTATATCATTGTCATCATCCTCATGTGTTTATATTTTGTTGAAAGTCATCCGTGTATTTTGTAGTGCATAGATGGACTTGGTATGATTATGACCGAGGATTATTCAAATTGTAATCATGAATAGTAATGTTACAAATGATGTGGTAAAAGTCCTCAATGGCCAGTAGTGAATTGATGGACAGTTGTTGGCATGATCATGACCATTAATGAATACACGAATGTCCTTGGCCCGTAGTGTATGGATAATTTGTGGTCGTGATACTAAGGAATATCCTTGGCCGTAGTGGAGGGGTGATTCGATGATGTGGATTATTTATTAAGCTGAGTCACAGCGATAAAAGTGATGAAAAATCTTTTTAAATCATAGAAGATAGTAGATTTTATTCTCTACTTGACTCTTCTAATGGATTGCTTGTTTCACTGCAGTTAAACTTGATATTTATTATATTTTATCAGTTTAACACTGTTGAAGGCTAACGATAAATTATTCTGCATTATCTTAGTCATAATATTTCTTACTGGGCTAGTTGAGCTCACCCTTTTGCTTTTATTATTCTCTTCAGGAAATGAGAACGTAGCAGGGACTAGTCGGGGAACAGAGTGATGGTCCTAGATGGTGCATTAGTAGTCCTCACTATTCTATGAAATAATGTAATAATAAATGTAATGAGGACCCCATTGAGTTTGTATATTGTCTAGATGACAATATTTGTATTAAAACTCACAGCATATATTTAGTCGTATTTTACATGACTGTTGTATAATTATGTTTGTATTTGAATTCTGTACCATGTATTTGGTGACTCAAGATGGGTGATGTATACCTATTTTGGGGGTGTAACAGTTGGTATCAGAGCTTAGGGATATGACCCCTGGCTAAGATGTGAGAATAGAACTAGGAGGGGAGAGACGGGGAATTCCTTCGCTAGGATGACCTACCTAAGTTTTTTTTGGTATTTAATTGGTCGGTCAGAATATAGGGATAATATGTTACATGTCAATTAACCTTTTATTTTGTGGCAGTATCTGAAAATGACATCCGAGAATGTTGAGAATAGCAATGGAGCACAGGCGACCGTTGATTCACCACATATCAATAATCAGGATAATGTGCATCAGGAAGGCGATAATCCTCATGCAGACAACAACACTGACCAAATGATGAATGATGGAATATTCAGAGGCTTTATGCAATTCATACAACAGCAGGCGAGAACGGCTCCTGCCCAAAATGTAGGTGGAAACACTGGAAACTCTTGGATGGTCACCGCTAAATAGTTTAAGGAGCTGGGACCACCGGAGTTTATTAGAGAGCCAAAACCACTTAAGGCGGAAGCATGGATAAAGCAAATCACCAAGATATTTGATGTCTTGGGATGCTCCGAGGAGCAAAAGGTTCCCTTTGTTGCCTTTATGTTACGAGGAGAGGCAGATTACTAATGGGAATCGGTAAAGCGTACTCAACCTGCCGCACTGAAGATGTCTTGGGAGAAGTTCCAGGAACTATTCAACGACAAGTACTTTCCTGAAAGTATTCGTCACATAAAAGAGGTAGAGTTCATCAAGTTAGAACAGAATAATATGACCGTGTCGCAGTATGAAGCTAAGTTTGCCGAGTTGTCCCGATTTGCGTCCCACTTAGTGGATAATGAAGAGAGAATGACATAGATGTTTTTACGAGGTTTGAAGCCGGAGATACGTCAACATCTTATTTCTCATAAACTGTGTTTATATTCAGATGTTGTAAATAGGGCTCAGTTAGTGGAGCGCGATAACGAGTCAACGCAACCAGAAGAGAGCCGCCGACAAAAAGATAATACCAGTTAGAGCAGTCATCGAAGCGGTGACAACAAGCGTGGAGGGAATCAACATGCCAGAAATGGTAACCACTTCGGTGGTAATCAGGGCCAAAACAATACGAATGGACATTTAAAGAAGAGGAGATTCAACAATGATGGAAAGACGTCAGCACCAGCACCCGTTGTTAAGGAAGGAGAATGACCACCTATCATATGCTTCAAATGTGGAGGGGAAGGACACATCGGTCCAAACTGCGCGATGCCGTCCAAAGTAAGTTATAATTGTGGAAGAGAAGGTCGCTTAGCCCGATTTTGTCGCTCACCGAAGACAAGTTCAACTAGGATGGAGGCACCAAAGGCCGTCCCGGAAAAGTCAAAGCCGGTAGTGCAAGGGAGAGCATTTGTTGTGACCTCCCAGAAAGCAAGGAACCCGAATGAGGTCATCGGTAAGCTTATCATAAACTCCAGCGAAGTCTATACTTTATTTGATACCGGTTCTACCCATTCTTTTATTTCTCCTACTTGCGCTCAACGATTAAATTTGACTCCGGAGAAATTAGACTTTGACTTATCTGTGGAAACTCCGTTGGGAGAAACCTTCATTACATCCACTATTTATAAGTCTTGTTTGGTTCAAATTGGTACCCTCACATTACCTTTCGATCTTATTTCATTGAAAATACTTGCATTTGACGTGATTCTAGGGATTGATTGGTTAACTACTCATCATGCAAAAATTGATTATTTTCGTAAGGTTGTTAGCTTTCATATTCCTAACCAACCTATTATGCTAATTCAAGCAACTAAACCATTAAAATCAATCAATGTCATTTCAAGCCATAAAGCTATCCATTTATTGAAAAATGGATGTCAAGCTTTCTTAGCTCATGTCACGGATCTAAACAAAAGCACGTCAGTTTTGAATGATATTTCTATTGTTAATAAATTCCCTGACGTATTCCCTGAAGAACTTCCTGGCCTACCCCCAGAGCATGAAATTTAATTTTGTATCGACCTTGAACCCGGTACAAAACCCATTTCCAAAGCCCCATATCGAATAGCTTCTATTGAACTTCAGGAGTTAAAGACCCAACTGCAGGAATTGTTAGACATTGGCTTTATTCGTTCTAGTACTTCTCCTTGGGGAGCTCCTGTTCTATTCGTGAAGAAGAAAGATGGGAGTATGCGACTTTGTATTGATTATCGGGAGTTGAATCATGTCACCATCAAAAATAGGTACCCATTGCCAGGTATTGACGACCTGTTTGACTAGTTGCAAGGAGCTAAATTCTTTTCAATGATTGATCTTCGTTCCGGATATCACCAATTGAAGATTAGAACAGATGACATTCCAAAGACGGCTTTCAAAACTCAGTACGGGCATTATGAATTCCTAGTCGTGTCCTTTGGATTGACTAATGCACCTGCTTCCTTCATGGATATGATGAACCGAGTATTCAAGGAATATTTGGATCACTTTGTGGTTGTCTTTATTGATGACATCCTTATTTATTCCAAAAGTCGTGAAGATCATGAGCAACACTTGAGGCTAACACTCCAAAAGCTTCGTGAATACAAGCTTTATGCCAAGTTAAAAAAAATGTGAATTCTGGCTTGAGGAAGTAGCATTCCTTGGGCACGTAGTATCAAGTCATGGAATATCTGTTGACCCAGCAAAGATTGAAGCTATTCAAAGCTGGGAGCAACCTAAATCAGTGACCGAAGTACGTAGATTTCTCGGTTTAGCTAGTTATTATCGGAGATTCATGGAAGGATTTTCTCGAATCGCTACTCCATTAACTCAGCTGACTCAAAAAGATACAAAGTTCGGTTTGATCGAAGAATGTGAGAGGAGTTTTCAAGAACTCAAGAGGAGACTCATTTCAAAGACTGCTCGACAATACCATCTGCTCGGAGGATTTGTCATCTACAAAGTGATGCTTTGCAAAGGGTTGGGATGTGTTCTCATGCAACATGGGAAAGTCATAGCATATGTCTCAAGACAACTCAAAGAATATGAGAGGAATTATCCTACTCATGATCTAGAGTTAAATTTATTGTCTTCGTCAAGACTTAAAATTTGGAGGCATTACTTATATGGGGGAAAAAGTGGAGATCTTTACGGATCATAAAAGCCTCAAATATTTCTTCACTCAAAAGGAACTCAACATGCGACAATGACGTTGAATTGAATCGTTGAAAGATTATGATCATACCATCCAATACCATCCACCGAAAAGTGAACGTGGTAGCCGACGATTGAGTAGAAGATCATATGCAAGCACTGAAAGGCGATATTGCCAACGCAAAGGCCCATTTTGTGTGACTTGCAAAGGATGGAGATAGAGTTAAAGACTGTAGGGACCCATGTGATGATGGCGAATATACGAGTAGAACCGACTTTAATTGATAAAGTTAAAGCTGCTCAAGTTATAGACATGGAGCTGATGCGTATGACGAAGAAAGTGCAAGAAGGTGCTATGCCGAAAGCAAGAATCGATGAAGAAAGAATACTTCGAGTTAACTCCAGACTTTGTGTTCCTAACAACCTTGATTTAAAGTATAAAATCATGATGGAGGCGCACAACACACCATTTGCAATCCATCCTGGGAGTACCAAAATGTATCACGATTTTCGTCATACATTTTGGTGGAGCAATATAAAGAGAGAGATAGCGTTGTTTATCTCAAGGTGTCTAACTTGTCAATGAGTTAAAGCGGAGCATCAAGTACCAAAAGGTCCATTGCAACCACTTGAAATTCCAGAATGGAAGTGGGAGCACATTACCATGGATTTCGTTATCGGTCTTCCTAAGGTTTCTCAAGGCATAGATGCGATTTGGGTAATTGTTGATAGATTAACCAAGTCTGCTCATTTCTTACCGATACGAGAAACTTATACACTTGAAGGTCTTGTTCGTATGTACATAAACGAGGTTATAAGATTGCATGGTATTCCAGTATCCATAGTTTCTGATCAAGACCCAAGATTCACTTCAAGATTTTGGGTTTGTTTGTAAAAAGCTATGGGCACGAATTTACGATTTAGCTCGGCATATCATCCTCAAACGGACGGGCAGTCGGAGAGAACGATTCAAACTCTTGAAGATCTATTAAGACTCTGTGTCCTTGACTTCAAGGGAGTTTGGGATAAGTTCTTACCATTGGTGGAGTTTTCCTACAACAACAGTTATCAAGCAAGTATTGGCATGGCTCCATTTGAGGCGTTATATGGAAGAAAGTGTCGTTCTCCAATATGCTGAAATGAGGTAGGTGAAGCAACGTTGTTGGGACTGGAGTTGGTACGTATGACTACGGAAAAGATTCAAACAATCCGACAACGTATAAAAACCTCACAAGATCGACAAAAGAGTTATGCTGATCTTCATCGAAAGGACGTGGAATTCGATATAGGAGATCATGTGTTGTTACGTGTTGCTCCATGGAGACGAGTTACGAGATTTGGAAAGAGAGGAAAGCTCAATCCTCAATTCATCGGCCCATTTTTAATCCTCGATCGAGTAGGAACTGTGGCCTAGAGACTCGCTTTACCGCCAAGTATGTCTCGTGTTCATAACATTTTTCACATATCCATGTTACGTAAATATGTGGAAGACCTAAGCCACATTACTGAGTTAGAACCGGACGAAATAGCGGAAGATTTGACGTATAAAGAGGTTCCTGTTCAAATCTTGGATAAGAAGGAACATATTCTACGCTCCAAGGTTATACCTCAAGTCAAAGTTTTGTGGAGAAATCACGATGTTGAGGAAATGACTTGGGAGTTAGAATCTGAAATGAAATCAAGGTATCCTTACCTCTTCGACATACATACAGTCGTACCCTAATTTCGAGGGCTTAAATTTCATAAGAAGGGAGGTTGTAAGACCCCAACTTTTATAAATAAAGATGAATTTTCTATAAATATCATTTTTGAATATTATGGAATGAATTTGATATAATGTTATAGTTGTGGGTAATATTTATAAATTTTGCAAAAGTACGCAAGTTGTTATATAATATTCGATTGGTCGAGGAATATTCGTTTTAACAGGGAATATTAGATAAGCAAGCACAATCATTGGTGGACCCTACAACGAAATTATTGTTAGATCGAGAAAGCGACAAAAAATACTTTATGAAAATAACGGCGGAAGTTTTACAGTTAAGCATTGAAACACATCTTGTTAAAAAAATGATGTAATGGCGTAGTTTAGTTGCGTAAGCACAATTGTATTGATTATTTATGCTTACGTGAGAAGTCACTCAATTTTGTTCAATTATTGTTATAGTAATTGTTGCATAATATCTCACGTTATTTGATTCAATTATTGTCAATATTTTATAATCAAAAATTGAGATGACAAAGTTATTAATATTATTATTTACAATATTAACGATGTGCAGAAGTTACATCGAGGAGAGGTTTGGTCACCTAATTGCGGCGCCAATGGGGAGAAATCCTTATTGGAAAGTCCCCTCTTCCGGGAAAGGAGCGACTGGTCGATTAATATTGTGAATTATAATAATGATGATAAGTATTGTTAAAAATATTGAGGAGATTTTTTTATGAAGTATTTGTTGTAAGTTTGGCTTGTTATTTAAACTCCCACTTACCCATTTTTCAAAACCGTCGATGGAAAGTTATCTCAGTTTTATTTTATATATATATATATATATATATATATATATATATATATATATATATGTGTGTGTGTGTGTGTGTGTGTGTGTGTGTGGGTGTGTGTGTTAGTCAAATTAGGTGGAGGAGGAAATTTGGTATTCACGTGGAGGGAGTACAATTATTATTATTTTATGTATATATATATATATATGATAGTGGATTTTGGTGGAGGAAAGCATTTTTATTTTATTTTATATATATATATATGATAGTGGATTTTGGTGGAGACATGTTGGAGTACTATAGGTATTAATTATATATATGTATATGCAATGTTTGAAAATTGGCAGGGAGGGGTACAATTATTATTATTATTATATATATACATGTGTTAATTTGAAAGGAATTCACGGGAATTGGCAGGTAGTATCACGGGGGTAATGACCCGTGAGTTTATAAATATATAATATATAATATAAATAGAATATATTATATTTTATTTAAAAGATTTTGTTTTATTAGAATATTTTATTAAATCAATATGGACGTCCGTTTAAAAGTAAATCAATCTGGACCGTTCATGAATTAGTTACTATGCAGTCCATTCTTCTATAAATAGAAGCTCATTCCTTCATTATTTCTTTTGAATTCACTAAAACTCTAGAGAGAGAAATTATAGAGAAATTATAGAAAAGTATTCTGCTACTTCCCTACTCTTATATTCAGTTTCTTTTACGGTAAGGGGTATTATTTCTTTTGTATTCATGAAAAGAACTTCTGTTATTCCATTATTTATTATTTTGTTGGAATAACTTGCGTATCTGTGAGCTACCCTATACTTGGTGAAATTCTTACATTATTCCATTCTTTATTATTACATTGGCATATCATATGCATGCGTTTGCTTTTACGGACCTAATTATAGTCTTTATTATTTTATTGGAATATCATGTCTGTGCGTTTTACGCCGGACCTTGTTCCATTCATTATTATTCTATTGGAATATCCTGTCTGTGCGTTTTACGTCGAACCTGGTTCCATTCTTTATTATTATGTTGGAATATCATGTCTGTGCATTTTACGTCGGACCTAGTTCCATTATTTGTTATTCTATTGGAATAACCTGCCTGTGCAGTCTATCGCATGCCTGGTGATTTCTTTTGTTATTCCATTCTTTATTATACTCAGTTGGTTAAAACTTTGACTTCTATACTCCATGAAATTAGTGGAATATCCTTGATATTTGCGCTTCATCTAGTATCTTTTCATGGAAATATTCTTTTGAGCATTCTTGAATTTTACTCTACAAAGAAGTATCATGTTGACAATTTGGACGTTATTAGTTCCTGGATAAATTAATTCTTGAACTTGTTTTATTGAATTCTTATATCATTGTCATCATCCTCATGTTTATATTTTGTTGAAAGTCATCTGTGGCATGTAGTGCATAGATGGACTTGGTATGATTATGACCAGGGATTATTAGGTGTAATCATGACCGTGATGTTACAA
Organism: Panax quinquefolius; assembly: GCA_020205615.1. Taxonomy (NCBI): domain Eukaryota; kingdom Viridiplantae; phylum Streptophyta; class Magnoliopsida; order Apiales; family Araliaceae; genus Panax; species Panax quinquefolius. Next base: position 29,599,380 of record CM035164.1, on the reverse strand, counting down.
ATGATGTGGTAAAAGTCCTCATTAGCCCGTACTTCATTGATGGACAGTTGTTGGCATGATCATGACCATTAATGACTACACGAATGTCCTTGGCCCGTAGTGCATGGATAATTTGTGGTCGTGATACTAAGGAATATCATTGGCTGTAGTGGAGGGGTGATTCGATGATGTGGATTATTTATTAAGCTGAGTCCCAACGATAAAAGTGATGAAAAACCTTTTTAAATCATAGAAGATAGTAGATTTTATTCTCTACTTGACTCTTCTAATGGATTACTTGTTCTGCTGCAGTTAAACTTGATATTTATTATATTTTATCAGTTTAACACTGTTGGAGGCTAACGATAAATTATTCTGCATTATCTTAGTCATAATATTTCTTACTGGGCTAGTTGAGCTCACCCTTTTGCTTTTATTGTTCTCTTTCAGAAATGAGAACGTAGCAGGGACTAGTCGGGGAACAGAGTGATGGTCCTAGATGGTGCATTAGTATTCCTCACTATTCTATGAAATAGTATAATAATAAATGTAATGAGGACCCCATTGAGTTTGTATATTGTCTAGATGACAATATTTGTATTAAAACTCACAGCATATGTTTAATCGTATTTTACACGACTGTTGTATAATTAAGTTTGTATTTGAATTTTGTACCATGTATTTGGCGACTCAAGATGGGTGATGTATACCTATTTTGGGGGCGTCACAAATATTATGACTAAGATAATGCAGAATAAATTATCGTTAGCCTTCAACAGTTTTAAACTGATAAAATATAATAAACATCAAGTTTAGCTCACATTGAACAAGCAATCTATTAGAAGAGTCAAGTAGAGCATGATATCTGCTATCTTCTATGATTTAAAAAGTTTATCTTCAATTTTATCGCTGAGACTCAGCTTAATAAATAAACCACATCATCGAATCATCTCTGCACTATGTGTAAGACCTCAACTTTTATGAATAAAGATTAATTTTTTCTCGAAATATATTTTTGAATAATATGGTGTGGATTTGATATAATGTTATAGTTATGGGTATTATTTACAAAATTTGCAAAGTAAGCAAGTGGTTATATAATATTCGACTGGTCGGGGAATATTCGTTTTAACAGGGAATATTCGTACGATGGCACAATCATTGGTGGACCCCACAACGAAAGTATTGTCGTAGTTAGAAAACGATAGAATTATCTTTTTATGAAAATAACAACAAATGTTTTACCGTTAAACTGTTTAACTACCCAGTGGTAAAAGTACAGTAATACACGTGGTTGCATACTGCACACGGTATTGATTATTGATGCTTACGTGAGAAGTCACTCAGTTATACTAAATTATTGCTATAGTAATTGCTGCATAATATCTTTCATATTATTGATTCAATAATTGTCACAGTATCATCTGCATACTATTTTATATTATTAAATCAATAATTGAGAAGACAAAGTTATTCATATTATTATATGCAATATTGACAATGTCTAGAAAGTTCTGTCAAGGAAAGGTTTCGTCACCTAATTGTGCGTCAATAGGGAGAAATCCTTATCGGAAAGCCCCATCTTTCTTGGGAATGATCTGGTTGTTAAATATTATGAGTTATAATATTAATGATAAATAAGTTTGTGTTGATTAAAGATGAAATTGATATTTCCATTATGTTAGGATTATTAGTGTTAGTGGAAATCGACATCTATTTCGATAATAATGGATGTTTGGAGGCTATATTGACCAATCGGATAATTAATCGGATAAATGAGTAATTAATTGCTATTAATTCACATGCTTATAACTATTTGTTCACATGTGTGTACTATTGATTCACATGCATGTACTATTAGGGGAGGTGGTGCAAGATTGATAATACTTGCATGACTAAATTAAAAATGGAGGTATAGATGAAGGTACTATACTGTAATTATTTTTTTCATATGATTGTACTATTGATTCATAAGATGTACTATTAGGGGAGGTGGTGCAAGTTTGATAATACTTGTAGGACTAAATTAAAAATAAAGAAAAAGATGAAGGTATTATACTGTAATATTTCGAGCCACAAAACGTGCAATTATCGAAACTATATTTTCCTATAAATAGAAGCACATTCTTCTTTCATTCTCACCAATTCACTAAGACTCACAAGAGCATTTATAGAGAGAGAAGCTTTAGAGAGAAAGTAGAAGAGAAGTCTGTTACCTCACTATTCCAGTATTCAGTCTTCTTCTGAGGTAAGTGATATTATTTTATTCAGTATTCATAGGAATAATATTTTCTTCCATACTCTGTAGTATGTGAGTAATATTATTTTGTCTCGTATTCCTGATTATACCATCATTCAGTTAAAGTATTGCTTCTATATTCTATGAAATTAGTAGAATATCCTTGAAATTTGCGTTTCATCCAGTATCGCTTCACAAGGATATTTTTTGCACATTCTTGTTAAATTTTAAGTTTTTCATGCCGGAGTACTGTCCATGAGTACTATTCATTTATACAGTACTATTCATAAAAGTAATATTCACGGGTACTATTCACAAAGTATTATTCACGAGTACTATTCACAAAGTACTATTCACGGAGTACTATTTCTCGAAGTACTATTCACGGGGAACTATTCACTCGGGTACTATTCACCCGAAGTACTATTCATAAAAAATTTGATTTCTTTTCGGTCCAAATCATTTTTGATACATTATCATTCTTGAATTTTACTCCACAAAGCAGTATCATATTGACAATTTGGACAATATTGAATTCTGGATAAATTAAATTATAAATCTTAAAAAATTTATCCTTGAACTTGTTTTATTGAATTCTTATATCATTGTCATCATCCTCATGTTTATATTATGTTGAAAGTCATCTGTGGCCTATAGTGCATAGATGGACTTGGTATGATTATGATCAGGGATTATTTGGTATAATCATGACCATAATGTTACAAATGATGTGGTAAAAGTCCTCATTGGCCCGTAGTGCATTGATCAACAGTTGTTGGCATGATCATGACCATTAATGAATACACGAATATCCTTGGTCCGTAGTGCATGGATAATTTGTGGTCGTGATACTAAATAATATCCTTGGCCGTAGTGCAGGGGTGATTCAATGATGTGGATTATTTATTAAGCTGAGTCTCATCGATAAAAGTGATGAAAAATCTTTTAAATCATAGAAGATTGTAGATTTTATGCTCTACTTGACTCTTCTAATGGATTGCTTGTAAACATTGCATTAAACTTGATGTTTGTTATATTTTATCAGTTTAACATTGTTGAAGGCTAACGATAAATTATTTTGCATTATCTTAGTCATAATATTTCTTACTGGGCTAGTTGAGCTCACCCTTTTGCTTTCATTGCTCTCTTCAGATAATGAGAACGTAGCTGGGACTAGTCGGGGAACAGAGTGACGGTACAGATGATAGCATTAGTAGTCCTCACTATTCTATGAAATAGTGTGATAATAAATGTATTGAGGACTCCATTTGAGTTGAATACTATCTAGAAGACAATATTCATATTAAAACTCTCAGTTTATATTTTTGTCGTATTTTACACAACAGTTGTATTATTAAGTTGTATTTGAATTTTGTACTGTGTATTTGGCGACTCAAGATGGGTGATGTATACCTATTTTGGGGGTGTCACAGTTGGTATCAAAGCTTAGGGATATGATCCATTTGAGATGTGAGACAAGAACTAGGAGGGAGGCAGGGAATTCCTTCACTAGTATGACCAGCCTAAGTTTATTTGGTATTTAATTGGTCGGTCAGAGTATAGGAATAATATGTGATGTCAATTAACCCTTATTTTATGGCAGTATTTGAAAATGGCATCCGAAAATGTTGAGATAAGCAAAGCAGCACATAAGACCGTTGAGTCACCAACGATCAATACCCAGGATTATGTCCATCAGGATGGCAATAATCCTCAGGAAAACAACAACGTTGACCAAATGATGAACAATGAGATGTTCAGAGGCTTTATGCAATTCATGCAACATCAGGCGAGAACGACTCCTGTTCAAAATGCAGGTGGAAACACTGGAAACTCTCGGGTGGTCACCGCTAAAGCGATTCAAGGAGCTGGGACCACCGGAGTTTATTGGAGAGCCAAAACCACTTAAGGCGGAGACGTGAATAAAGCAGATCACCAAGATATTTGATGTCTTGGGATGCTCCAAGGAGTAAAAGGTTCCCTTTGCCATCTTTATGTTGCGAGGAGAGGCAGACTACTAGTGGGAATCGGTAAAGTGTACTCAACCTGCCGCACTGAAGATGTCTTGGGAGAAGTTCCAAGAACTGTTCAACGACAAGTACTTTCCCGAAAGTATTCATCACATGAAGGAGGTAGAGTTCATCAAGCTGGAGCAGAACAATATGACCGTGTCACAGTACGAAACTAAGTTTGCCGAGTTGTCCCGGTTTGCATCCCACTTGGTTGATAATGAGAAGAGAATGACGCGGATGTTTCTAAGAGGTTTGAAACCCGAGATACGTCAATACTTAATTTCTCATAAACTGTGTTTTTATTCAGATATTGTAAATAGGGCTCAGTTATTAGAGCGCGATAACGAGTCAACCCAACCAAGAGAAAGCAGCCGGCAAAATGATAATACCAGTGGTAACAGTCATCGAAGCGGTGACAACAAACGTGGAGGGAATCAACATGCCAGAAATGGTAACCACTTCGGTGGTAATCATGGCCAAGACAATAAAAGTGGAAATTTCAAGAAGAGGAGATTTAACAATGATGGAAAGACGTCATCACCAGCACCCGTTGTTAAGGAAGGAGAACAACCACCTATCATTTGCTTCAAATGCGGAGGGAGGACAAATCGATCCAAGCGTATGCAGTACAAATCCAAGCGTGTTACAATTGTGGAAGAAAATGTCACCTAGCTAGATTTTGTCGTACTGGGAAGCCATGTCCAGTTGGAACGGTGACACCAAATGCCGTCCCAGACAAATCAAAACTAGTAGTTCAAGGGAGAGCGTTTGTTGTGACCTCCCAGAAAGCAAGGAACCCGAACTAGGTCATCACGGGTAAGCTTATCATAAACTCTAGTGAAGTCTATACCTTATTAGATACCGGTTCTACCCATTCTTTTATTTCTCCTACTTTCGCTCAACGTTTAAATTTTACTCCGGAGAAATTAGACTTAGACTTATCATTGAAACTCCGTTAGAGAAACCTTCATTACATCCATCGTTTATAAGTCTTGTTTGGTTTAAATCGGTACCCTCACATTACCTGTCGATCTTATTTCATTGAAAATACTTGCATTTGACGTAATTCTAGGGATTGATTGGTTAACTACTCATCATGCAAAAATTGATTATTTTCGTAAGGTTGTTAGCTTTCATATTCCTAACCAACCTATTATGCTAATTCAAGCAACCAAACCATTAAAATCAATCACTGTCATCTCAAGCCATAAAGCTATTCGTTTATTGAAAAACGGATTTCAAGCTTTCTTAGCTCATGTCACGGATTTAAACAAAAATACGTCAGTTTTGAATGACATTTCTATTGTTAATAAATTTCTTGACGTATTCCCTGAAGAACTTCCTGGCCTACCCCCAGAGCGTGAAATTAAATTTTGTATCAACCTTGAACCTGGTACAAAGTACAAAATCCATTTCCAAAGCCCTATATCGAATGGCTCCTATTGAAATTCAGGAGTTAAAGACCCAACTACATGAATTGTTAGACATCGGTTTCATTCGTCCTAGTACGTCTCCTTGGGGTGCTCTATTGGGTAAATTCTAGTTACGCACAACACGCAAGTATACGTGGTCAACAAGTAATAAAGAGTAAGTAAAGTATCGTTCCCAAGGAGAATTAATTAATAAAGTTCACCAAGTATTAGCCCATAACCATTTCAGTCTTATTTAAACGATTTCTTTGAGTTTTTATATTTAAACTATGAAATTAAATAGTACTAACTACCCCTAGAATGAGACTAGATAATAAAGACATGAGATTACAATTTCCCCTATTGCATCATTTAAATCAACACACTTCTAGTTAAACCAAATTAATTATAACGAATTGTTAGTCGAGAACACGAAAGTGAAATATAGCCATCTCTCGATGTACCATACTCATATCACATGTAATCCACAATTGATAGAATACACATTAACACCCATATTACCTAAACCACTATATGTCTATGTGATTTACAAATAATTAGGGTTTGAACCCAAGTCCTCAATTAACTACGAGTGGTGCTTCGGTATATGTCTATCCTAAGCACGAATCATATATTCCATCACCATGTAGAACATACAAACACAAGCTATCAAGATCAAATCTAAACCCATACTTCATCTTTCAAGTTCATATGGGTTATCATAGTAATTGATGGCCAATCAACTAAGCAAATAAGTGTGAATCTTAATAGACAATCTCATAACAATTAATAAGACTAACAATGAAGTATGTGAAAATAAACTAGGCAATAGATTCCATTGCAATCCCAAAATAAAGTTTAACTCATAGTTGAATTAAAATCCATGATCCACAATTGAATATACATTGAAAGATACAATAGAAGTAAAGAGAGTTAGGGATCAAGAATAGCAAATCTGAGTTTCTTCTCTTGTTTCACTTCTGAACCTTCAAGGATCTTCAATTGCTTCAATCCCCAAATCTTAGTTATTCTAGGGTTCTAATCTAATCTAAAAAGAAAGAGAAGAAAAGAAATAATGATAGCTTTAGCCCCCAAGGGGTGGAATCTCTTTTACATCATGGAAATAAGTTTAATATATAAGCCCTAATTGAATCCCTCTCTCCGTTACGCGTCAATTGCACTATTTTATGAAAAGTCAGCGTTGGTCAACACTTCAAGTCGCAGCATGTGGCCGTATTGGAATTGACTGAGTTTGGTGCGCCATGCCAAAGCTGAAAATCGCATCTTTTTGCTACTGTAAGTCGCGCGGCCGCGCGGAATTCGCGCGCCCGCGCGCGGGTGATTTTCTGCTGCAGTCTGCTCTGGTAAAATGGCCATAACGTTTGATCAGGGAAGAGTTGCGGGGCCTGTCACCTATTGAATCGAAGATATCGACGAGCTCTACAACTTTCATTCTTTTATGATTGAGAAATTCTGCCCCAATGAAGGTTGAAATCGAGCTGGAAGGGACTGCTATGAAAATGGCTAACCAAAACAGCGAAGTTTGACGTCCGTTGGTACAACGATCATAACTCTTGCATCCGAACTCTGATTAGAGCGATTCAAGATGTTCCGAAAAGCTATGAAGACGCTCTATAATGTAGTCCAAGTTCCAAGCCAAGAACATGAAGTAACATGAAAGTCCAAATGATGTCCAGATTGCCTTTTCTTTGCATTTTCTTTGCTTTTCCTTATCAATAATCGCTCACACCGCTCCCAAACATATAACCTACAAAATGACCACAAAATGCATGAAAAGTAACTAAGATACATGAATATAAGCAACTAATTCAAGTAAAAGATACCGGATAAGTGTATAAAAAATCCACTTATCAAATACCTCCAAACTTAAATTGTTGCTTGTCCCCAAGCAACACAACATAATACATTCTACATGTTATGCAAGCTACGATACTATGACAATGAGTCCCCAGATTTCCAGCCATGTTAAGAATTCCAATAAGATATGCCTCATAGAAATATCAAGATTCAAAAACAAAGCATCAAACTAAGCTAAAGGCATAATGACATACAATCATATAATCCTAACCTGCTATAAAGATGTTGTGTGTGTGTGATGTGTTCACATAAGCTTGAAAAAAGGTGAGGATTTCACATGTTATACTGTTTAAGAAAGAAAACTGAGGTTCAAACCAAGAACTATGCATACAAATGAAACAACAACTACTCCAACACATCAGTACAAGCTAAGGTTCCACAAAGGGTTTATTCTGCTTTATATTTACTCACGGGGCGATTTTCACACTTTCCCGCGGTGTTTATTGATTTTTATTTTATTTTATTTTATATATATATATATATATATATCCCATGTCTGTGCAAGGTCTCATTCCATTAGGCTAACAGTGCTACCCCTTAGCGAACTTTCAACCACCGACTCCCAAACCATTAAGACCTTAGGGCGCTAGGTGTAGAGACAATCCCCTCGGGCGTACTTACTCAAGTAACAAAGGCCCCGAAACAAGACAGGCCATGGTAATTATTCAATATTTTTTTCTTTTCCTTTCTTTTCTTTTTTTATATATAAAGCAAGCATACCCATGCGTTCCCAAAACTTTAGTTTAAGTGTCTTCATAGTCATTACTCACTTCCTACACAATTCTATCATTAAAAACAACATTTTTCTCTCAGCAGACAAGCATGTTAATCTTAACCAACAAGCAAATAGGAACAATGTCGTGCTACCTGGTAACATCTAAACAGTAAGCATGAATTATATCCTGTATAAAATTATAACTAAGCTCAAGATATCCACTGAATTCAAAAATCTATCAAATTTCTATGTCATCATTGGCCAAATTAGAATTCAACTAACTAAAAGCCTGGGATTATGCAATGTTATACAACTAAACACATACTAAGTAAACAAGACAAAAGAAAACTAAAAAAATTTCATACTAAAATACCCCTACTATGCAACTTAACATGCAATCAAACTATATGAAACTAACTATATGCAACAACTACTCACTACAACCCAATACCCCCAAACTTAAAATAAACAATGCCCTCATTGTAATTAAAAGTGAAAGAATACTCCCCTAAGTGGCAATGTCATCTCCGTTCGCCTCCTCATGATCCGATGGTATATCAGGCGATGGCTAAGTTTGAGATATTCTATGGTTGGAAACTGAGTGTGGGCTTCTAACTGTCCGAACGCTTTAGTCAGAAATTTTAAAAATTCAGCAATTTTTTCTCGTGGATCGAGCTATCGCGCATTAGCATGTTGTTTGGCTTAGTAGTTGAGGCGTGGCCATGCGACTTCATATATTCGGTAGCTTCGGTTTTTTTTTTGACTTCTATTTGATCCTAAATGCTTATACCAATTGGATTGAACCTGAGAGGAAAAACAATAAAACTATTATTAAGACTTACCACTATCTAACATCTACTAAATATGGAAATGTAAAAAAAATAAAAAATAAAAAATAAAAATACAAAGAATTAAACAAGGAGGGAGAAAGATTGGATGGGGTGCTTCCCATCGAAGCGCTTCGATTTATAGTCAGATTATTTGGACTCTTTTTCTTGACACCGCTATCCAATTCCTCTACGATAAGCGAAGAACCCTCCATCCATTAGAACCGCTATGTGTTTTGGTAGATTCCCCATCATGCTTGTCTATGAATTGAAGCAACCTAGCGTATTTCCTGTCCATGATGTCTCTAGTTCCATTGCATAGCTAGGTGTCTCCGTCCGTTGTAATTGGGAATAAATTATTGCGTTGAGGTATGGAAAGCACAATGACTCTTCCTCTCTTATTTTCTCTTCTTGACCCCACCATGGTTTATAAGAGGCATCTTTATCATCTTCGCTTCATTTCCTTGAATGTGACTACCAGAGGACATGGGTGTGCAAAACTCATTGGAATTTTTCAACTCAGTCGAGAAGGCACTTGGGGTTTAATATAGGTGATATGATATTCTTCATTTTCCAAACCCCAGTTGTATCCTCAACGTCCACTCCTTTCAGTTCATCCGATTGGCATGTACACTACGGCTTTCCATCGGTTTCATCATCCATGTCATAGTACCAATTGTTTTGAGGGCGATTGTTTCAAGGTTTGAGTATTTGATTCATTTGATTCTGCAGATTCTGAATTGACCTCCCTTGCTCAATCATCTTCTCCTCAGTTGATGCTACAAATTTGAACAACAAATTCTCCAATCTTGAATTTTCTTCTTGTTGCATTGGAGGTGGATATGAGAAATCCGATGGATGTGTTGGACTTGGAACGTAGTGTTGGTCTTGATAGTTATAACCCCATTCATAATCTGAGTAATACCCCCAACCTTGTTGATAATCAGGATAAACATCGTTATTGAAGTAATCACCCCCAAACTGCACTTGTCCAACCTTGATGTTGCACTGATAACTCAGATGCTCGCCAGCACAGTATTCACATGTAACTACTATCTCTCGAGTGCGTTGGGCTGCAAGAATATCCAACCTCTCCGAAAGTGTTGTAATTTGTGCTAACAATGTAGAAAATACATTGAGTCCCTTAGTGCATATGTCCCTTGGTTGAGTTCTATTTGCATAAGGCCATTGATAAGAAAAGTCACCCATGGCTCCTGAAAAGAGAGAAATATAAGAAGATAATTAAAAAATAAAAAAAATAAAATGTTTAAATTAAGACTAAATTGATTGAAATTAATGTTGGCAAAAATTTATTAAAATAATTCCCAAGAATTCGGCGCCAAAAACTTGTTGGGTAATTTCGATTACGCACAACACGCAAGTATACGTGGTCAACAAGTAATAAAGAGTAAGTAAAAGTATCGTTCCCACGAGAATTAATTAATAAAGTCACCAACCAAACATTAGCCCATAACCATTTTAGGTCTTATTTAAACGATTGCTTTGAGTTTTATATTTAAACTATGAAATTAAATAGTACTAACTACCCCTAGAATGAGACTAGATAATAAAGACATGAGATTACAATTTCCCCTATTGCATCATTTAAATCAACACACTTCTAGTTAAACCAAATTAATTATAACGGATTGTTAGTCGAGAACACGAAAGTGAAATATAGCCATCTCTCGATGTACCATACTCATATCACATATAATGCACAATTGATAGAATACACATGAACACCCACATTACCTAAACCACTATATATCTATGTGATTTACAAATAATTAGGGTTTGAACCCAAGTCCTCAATTAACTACGAGTGGTGCTTCGGTATATGTCTATCCTAAGCACGAATCATATATTCCATCACCATATAGAACATACAAACACAAGCTATCAAGATCAAATCTAAACCCATACTTCGTCTTTCAAGTTCTTATGGGTTATCACAGTAATTGATGACCAATCAACTAAGCAAATGAGCGTGAATCTTAATAGACAATCTCATAACAATTAATAAGACTAACAATGAAGTATGTGAAAATAAACTAGGCAATAGATTCCATTGCAATCCCAAAATAAAGTTTAACTCATAGTTGAATTAGAATCCATGATCCACAATTGAATATACATTGAAAGGTACAATAGAAGTAAAGAGAGTTAGGGATCAAGAATAGCAAATCTGAGTTTCTTCTCTTGTTTCACTTCTGAACCTTCAAGGATCTTCAATTGCTTTAATCCCCAAATCTTAGTTATTCTAGGGTTCTAATCTAATCTAAAAAGAAAGAGAAGAAAAGAAATAATGATAGCTTTAGCCGCTAAGGGGTGGAATCTCTTTTACATCATGGAAATAAGTCTAATATATAAGCCCTAATTGAATCCCTCTCTCCGTTACGCGTCAATTGCACTGTTTAATGAAAAGTCAGCTTTGGTCAACACCCGAAGTCGCGCGGCCGTGCAAGAATTGGCCTGAGTTGGGCGCGCCCGCGCGAAAGCTGAAAATCGCGTCTTTTTGCTTATCAGAAGTCGCAGCGGCCACGCATATGGAATTCCTTGCGCCTGCGTGGTGATTTTCTTGCGCATGTGCTCTGGTAAAATAGTCATAACGTTTGATCCGGGAAGAGTTACAGGGCCTGCCACCTATCAAATTGAAGATATCGACGAGCTCTACAACTTTCATTCTTTGATGATTGAGAAATTCTGGCCGGATGAAGGTTGAAATCGAGGTGGAAGGGACTGCTATGAAAATGGCTAACCAAAACAATGAAGTTTGACGTCCGTTGGTACAACGATCATAACTCTTGCATCCAAACTCCGATTAGAGCGATTCAATATGTTCCAAAAAGCTACAAAGATGCTCTACAATGTAGTCCAAGTTCCAAGCCAAAAACATGAAGTAACATGAAAGCCCAAATGATGTTCGGATTGCCTTTTCTTTGCATTTTCTTTGCTTTTCCTTACCAATAATCGCTCACACCGCTCCCAAACGTATAACCTACAAAATTACCACAAAATGCATGAAAAGTAACTAAGACACATGAATATAAGCAACTAATTCAAGTAAAAGATACCGAATAAGTGTATAAAAAATCCACTTATCATGCTCCTGTTCTATTCGTAAAAAAGAAAGATGGGAGTATGCGACTTTGTATTGATTATCGGGAGTTGAACCATGTCACTGTCAAAAAGAGATATCTGTTGCCTCGCATTGATGACCTGTTTGACCAGTTGCAAGGCGCCAAATTCTTTTCAAAGATTGATCTTCGTTCCGAATATCATCATTTAAAGATTAAAACTGATGACATTCCAAAGACTGCTTTCAGAACTAGGTAAGGGCATTACGAATTCCTAGTCATATCTTTTGGATTGACTAATGCTCCTGCTGCCTTCATGGATATGATGAACCGAGTATTCTAGGAATATTTGGATCACTTTGTGGTCGTCTTTATTGATGACATCCTCTTTTACTCCAAAACCCGTGTAGATCATGAGTAACACCTGAGGCTGATACTCTAAAAGCTTCGTGAAAACAAGTTATATGCCAAGTTGAAGAAATGTGAGTTCTGACTTGAGGAAGTAGCATTCCTTGGGCACGTAATATTAAATCACAGAATATCTATTGACCCGGCAAAGAATGAAGCAATTCAAAGCTGGGAGAAACCTAAGTCAGTGACCAAAGTACGTAGCTTTCTCAGATTAGTTGGTTATTATCGGAGGTTCATGGAAGGATTTTCTCAAATGGCTACTCCATTAACTCAATTGACTCGAAAAGATACAAAATTCGGTTGGAGCGAGGAATGTGAGAAGAGTTTTCAAGAACTCAAGAGGAGGCTCATTTCAGCACCTGTTTTGACAATACATGTGACGCCCCCAAAATAAGTATACATCACCCATCTTGAGTCGCCAAATACATGGTACAAAATTCAAATACAACTTAATAATACAATTGTCGTGTAAAATACGACAAAACATAAACTGAGAGTTTTAATACGAATATTATCTTCTAGACAGTATTCAACTCAAATGGAGTCCTCAATGCATTTATTATCACACTATTTCATAGAATAGTGAGGACTATTAATGCTATCATCTGGACCGTTACTCTGTTCCCCGACTAGTCCCAGCTACGTTCTCATTTCCTGAAGAGAACAATGAAAGCAAAAGGGTGAGCTCAACTAGCCCAGTAAGAAATATTATGACTAAGATAATGCAGAATAATTTATCGTTAGCCTTCAACAGTGTTAAACTGATAAAATATAACAAACATCAAGTTTAACTGCAGCGAAACAAGTAATCCATTAGAAGAGTCAAGTAGATCATAAAATCTACTATCTTCTATGATTTAATAGATTTTTCATCACTTTTATTGCTGAGAATCAGCTTAATAAACAATCCACATCATCGAATCACCCTTGCACTACGGCCAAGGATATTCTTTAGTATCACGACCACAAATTATCCATGCACTACGGGCCAAGGATATTCGTGTATTCATCAATGGTCATAATCACGCCAACAACTGTCCATCAACGTACTACGAGCCAATGAGGACTTTTACCACATCATTTGTAACATTACGGTCATGATTATACCGAATAATCCCTGGTCATAATCATACCAAGTCCATCTATGCACTACAGGCCACGGATGACTTTCAACACAATATAAACATGAGGATGATGACAATGATATAAGAATTCAATAAAACAAGTTCAAGGATAAATTTTTAAAGATTTATAATTTAATTTATCCAGAATTCAGTATTGTCCAAATTGTCAACATGATACTGCTTTGTGGAGTAAAATTCAAGAATGATTATGTATCAAAAATGATTTGGACTGAAAAAAAATCAATTTTTGTTATGAATAGTACTTCGGGTGAATAGTACCACGTGAATAGTACTTCAGGAATAGTACTCCGTGAATAGTACTTTGTGAATAGTACTCGTTAATAGTACTTTGTGAATAGTATTTTATGAATAGTACCCGTGAATAGTACTTTTGTGAATAGTATCGTATAAATGGATAGTACTCATGGACAGTACTCCGGCATGAAAAACTTAAAATTTAACAAGAATGTGCAAAAAATATCCTTGTGAAGCGATACTAGATGAAGCGCAAATTTCAAGGATATTCTACTAATTTCACTGAATATAGAAGCAATACTTTAACCGAATGATGGTATAATCAGGAATATGAGATGAAATAATATTACTCACATACTACAGAGTATGGAAGAAAATATTATTCCTATAAATACTGAACAAAATAATATCCCATACCTTAGAAGAAGACTGGATACTGGAATAGTGAGGTAGCAGACTTCTCTTCTACTTTCTCTCTAAAGCTTCTCTCTCTATAAATGCTCTTGTGAGTCTTAGTGAATTGGTGGGAATGAAAGAAGAATGAGCATTTATTTATAGGAAAATATAGTTTCGATAATTGCACGTTTTGGGGCTCGAAATATTACTGTATAATACCTTCATCTTTTTCTTCATTTTTAATTTAGTCGTGCAAGTATTATCAAACTTGCACCACCTCCCCTAATAGTACATCTTGTGAATCAATAGTACAATCATGTGACAAAAATGATTACAGTATAATAACTTCATCTATACATCCATTTTTAATTTAGTCATGCAAGTATTATCAATCTTGCACCACCTCCCCTAATAGTACATGTATGTGAATCAATAGTACACACATGTGAACAAATAGTTATAAGCATGTGAATTAATAGCAATTAATTGCTCATTTATCCGATTAATTACCCGATTGGTCAATATAACCTCCAGACATCAATTATGATCGAAATAGATGTTTATTTCCATTAACACTAATAATCCCAACACAATGAAAATATCAATTTTATTTTTAATCAATAATAACTTAATCATCATTAATATTATAACTCACAATATTTAACAACCAGATCAATCCAAGGAAAGAGGGGGCTTTTCGATAAGGATTTCTCCCTATTGGCGTGCAATTAGGTGACCAAACCTCTCCTTGACAGAACTTTCTAGACAATGTCAATATTGTAAATAATAATATGAATAACTTTGTCGTCTCAATTATTAATTTAATAATATAAGATATTATACAGATGATATTGTGACAATAATTAAATCAATAATACGAAAGATATTATACAGCAATTACTGTAGCAATAATTGAGTATAACTGAGTGACTTCTCACGTAAGCATCAATAATCAATACTGTGTGCTACTATGTAACCTGCATGACATCGTACTTTTATCACCGGGTAGTTCAACAGTTTAACGGTAAAACTTTCGCCGTTATTTTTATATAAAGATAATTCTGTCATTTTCTAACTACGATAATACTTCCGTTGTGGGGTCCACCAATGATTGTACCGTCGTACGAATATTCCCTGTTAAAATGAATATTCTCCGACCAATCGAATATTATATAACCACTTGCTTAATTTGCAAAATTTATAAATATTACCCCCAACTATAACATTATATCAAATTTACTCCTTAATATTCAAAAAAATATTTCGAGAAATTTAAATCTTTATTCATAAAATTCGGGGTCACACAATCTCCCCTCCTTATGAAATTTTACCCTCGAAATTTACGTACGTACCTGATATGCCGAAGAGGTGAGGATACCTCGTCAAATTCTAACTCTTGAGGTATAACCTTTGAGCGTAGAATATGTTTCTTCTTATCCAAGATTTTAACAGGTACCTCTTCATACGTTAAATCTTATGCTATCCCATCCGGTTCTAATTCAATAATGTGGTTCGGGTCGTCCACATATTTATGTAACATCGATACGTGGAATACGTTATGAACACGAGACATACTTGGCGGTAAAGCGAGTCTATAGGCCATAGTTCCTACTCGATCGAGGATTTCGAATGGCCCAATTAAATCAGGGGTTGAGATTTAATCTCTTCATCTATTATTGCTTCTATAATAACGCCCTCTTGAACCTTCTTCTTCATATTCATTAGCTCCGGGTGTGTAGCTTGAGCGAATTTTAACTTTATCAATTAAAGTCAATTCTACTCGTATATTTGATATCACCACGTGGGTCCCTAGAGTCTTTAACTCTATCTTCATCATTTGTAAGTTATACGAAATGGGTTTTTATGTTAACAACGTCGCACTCAGAATCAAGATACGATCTTCTACTCAACGCGTCGCCTACCACGTTTCGCTTCTTCCACGATGATATTGAATGGTATAGTTGTAACCTTCAACAGCTCGAGCCAACGTCTTTGATGCATAATACGTTCGTTCGGGGTGGAAAAATATTTAAGGGTGTTAGAAATGGGTTTTGTACTGGGGTCAATACAAAATTCGATTTCACGCTCTAGGGTAGGACAAGAAGTCTTCAGGAATACGTCAAGAAATTTATTAACGATAAAAATATCATTCAAATCTGACGTATTTTTTTTTAAATCAGTGACATGGGCTAAGATAGATTGACATCCGTTTTTCAATAAACGAATAGCTTTATGGCTTGATATGACAGTGATTGACATTAGTGGTTTGGTTGCTTGAATTCGCATAATAGGTTGGTTAGGAATATGAAAGCTAACAACCTTACGAAAACAATCGATTTTAGCATGATGAGTAGTTAACCAATCAATCCCTAAAATCACATCAAATACAAGTATTTTCAAAGAGATAAGATCGACAGGTAACGTGTGGTTACCCGATTTGAATCGAACAAGACTTATAAATAGTGGAGGTAATGAAGGTTTCTCCCAACGGAGTTTCAACCGATAAGTCAAAGTCTAATTTTTTCGGAGTTAAATTTAAACGTTGAGCGCAAGTAGGAGAAATAAAAGAGTGGGTAGAACCGGTGTCTAATAAGGTAAAGACTTTGCAAGAATTTATAATAACTAACCCGTGATAACTTCGTCCGGGTTACTCGCTTTTTGAGAAGTCATGAAAAAACGCTCTTCCTTGAACTACCGGTTTTGTCTTGTCTGGGACGGCCTTTGATGCCTCCATCCCAATTTGGACTTGATTGCATGCATGAAAAATCAAGTAAGGTGACCTTCTCTTTCACAATTATAACACGCTTTGGATTGCTGCGTACAGTTCAGACTGATATGTCCCTCCCCTCCACATTTGTAACATACGATTGCCTGTCATTTCCCTTCCTTAACAACAGGTGTTGGTGATGACGTCTTTCCATCATTATTGAATCTCTTCTTCTTGAAATTTTCACTTCTATTATCTTGGCCATGATTACCACCGAAGTGGTTACCCTTTTCTGGCATGTTGATTCCCTCCACATTTGTTGTCACCGCTTCGATGACTTCTACCACTGGTATTATCATTTTTTTGGTTGCTCTCTCTTGGTTGGGTTAACTCGTTATCGCGCTCCAATAACTGAACCCTATTTAGAACATCTGAATACAAACACAGTTTGTGAGAAATTAAGTATTGACGTATCTCGGGCTTCAAACCTCTTAGAAAAATCCGTGTCATTCTCTCCTCATTATCAACCAAGTGGGATGCAAACCTGGACAACTCGGAAAACTTAGCTTCGTACTGTGACACGGTCATATTGTTCTGCTCCAGCTTGAAGAACTCTACCTCCTTCATGTGACAAATACTTTCGGAAAGTACTTGTCCTTGAAAGCGATTCTTGGAATTTCTCCCAAGACATCTTCAAGGCGGGCGAGTTTGAGTACGCTTTACCGATTCCCACCGGTAATCTCCCTCTCCTCACAACATAAAGGTGGCAAAGGAACCTTTTGCTCCTCGAGCATCCTAAGACATCAAATATCTTGGTGATCCGCTTTATCGTCTCTCCGTAGTAAGTGGTTCGGCTTTCCCAAAACTCTAGTGGTCCCAGCTCCTTGAACTGCTTAGCGGTGACCATCCGAGAGTTGCCAGTGTTTCCACCTGCATTTTGAACAAGAGTCTCTCTCGCCTGATGTTGCATGAATTGCATAAAGCTTCTGAACATCCCATCGTTCATCATTTGATCGGTGTTGTTGTTTACCTGAGGATTATTGTCTTCCTGTTGTACATTATCCTGGGTATTGATCGTTGGTGACTCAACGGTCTCATGTGCTTCATTGCTTATCTCAACATTTTCAGATGCCATTTTCAAACACTGCCATAAAATAAGGGTTAATTGACATATCACATATTATCCTTATACTCTGACTGGCCAATTAAATACCAAATAAACTTAGGTAGGTCATACTAGCGAAGGAATTCCCCGTCTCTCCCCTCCTTGTTCTTGTCTCACATCTCAGTCAGGGATCATATCCCTAAGCTTTGATACCAACTGTGACGCCCCCAAAATAGGTATACATCACACATCTTGAGTCGCCAAATACATGGTACAAAATCCAAATACAACTTAATAATACAACTGTCGTGTAAAATACGACAAAACATAAACTGAGAGTTTTAATACGAATATTGTCTTCTAGACAGTATTCAACTCAAATGGAGTCCTCAATACATTTATCATCACACTATTTCATAGAACAGTAAAGACTACTAATGATATCATCTGGACCATTACTCTGTCCCACGACTAGTCCCAGCTACGTTCTCATTTCCTGAAGAGAACAATGAAAGCAAAAGGGTGAGCTCAACTAGCCCAGTAAGAAATATTATGACTAAGATAATGCAAAATAATTTATCGTTACCCTTCAATAGTGTTAAATTGATAAAATATAACAAACATCAAGTTTAACTGCAGCGGAATAAGCAATCCATTAGAAGAGTCAAGTAGAGCATAAAATCTAATATCTTCTATGATTTAATAGATTTTTCATCACATTTATCGCTGAGACTCAACTTAATAAACAATCCACATCATCGAATCACCCCTGCACTACGGTCAAGGATATTCATTAGTATCACGACCACAAATTATCCATGCACTACGGGCCAAGGATATTCGTGTATTCATCAATGGTCATGATCATGCCAACAATTGTCCATCAATGCACTACGGGCCAATGAGAACTTTTACCACATCATTTATAACATTACGGTTATGATTATACCGAATAATCCCTGGTCATAATCATACCAAGTCCATCTATGCACTACAGGCCACGGATGACTTTCAACATAATATAAACATGAGGATGATGACAATGATATAAGAATTCAATAAAACAAGTTCAAGGATAAATTTTTAAAGATTTATAATTTAATTTATCCAAAATTCAATATTGTCCAAATTATCAACATGATATTGCTTTGTGGAGTAAAATTCAAGAATGATAATGTATCAAAAATGATTTGGACCGAAAAGAAATCAATTTTTTTATGAATAG
Organism: Panax quinquefolius; assembly: GCA_020205615.1. Classification (NCBI taxonomy): domain Eukaryota; kingdom Viridiplantae; phylum Streptophyta; class Magnoliopsida; order Apiales; family Araliaceae; genus Panax; species Panax quinquefolius. The sequence continues at coordinate 29,580,018 of CM035164.1, read as the reverse complement.
TACTCCGGGTGAATAGTACCCGAGTGAATAGTATCCCGTGAATAGTACTTCGGGAAATAGTACTCTGTGAATAGTACTTTGTGAATAGTACTCGTGAATAGTACTTTGTGAATAGTACCCGTGAATAGTATTTTTGTGAATAGTACCGTATAAATGAATAGTACTCATGGACAGTACTCCGGCATGAAAAACTTAGAATTTAACAAGAATGTTCAGAAAATATCCTTGTGAAGCGATACTAGATGAAGCGCAAATTTCAAGGATATTCTACTAATTTAACGGAATATAGAAGCAATACTTTAACCGAATGATAGTATAATCAGGAATACGAGACGAAATAATATTACTCACATACTACAGAGTATGGAAGAAAATATTATTCCTATGAATACTGAACAAAATTATATCCCTTACCTTAGAAGAAGACTGGATACTGGAATAGTGAGGTAGCAGGCTTCTCTTCTACTTTCTCTCTAAAGCTTCTCTCTCTATAAATGCTCATGTGAGTCTTAGTGAATTGGTGGGAATGAAAGAGGAATGAGCTTCTATTTATAGGAAAATATAGTTTCGATAATTGCACGTTTTGGGGCTCGAAATATTACAGTATAATACCTTCATCTTTTTCTTTATTTTTAATTTAGTAATGCAAGTATTATCAAACTTGTACCACCTACCCTAATAGTACATCTTGTGAATCAATAGTACAATCATGTGAATCAATAGTACAATCATGTGAAAAAAATGATTACAGTATAGTACCTTCATCTATACCTCCATTTTTAATTTAGTCATGCAAGTATTATTAATCTTGCACCACCTCCCCTAATAGTACATGCATGTGAATCAATAGTACACACATGTGAACAAATAGTTATAAGCATGTGAATTAATAGCAATTAACTGCTCATTTATCTGGTTAATTACCCGATTGGTCAATATAACCTCCAGACGTCAATTATGATCGAAATAGATGTCCATTTCCATTAACACTAATAATCCCAACACAATGAAAATATCAATTTTATCTTTAATCAATACGAACTTAATCATCATTAATATTATAACTCACAATATTTAACAACCAGATCAATCCCAGGAAAGAGGGGGCTTTCCGATAAGGATTTATCCCTATTGGCGTGCAATTAGGTGACCAAACCTCTCCTTGACAGAACTTTCTAGACAATGTCAATATTGTAAATAATAATATGAATAACTTCATCGTCTCAATTATTGATTTAATAATATAAGATATTATGATGATGATACTGTGACAATAATTGAATCAATAATATGAAAGATATTATGTAGCAATTACTGTAACAATAATTGAGTATATCTGAGTGACTTCTCACGTAAGCATCAATAATTAATACCGTGTGCTACTATGCAACCACGCAGACATCGCATTACTTTTACCACCGGGTAGTTCAACGGTTTTAACGGTAAAACTTTCGCCGTTATTTTTATAAAAAGATAATTCTGTCGTTTTCTAACTGCGACAATACTTTCGTTGTGGGGTCCACCAATGATTGTGCCGTCGTACAAATATTCCTCGACCAATCGAATATTATATAACCACTTGCTTACTTTGCAAAATTTATAAATATTACCCACAACTATAACATTATATCAAATTTACTCCTTAATATTCAAAAAAATATTTCGAGAAATTTAAATCTTTATTCATAAAATTCGGGGTCTCATAATACTAGCTGGTTCGGAGGGATTTGTCATATAAAGCGATGCTTCAGGCAAAGGTTTAGGGTGTGTTCTCATGCAACATGGGAAAGTCATAGCATATGCCTCACGAAAACTCAAAGAATATGAGAGGAATTATCCTACTCATGATTTAGAGTTGGCAGCTGTCATTTTTTGCTTAAGATTTGGAGGCATTACCTGTATGGAGAGAAGGTGGAGATCTATACAGATCATAAAAGCCTCAAATATTTCTTCACTTAAAAGGAACTCAACATGTGGCAACGACAACAGCTTGAGCTATTGAAATATTACGATCATACCATTCAATACCATCCTAGAAAAGTGAACGTAGTAGCTGACGCATTGAGTAGAAGATCATATACGTATATGAGTGTGATATTGTCAACGCAAAGGCCCATTTTGTTTGACTTACAAAGGATGGAGATAGAGTTAAAGACTCAAGGGACCCATGTGATGATGGCGAATATACCAGTAGAACCGACTTTAATCGATAAAGTTAAAAGTCGCTCAAGCTCTGGACACGGAGCTGATGCGTATGAGGAAGAAAGTGCAAGAAGGTGCTATTCTGGAAGTAAGAATCGATGAAGAAGGAATACTTCGAGTCAACTCCAGACTTTGTGTTCCTAGCGATTCTGACTTGAAGTATAAAATCATGATGGAGGCGCACAACACACCGTTTGCAATCCATCCTGGGGGAGTACCAAAATGTATCGTGATCTTCGACATACATTTTGGTGGAGCAATATGAAGAGAGAGATAACGGGGTTTATCTCAAGGTGTCTAACTTGTCAACGAGTTAAGGCGGAGCATCAAGTGCCAAAAGGTCCATTGCAACCACTTGAAATTCCAGAATAGAAGTGGTAGAACATTACTATGGATTTCATTACTGGTTTTCCCAAGGTTTCTCAAGGTATAGATGCGATTTGGGTCATTATTGATAGATTGACCAAGTCTGCTCATTTCCTACCGATACGAGAAACTTATACACTTGAACGTCTTGCTCGTATGTACATAAACGAGATTATAAGATTGCATGGTATGCCAGTATCCATAGTTTCTGATCGAGACCCAAGATTCACTTCACGATTTTGGGTTAGTTTGCAAAAAGCTATGGGCACGGATTTACGATTTTGTTCGGCATATCGTCCTTAAACGGACGGGCAGTCGGAGAGGACTATTCAAATTCTTGAAGATTTATTAAGACTCTATGTCCTTGACTTCAAAGAAAGTTGGGACAAGTTCTTACCATTGGTGGAGTTTTCCTACAACAACAGTTATCAAGAAAGTATTGGCATGGCTCCATTTGAGGCGTTGTATGGAAGAAAGTGTCGTTCTCCAGTATATTGGAATGAGGTGGGTGAAGCAACGTTGTTGGGACTGAAGTTGGTACGTATAACTACGGAAAAGATTCAAATGATCCGACAACGTATAAAAACCTCACAAGATCGACAAAAGAGTTATGTCGATCTTCATCGAAAGGACGTGGAATTCAATTTCGGAGATCATGTGTTGTTACGTGTTGCTCCATGGAAAGGTGTTACGAGATTTGGAAAGAGAGGAAAGCTCAATCCTCGATTCATTGGCCCATTTTTAATCCACGATCGAGTAGGAACTGTGGCCTATAGACTCGCCTTACCACCAAGTATGTCTCATATTCATAACGGTTTCCACGTATCTATGTTACGTAAATATGTGAAAGACCCGAACCACATTATTGAATTAGAACCGGACGAGATAGCGGAAGATTTAACGTATGAGGAGGTACCTGTTAAAATCTTGGATAAAAAGGATCATATTCTACGCACCAAGGTTATACCTCAAGTCAAAGTTTTGTGGAGAAATCACGATGTTGAGGAAAAATGACCTGGGAGTTAGAATCTAAAATGAAGTCAAGGTATCCTTGCCTCTTCAACATACCAGGTACGCACCCTAATTTCGAGGACGAAATTTCATAAGAATGGGAGGTTGTAAGACCCCAACTTTTATGAATAAAGATTAATTTTTTCTCGAAATATATTTTTGAAAATTATGGTGTGGATTTGATATAATGTTATAGTTGTGGGTATTATTTACAAAATTTGCAAGGTAAGCAAGTGGTTATATAATATTCGATTGGTCGAAGAATATTCATTTTAACAGGGAATATTCGTACGACGGCACAATCATTGGTGGACCCCACAACGAAAGTATTATCGTAGTTAGAAAATGACATAATTGTCTTTTTATAAAAATAACGGCGAAAGTTTTATCGTTAAACTGTTCAACTACCCGGTGGTAAAAGTACAGTAATACGCGTGGTTATATAGTAGCACACGGTATTGATTATTGATACTTACGTGAGAAGTAACTCAGTTATACTCAATTATTGCTAAAGTAATTGCTGCATAATATCTTTCATATTATTGATTCAATAATTGTCACAATATCATCTGCATAATATTTTATATTATTAAATCAATAATTGAGACGACAAAGTTATTCATATTATTATTTGCAATATTGACAATGTCTAGAAAGTTCTATCAAGGAGAGGTTTGGTCACCTAATTGTGCGCCAATAGGGAGCAATCCTTATCGAAAAGCCCCCTCTTTCCTGGGAATGATCTGGTTGTTAAATATTGTGAGTTATAATATTAATGATGAATAAGTTTGTGTTGATTAAAGATGAAATTGATATTTCCATTATGTTGGGATTATTAGTGTTAGTGGAAATCGACATCTATTTCAATAATAATGGATGTCTGGACGCTATATTGACCAATCGGGTAATTAATCGGATAAATGAGTAATTAATTGCTATTAATTCACATGCTTATAACTATTTATTCACATGTGTGTACTATTCATTCACATGCATGTACTATTAGAGGAGGTGGTGCAAGATTTATAATACTTGTATGACTAAATTAAAAATAAAAGTATAGATGAAGGTACTATACTGTAATTATTTTTTTCACATAATTGTACTATTGATTCATAAGATGTACTATTAGGGGAGATGGTGCAAGTTTGATAATACTTGTAGGACTAAATTAAAAATGAAGAAAAAGATGAAGGTATTATACTGTAATATTTCGAGCCCCAAAACGTGCAATTATCGAAACTATATTTTTTTATAAACAGTAGCTCATTCTTCTTTCATTCTCACCAATTCACTAAGACTCACAAGAGCATTTATAGAGAGAGAAGCTTTAGAGAGAAAGTAGAAGAGAAGTCTTGTGACACCCCCAAATCCGGGTTTCCTGACCCCCAAGTTTGGTGTTCACGATCCACAATATAATACCATTTAACTACCCGTTCATATATAAATAGGAATACATAAGTTATTAACATATGTTGTTAATACATAAGTCCCAGGTCCACTAACCTTAACATTACAGAAATACCCCTTAGATATACAAAAAGGGTTTACAATACAACATATTCATAAGGTTTATAAAAACTAATCCAGCATTTTGCCTTTGCCTTTGTTCTTCTTTGATCCGCTGGCCTCTTCGATTCTAACTGAAATGTTTTATATATAGCAAGGGTGAGCAACAAGTTTTCCCCGCAAGTTAAGACATACAATAAATGTATCTACGAATCAATAAGAATGCACTATCTATTTTGATAGAATGAAACCAAAGTTCGGGAACTTTGAAATATTTGAACAAATCGTTAATTAATAACAAGTCTTCTCGTATTCTAGGCAACGCAATAATCTGATAATGAAAGAGTACAAAAGTTTCAAAGTTTCTGCAATATTCTAATGAATAATCAAGAATCAATTCTACGTAATTACAAAGTGGAATGTTTTCCAGATTTATGTTGAGCGATCACACTAGATCTAGAACTTATTTTCTTGGGTATTTATCAAAGATTTACTTTGATACATACGCAGGAGTATCAGATAACCATAAAGATTAAATCATACCCCTCTGCAAGTACTTAGAGCCGGTCAACTCCTTGTACCCTATATTATGTATAATACTTAACAGTGCGCAATGGTCGAATACACGACCTAAAATGTTCCCTTTATATAAAAGGTTGTTCTTCTCATTCTCAGAATCAAGATTTTGATTTAACAACAAAATACTGTGATTTCAAATTCTAGTTACTTCTTGATCTAGCCGAAATAATTGGCATCGATCTGTCAATCATAATTGAATTCTTTTCTCAAACCTATCAAGTTCTAACAAATGTTCGTCTAGCCAAAATAATTAGCTAAGACATTTCTCAACATAATTTGACAATAAACAGGAATTATTTGTATTGTCAATACTAGCTTCTACGAATATGAATATCCAACAAAAGTTATTCTACGAATGTATATTTTTCGAATCAGTAATTCAATTTGAATTATTAATCATGCACTAACTGCGAATAATCAACAATAAATTCCCTGGACATGGTATAATTAGCAATAATTAACCATTATAATAATTGAATGAATATAACTCAAGGTTGAGTTAGGAAACTTGCCTTCCGTATTTATTACAGCTACACAATAAGCTTATATGGGTTCGTAAGTCCTATAACTAATAACATCGGTCTCACAATTAACATAATATTTCATAACACGTAACACTGTATTCTACAGTCAAACTTCTCCTAGACACATTACCACATAGTCACATCAGTGTTTATAACTTATATAAACACTTATCAAGTCTAACTAGTTCGATCTGATTGGACTTTGGTCTCATCTTGGTGTTTTGATCACCCTATCCGACAACTAACACATTGATTGTCAATTAAACTTGGTCTCTAAGCTTCAATATTATTTTAGATAAGTCAAATATCGTTTATAATATTTTTCGAAAGCTTTTAATAATTTATAAACAATTATTATAATTTATAATAATTTTTCTAACACTTAAATCATTTTTAAATGATTTAATTATTAAATAAGCTTATCATCATTAATATTTAATAATATAAAAATATTAATGTTATACTTGTCAAAATATTAAAGTTATTATTAATAACTTAAAATATTTTAAATCATTAATATTCTACTTAAAAGATTTTTAAAGTAATTAAAATCATTTTAAATCATCACCATTAATATCTAAATATTAATGAAATTATTATCAAAATATTAAAAGTCATTAATTATAACTTAAAATATTTTTAAAACATTTTTCTCATTTTTAAATGATTTTTAAATCAATAAAATCATTTTTAATTCATTTATTTAATATAATAATTAAATAAATCTAATATCATTAATATTAATTTATTAGAATTCTCCAAAATATTGAAAATTATATTTTATAATTCAAAATATTTTCTAACACTTTATTCTTATTTAAAATGATTTTTAAATCAATAAAATCATTTTTAACTTATTTATTTAATTTAATAATTAAATAAATCTAATATCATTAATATTAATTTATTAATAAAATTCTCCAAAAATATTAAAAGTCACATTTTATAACTCAAAATATTTTTAAATACATTATTCTTATTTAAAATGATTAAATCCCTTTTCTCTAATTTATTTAATACACTAATTAAATACCTTTAATATTTAAATAATTATAAATATTAAAGAAATATATTCCAATTGGTCAAAAATTATTTTTCATAATTTAAAATAATTTTTAAAACCATTTTTTGAGCGTGAATTTATGAATTGCCTGATCAACAGTTCTTTGTGGATTTGAATGGAATCGAGAAAGGAGATTCAATCTAGAACTCTAGTTAATATAAGATGTGTCGCTGAATTTTGTCAATAGCAGATTTTTTATTATTGTTAAGGTAGAGATACGCTTGACATCACATATAATCGTATAGAGAGCTTAAGCTTAAACCTTCTTTAATTGCAGTTCACATAGAGATATAGTGAGTTGGTTAATTTAGGTGTTTAACGGATTTCTATCTTAATTGTGGATTGATGTTAATACGATATTAGTGCATCGAGAGGTGGCTATTATTACTTTCGTGTTCTTGATTAATAAACTGGGATATTAAATTGAGTTGGAATAAAGGTTTGCAAATCAGAGTGAAGCTCAAGGTGAAATCATAAGTCTAATTCTCCATTAATTAATTGAAATTCCGAATTTTGATATTGGTGACTGTTTTGTGATAGTTTGTTTATTTATTAACTTAGTTTTTATAATTTAAAACCATTGAATTGATTAGTTTAATAAAATTAGGGTTAATAGAAAATTGATAATTGTGAAGTTAAAATTCTTGCTAATTTGTCCTCGTGGGAACGATACTTTATTCACTACTATATTACTTGTTGACCACGTATACTTGCGTGTTGTGCGTATTGGCACATAGCTCTTCCCAGCTATGGATTTTGGAGTTGTCTAATCTTGTGTACCACGAACGGGCTTTTCCAGTTAGACTCTTTTGGAACAATTGCATTCTAAGCTTTTCGTCCTCTGCATAAGATCCAAGTTCTCCAATAAACACCTTTAGATGTGTGTAAGGATCTCCTTAATTGTCATATTTTTCAAAATCAGGAGTTTTAAATTTTTCTGGATAATGAACACCAGGAAAAATACATAGATCGATATGAAACACTCCGTGTGTTCTAATTCCTTTGATAAAAGCGAAGGGTCTCTTCCATTTGGAGGACTTTCTTTTGATGTCACCAAATTGTCCGGATCTCGATTGGGATGGGCAAGATCATGAGTTTTGTTGGTCGTATCCAATCTGTAGTTCGATTATGGTAATGACCGGATTCCTCCTTCGTGGAGGATTCAAAGATGTATCTGGTATTTTGGACACCGACAGACCGGTGTAATTCTTTGAGTAGAAACGACCAAATCAGAATTCGTTTGCTTAATCCGTCAATTCTTTTGAGAAACTAGATTAAGTTCAAATTCGTGGGATGACAACATGATCGATTTGTAGGCATGTTGCCTTTTGGACTTTTTTTAACGGGTAGTAGGTCCGATTGATTCCTCATGAAAGACTTACATAGTTTAGTCTTTGGGAATGTGTATAATAACATGCTATGTGATGTGTCTATTTTAGGAATTTTATCCTGCAAAACGGATTTTAGCTGTTTGTAGCATGTTTCAAAATATGTATGTGTACACATTTCTTCATATTTCTCATTACATGGAGATAGATATGGAATGTAAGTACAAGTAATTTGAAATGAGAGCATGAAGAGACTTTCCTCCGTTTTGGGTTTATCGAGGTGACCTATCTTAGGTTACTCTCATGGATTTTTGGCATGAAGGTTCCCAAATCATCGCAATCTACTTGGACGGAAGTTAATCCGGTCTTTCAATTGGAGCGAATTGCGGTGGTGCCTTTCCGAGCCTCGGAGAATTAGTCTTCTCACGAGTTCAAGAATCAAACACCGACGGATAGCCTCCTGGTGGAGGGACCACACAACATACATTCACATACATCGCGTCTCACCGTATGAAAATGATGACATGTGCGAAGCACTAATATCATAAGCAGATATGGTGCAAAGCACTAATATCACAAGCAGATATGGTGCGAAGCACTAATATCACAAGCAGATATGGTGCGAAGCACTAAGTGCAATAAGGAAATGCATTCGTACACATTCATTAAATGTAAATGCAAAATCCACACACAAGCAGATAACAGTTTTGAAAAGATTGTGATAGTGGTTTAAGTCCTCTTACTGGATTCCCCAGTGGAGTCGCCACCTGTCGACGTCGGGATTTTTTGGATGTCCCTTTCCGTTACTTGTTCTTTGGTGTTCTCATTTTAGGTGAGATTTGTTTGAAAAAACAAGTGAAAAAGGTTAGACATGTATAATGTCGACGATGGACTGTTAAGAGTCACCAGTTGATTTTTTAAATGGTTGTACCAACACAACCGAGAAAAGGTTTGACACATTGACCCGATTGATGTGACATCGCTATACTGGTCGGTGAAACAAAGAGATTCATTAGGGTCCGGGGACTTGGTTATGCGGGGGCAAGGTGTTAGGCACCCCCCGACATCCGTGTTACCACTGTGACCGCCTCTTTTCAAGAAACTATTATCTTAATGTGTGTGTGTAGGTCAATGTCTTATTATGGTTTATTAATTTTAAACCTTATCCGATCAATCATTAATCAAAAATTCTATACGGTACAAACACGTATTCTTCAATATAATTATTTTAATTATATTTTCTATCGAATCCCTTTCCAGAAATTAGGGTTAGGGTTTCTAAAGCTGTTAAGTACAACTCTAGTCTAAATTTATTAGTCAATACACAAATTGACCCTCTCGAGACTCGTATCACAGAAACTTGTCACAAAATTATTAATTAATATTAATATTAATAAAAAAAAATTATTCGTAAGATTTTGATTATTCAAAATCCCAGGTTATCACAAGTCTGCTACCTCACTATTCCAATATCCAGTCTTCTTCTGAGGTAAGGGATATTATTTTGTTCACTATTCATAGGAATAATATTTTGTTCCATACTCTATAGTATGTGAGTAATATTATTTCATCTCATATTCCTGATTATACCATCATTCGGTTAAAGTATTGCTTCTATATTCCGTGAAATTAGTAGAATATCTTTGAAATTTACGCTTCATCTAGTATCGCTTCACAAGGATATTTTCTGCACATTCTTGTTAAATTTTAAGTTTTTCATGCCGGAGTATTGTCCATGAGTACTATCTATTTATACGGTACTATTAACAAAAGTACTATTCACGGGTACTATTCATAAAGTATTATTCATGAGTACTATTTACAAAGTACTATTCACGGAATACTATTCCCAAAATACTATTCACGGGGTACTATTCACTCGGGTACTATTCACCCGGAGTACTATTCATAACAAAAATTGATTTCTTTTCAGTCCAAATCATTTTTCATACATTATCATTCTTGAATTTTACTTCACAAAGCAGTATCATGTTGACAATTTGGACAATATTGAATTCTGGATAAATTACATTATAAATCTTTAAAAATTTATCCTTGAACTTGTTTTATTGAATTCTTATATCATTGTCATCATCCTCATGTTTATATTATGTTGAAAGTCATCCGTGGCCTATAGTGCATAGATGGACATGGTATGATTATGACCAGGGATTATTCGGTATAATCATGACCGTAATGTTACAAATGATGTGGTAAAAGTCCTCATTGGCCTGTAGTGCATTGATGGACAGTTTTTGGCATGATCATGACCATTAATGAATACACGAATATCATTGGCCCATAGTGCATGGATAATTTGTGGTCGTGATACTAAAAAATATCCTTGGCCGTAGTGCAGGGGTGATTCGATGATGTAGATTATTTATTAAGTTGAGTCTCAGCGATAAAAGTGATGAAAAATCTTTTAAATCATAGAAGATAGTAGAAATTATGCTCTACTTGACTCTTCTAATGGATTGCTTGTTCCGCTGCAGTTAAACTTGATGTTTGTTATATTTTATCAGTTTAACACCGTTGAAGGCTAACGCTAAATTATTCTGTATTATCTTAGTCATAATATTTTTTACTGGGCTAGTTGAGCTCACTCTTTTGCTTTCATTGTTCTCTTCAGGAAATGAGAATATAGCTGGGACTAGTCGGGGAATGAAGTGACGATCCAGAAGATAGCATTAGTAGTCCTCACTATTCTATGAAATAGTGTGATAATAAATGTATTGAGGACTCCATTTGATTTGAATACTGTCTAGAAGACAATATTCGTATTAAAACTCTCAGTTTATGTTTTGTCGTATTTTACACGATAGTTGTAGTATTAAGTTGTATTTGAATTTTGTACCATGTATTTGGCGACTCAAGATGGGTGATGTATACCAATTTTGGGGGCGTCACACTATGGACCAAGGATATTCATGTAATCATCAATTGTCATGATTATACCGAATAATCCATGGTTATAATCATACCAACAACTATCCATCAATGCACTACAGGCCAATGAGAACTTTTACCACATCATTTGTAACATTACGGGTCATGATTATATCGAATGATCCCTAGTCATAATCATACCAATCAATAGTACATCTATGCACGTAAGCCACAGATAAATTTTATCATAATATAAGCATGAGGATGATGACAATGATATAAGAATTCAATTAAAAGAAAGCAAATGATAAATATTTAAAGATTTATAATTTAATTTATCCAGAATTCAATATTGTCCAAATTGTCAACATGATACTACTTTGTGGATTAAAATTCAAGAATGATATTGTATCAAAAATGATTTGAACCAAAAAGAAATCAATTTTTGTTATGAATAGTACTCCGGGTGAATATTACCCGGGTGAATAGTATCCCGTGAATAGTACTTTATGAATAGTATTTCGTGAATAGTATCCATGAATAGTACTTTTGTGAATAGTACCGTATAAATGAATAGTATTCATGGACAGTACTCCGGCATGAAAAACATAAAATTTAATAAGAATGTGCAGAAAATATCCTTGTGAAGAGATACTAGATGAAGCGCAAATTTCAAGGATATTCTACTAATTTTACGGAGTATAGAAGCAATACTTTGACAGAATGATGGTATAATCAGGAATACGAGAAGAAATAATATTACTCACATACTACAGAGTATTGAAGAAAATATTATTTCTTATGAATACTAAACAAAAATAATATCCTTTACCTCAGAAAAAGACTGGATACTAGAATAGTGGAACAAAAATACTTCTCTTCTACTTTCTCTCCAAAGCTTCTCTCTCTATAATTGCTCTTGTGAGTCTTAGTGAATTGGTGAGAATGAAAGAAGAATGAGCTTCTATTTATAGGAAACCATAGTTTCGATAATTGCATGTTTTGGGGCTCGAAATATTACAATATAATACCTTCATCTTTTCCTTCATTTTTAATTTAGTCCTGCAAATATTATCAAACTTGCACCACCTCCCCTAATAGTACATCATGTGAATCAATAGTACAATCATGTGAATCAATAGTTCTATACATGTGAAAAAAATAATTACAGTATAATACCATCATCTATACCTTCATTTTTAATTTAGTCATGCAAGTATTATCAATCTTGCACCACCTCCCCAAATAGTACATGCATGTGAATCAATAATACACACATGTGAACAAATAGTTATAAGCATATGAATTAATAGCAATTAATTGCTCATTTATCCGATTAATTACCTGATTGGTCAATATAACCTTCAGACATCCAATATTATCGAAATAGATGTCGATTTCCACTAACACTAATAATACCAACATAATGAAAATATCAATTTCATCTTTAATCAATACGAACTTATTCATCATTAATATTATAACTCACAATATTTAACAACCAGATCATTCCTAGGAAAAAGAAGGCTTTCCGATAAGGATTTCTCCCTATTGGCGCACAATTAGGTGACTAAACCTCTCATTGACAGAACTTTCTAGACATTGTCAATATTGAAAATAATAATATGAATAACTTTGTCGTCTCAATTATTGATTTAATAATAATTAATATTATGCAGATGATACTGTGACAATAATTGAATCAATAATATGAAAGATATTATGCAACAACCATTGTAGCAATAATTGGGTATAAGCGAAAGTGACTTCTCACGTAAGCATCAATAATCAATATCGTGTGCTACTATGCAACCACGCCAGACATCTTTACTTTTACCACCGGGTAATTCAACGCTTTTTAACGGCAAAACTTCCACCGTTATTTTATAAAAGATAATTTCGTAGTTTTTCTAACTACATTTATACTATACATTGTGGGTCCACCAATGATTGTGCTGTCATACGAATATTCCCTGTTAAAACGAATATTTCCCGACCAATCGAATACTATATAACCACTTGCTTACTTTGCAAAATTTGAAAATAATACCCACAACTATACCATTATATCAAATCCACACCATAATATTCAAAACTATATTTTGAGAAAAAATAATCTTTATTCGTAAAAGTTGGGGTCTTACAACCTCCCATTCTTATGAAATTTTGTCCTCGAAATTAGGGTGCGTACTTGGTATGTCGAAGAGGTAAGGATACATTGACTTCATTTCAGATTCTAACTCCCAGATCATTTCCTCAACAACATGGTTTCTCCACAAAACTTTGACTTGAGGTATAACCTTGGAGCGTAGAATATGATCCTTCTTATCCAAGATTTTAATAGGTACCTCCTCATACGTTAAATCTTCCACTATCTCATCCGGTTCTAATTCAATAATTTGGTTCGGGTCTTTCATATATTTACGTAACACAGATATGTGAAAAATGTTATGAACACGAGACATACTTTGCGGTAAGGCGAGTCTATAGGCCACAGTTCCTACTCGATCGAGGATTAAAAATGGGCCAATGAATCGAGGATTGAGCTTTCCCCTCTTTCCAAATCTCGTAACTCATTTCCATGGAGCAAAACGTAACAACGCATGATCTCCAATATTGAATTCCACATCTTTTCGATGAAGATCAGCACAACTCTTTTATCGATCTTGTGAGGTTTTTATACGTTGTCGGATCGTTTGAATATTTTCCGTAGTCATACGTACCAACTCCGGTCCCAACAACGTTGCTTCACCCACCTCATCCCAGCATACTGGAGAACGATACTTTTTTCCATACAACGCCTCAAATGGAGCCATGCCAATACTTGTTTGATAATTATTGTTGTAGAAAAACTCCACCAATGGTAAGAACTTGTCCCAACTTCCATTGAAGTCAAGGACACAGAGTCTTAATAAATATTCAAGAATTTGAATAGTTCTCTCCGACTGCCCGTCTATTTGAGGATGATATGCCGAACTAAATCGTAAATCCGTGCCCATATCTTTTTGCAAACTAACCCAAAATCGTGAAGTGAATCTTGGGTCTCGATCAAAAACTATGAATACTGGAATACCATGCAATCTTACAATATCTTTTATGTACATACGAGCAAGGCGTTCAAGTGTATAAGTTTCTTGTATCGGTAAGAAATGAGCAGACTTGGTCAATCTATCAACAATGACCCAAATCGCATCTATTCCTCGAGAAACCTTAGGAAGACCAGTAACAAAATCCATGGTAATGTGCTCCCACTTCCATTCTGGAATTTCAAGTGGTTACAATGGACCTTTTGGCACTTCATGCTCCGCCTTGACTCGTTGACAAGTTAGACACCTTGAGATAAACCCCGCTATCTCTCTCTTCATATTGCTCCACCAAAATGTATGTCGAAGATCACGATACATTTTGGTACTCACAGGATGGATTGAAAACGGTGTGTTGTGCGCCTCCATCATGATTTTATACTTCAAGTCAGAATCGTTAGGAACACAAAGTCTAGAGTTGACTCGAAGTATTCCTTATTCATCGATTCTTACTTCCGGAATAGCACCTTCTTGCACTTTCTTCCTCAAACGCATCAGCTCCAGGTCTGTAGCTTGAGCAGCTTTAACTTTATCGATTAAAGTCGGTTCTACTCGTATATTCGTCATCATCACATGGGTTCCTGGAGTCTTTAACTCTATCTCCATCCTTTGTAAGTCATACAAACCGGCCTTTGCATTAACAATATCGCTTTTCGTGCCGCATATGATCTTACGCTTCAATGCGTCGCCTACTACGTTCACTTTTCCAGGATGGTATTGAATGGTATGATCATAATCTTTTAATAGCTCAAGTCATCGTCGTTGCCGCATGTTGAGTTCTTTTTTAGTGAAGAAATATTTGAGGCTTTTATGATCTGTATAGATCTCCACCTTCTCTCCATAATGTAATGCCTCCAAATCTTAAGCAAAAGCGATAGGCGCTTAACTCGGATCATGAGTAGGATAATTCCTCTCATATTCTTTGAGTTGTCGTGAGGCATAAAGGCTATGACTTTCCCATGTTGATGAGAACACATCCTAACCCTTTGCACGAAGCATCACTATAGATGACAAATCCTCCGAGCCAAATGGTATTGTCGAGCAGTCTTTGAAATGAGTCTCCTCTTGAGTTCTTGAAAACTCTTCTCACATTCCTCACTCCAACCGAATTTTGTATCTTTTTGAGTTAGCTGAGTTAATGGAGTAGTGATTCGAGAAAACCCTTCTACGAATCTCCGATAATAACTAAGCCGGGAAAGCTACGTACTTCGGTCACTGACTTAGGTTGCTCCCAGCTTTGAATTGCTTCAATTTTTGTCGGGTCAACAGATATTCTATGATTTGATATCACGTGCATAAGGAATGCTACTTCCTCAAGCCAGAACTCGCATTTCTTCAACTTGGCATATAACTTATTTTCACAAAGCTTTTGGAGTATCAGCCTCAAGTATTGCTCATGATCTTCACGGCTTTTAGAGTAAATGAGGATGTCATCAATAAAGACGACCACAAAGTGATCCAAATATTCCTTGAATACTCGGTTCATCATATCCATGAAGGCAGCAGGAGCATTAGTCAATCCAAAAGACATGACTAGGAATTCGTAATACCCGTACTGAGTTCTGAAAGTAGTCTTTAGAATGTCATCATTTTTAATCTTCAACTGATGATATCCAGAATGAAGATCGATCTTTGAAAAGAATTTGGTGCATTGCAACTGGTCAAACGGGACATCAATCCGAGGCAACGGGTACCTATTTTTGATGGTGACATGATTCAACTCCTGATAATCAATAAAAAGTCGCATACTTCCATCTTTCTTCTTCACGAATAGAATAGGAGCACCCCAAGAAGATGTACTAGGTCGAATGAAACCGATGTCTAACAATTCTTGCAGTTGGGTCTTTAACTCCTGAAGTTCAATAGGAGCCATTCGATATGGGGCTTTGGAAATAAGTTTTGTACCGGGTTCAAGGTCGATACCAAACTCGATTTCACGCTTCGGGGGTAGGCCAGGAAGTTCTTCGGGAAATATCATTTAGATCTGATGTATTTTTGTTTAAATCTGTGACATGAGCTAAGAAAGCTTGACATCCGTTTTTCAATAAACGAATAGCTTTATGGCTTGAGATGACCGTGATTGATTTTAATTGTTTGGTCGCTTGAATTCGCATAATAGGTTGATTAGGAATATGAAAGCTAACAACCTTACGAAAATAATCAATTTTAGCATGATGAGTAGTTAACCAATCAATCCACAGAATCACGTCAAATGCAAGTATTTTTAAGGAGATAAGATCGATGGTAACGTGCGATTCGATTTGAATCAAACAAGACTTATAAGCAAATGGATGTAATGAAGGTTTCTCCCAATGAGTTTCAACAGATAAGTCAAAGTCTAATTTCTCTGGAGTCAAATTTAAACGTTGAGCGCAAGTAGGAGAAATAAAAGAATGGGTAGAACCGGTATCAAATAAGGTATAGACTTCGCTAGAGTTTATGATTATCTTACCCGTGATCACCTCATTCAGATTCATCCATTTTTGGGAGGTTACGACAAACGCTCTCCCTTGAACTACCGGTTTTGTCTTGTCTGGGACGGCCTTTGATGCCTCCATCCCAGCTGGACTTAACTTCGGTGTACAACAAAATCGGGCAAGGTGACCTTCTCTTCCACAATTATAACACACTTTGGATTGCTGCGTACAGTTCGGACTGATATGTCCCTCCCCTCCGCATTTGTAACATAAGATTAGCTGTCGTTCCCCTTCCTTAACAACAGGTGCTGGTAATGACGTCTTCCCATCATTGTTGAATCTCCTCTTCTTGAAATTTCCACTTCTATTATCTTGGCCATGATTACCACCGAAATGATTACCATTTCTGGCATGTTGATTCCATCCACGTTTGTTGTCACCGCTTCGATGACTACTACCACTGGTATTATCATTTTGTCGGCTGCTCTCTCTTGATTGGGTTGACTCGTTATCGCGCTCCAATAACTGAGCCCTATTTACAACATCTGAATACAAACACTGTTTGTGAGAAATTAGGTATTGACGTATCTCAGGTTTCAAACCTCTTAGAAACATCCGCGTCATTCTCTCCTCATTATCAACCAAGTGGGATGCAAACCGGGACAACTCGGCAAACTTAGCTTTGTACTGTGACACGGTCATATTGTTTTGCTCCAGCTTGATAAACTCTACCTCCTTCATGTGACGAATACTTTCAGGAAAGTACTTGTCGTTGAACAGTTCTTGGAACTTCTCCCAAGACATCTTCAGTGTGGTAGGTTGAGTACGCTTTACCGATTCCCACTAGTAATCTGCCTCTCCACGCAACATAAAGGTGGCAAAGGGAACCTTTTGCTCCTCAGAGCATCCAAAGACATCAAATATCTTGGTGATCTGCTTTATCCACGTCTCCGCCTTAAGTGGTTTTGGCTCTCCAATAAACTCTGGTGGTCCCAGCTCCTTGAACTGTTTAGCGGTGACTGTGACAACCCGAATTTTTATAAGTTATTAAAATAAGAATTTAATAATTAAAATTCTTATTACGAGATGTTTTGAGTTTGAGTATGTATATATATGTGTTACATATTTTGAAATATGTGTTCTGATGTGAAGAGAAATAGATATTCATATAGTGGGAAAGTGAGGTTTAATAGTTAAGTTAACTATTGAAGAAATTAAATAAATTTTATAATTAGTTTTAAATATTTATTGAATTAAATAAATATTTTAAATAATTTATTTATTGAGAAAAATAAATAATTTATGAAATTGTGGTATAATAATTTAGTTACATGTGTATGATAATTAAGTTAAAAAGCAAAGGTAAATTTTATTCTTTGAAGATTTAATTTAATGAATTAATTAAATTAAATGAGTTGTTTAATATTAAATAAATTAATTAATTAAATAAAGTGATGTTTCTTATTTATTAATTAAATTAGATATATGTAATTATTTATTAATTATAAGTATAATTATAATTATTATAATTACCATTATAAGTTATTTAAATTAATTAAGCTAAAGTCATTTAAATGAACTAAAATCCGATGTGACAAAAGTAACTATATAATATAATGCTATTAAAATAATCTAGTATGAGGGAATTTTATGTAGCCAAACACAGCCTTATGACTTTTGGCCTAACATAACTGATGAACGTGGGGAGTCTTCAGTTTATTTCTAAGCGTCTTTTATTTTTTTATGCCAAGTACAGAGAGGGTTTGGAGAGAAGAAGAAACACAGAGATTTTTGAGAAGGAAGAATCATGGTGGTTTTGAGGGAGGGTCACCATCTCTTGCCAGCCTACAACTAAGGTTTTAAAGGTATATTTTACTTCTAATGTGATGTTTTGAGTTTCCATGACCATTCTCTGTAAATGGTTAAATCATGTTGAATTGATATATATATATATATATATATATATATATATGGTGTTATAATCTGTTAATCGTCATTTGTGAGGGCTATTTGATGATCAAATTCGTGAGAGTTGGGTTGTAGTAAAAGATTTCAAATAAAAGTGTTTATGTTATAGAATATGGCTTAGAAAGTACAAAATTTCATGGTCAATACTTCTTGTAATCTGCGAATTGGTGATGGATTATGTTAGTATGTGAAGAAACAAAAACAACGTAATTTAAATCGTGTCAGTTGGTTAAGAAACGAAGTCGTGGCGATCAAATTCGCTAAAAGTGTAAAAAAATGAAGAAATTTGGAAAATTAAGGTTTTGATTCTTCAAATATGTGTATATGTAATGTTTATGTATTTGAAATGGTGTATAGCATGTTTATTGATGTTATTACATAAGTTTAGATGTTAAGTTTCATGAATTTCTATAGGAATTGGGTTGGTTTTGGAAGTCGGACACGAAGCGGAAGAAGCTGCGGTTTACACTTTTGTGTCCGTGAAGTCACACGGCATTTACCTTGAAAAGCAAGCAATGATTCTTATGATTGGTTTTCTGAGAAAGTAACAGCCTTGTTGTCTCAAGTCTTAAGAGCTTAGAGGCGTTGATTGCTGCTTAGTTCTCTGAGCCTAAAGAGAGAAGTCATCTATTTGAGGATTGTCAAGTAAGGGTCTAATCTAGTTTAGCATGCAAGATAATGATGTAGAGACATAAGTGAAGAACGTAACCACATGTTAAGTATCAATTAAAAGAAATAACTTGAAAGTATAAAATAAAAATTAAATAATGATAGGAAGGTTAAGTTAATTAATTTAACCAACCTAATATACATCAAAAAGGATGTAGATGCAAGATTGTAAGAACTTGACTAAATGTTATGTAACCATTTGAATGAAGTAATTTAAAAGCATGAGATGGAAGTTGATTTAATTAACTTTAATGAAGATAATACATTAATATAATGTAATATCAAGCTATGGCGACTTAACCAAATGCTAAGTGCCGACTAAAAGAGAAGTATAAAGAAAATACGAGATGAAGGTTAACTAAAATAATGTTAACAACCATTATATGTCTAAGGTGATATAAAGGCAAGGTTAAAGACTTAACTGAATGTCAAGTGTCAATTAAAGTGGAATGTAATGAGAAAGAAAAGGAATTTTAATGTAATTAAACTGATTGAACAAAGAGATGTCGTAACAAGACCTAAACACTAGATTAAACATCGAGTGACGATTAGAAGGAAATGTTTTGAAATAAAAGGATAAGATGAAGAGTTAATGCAATCTAATTGATTTCATTGTGTATATGTAACTGATGCTTGTATATATGAACTTCTAAACTATTGTAGGATAAACGCAAAGCAGTAAGCTGTAGTTGGTAAGCAACGAATCAGGTAAGTCTTTCAGTTCCTATTTGCTATGTGAACTTGATGATTAAATGTTTTAAATCTTTATTGCAAATAGCATGATGTGTTATATATATGTTGAAAGTATGAAATGTTAAAGTTAACTTATGACTACGTTGATTGAGTAAAGCATGCTGATTGAGTAAGGAACTCAATCTTTATATTTGTTATATGAACTATAGCATGTATGTTATGATAGTCTAATGTTTAAGAGATATATATTGAGCATGTTATTATATGCTACGTGTTGCATGAAAACTGTTAGATTTTGCTAGGCTGTCGAGCTGAACCTTGCAAATAACTATTTTTGCAGGTTAAGGATTGAAGATAACACTATGTGCTACTTGAATGAAGTGGATCAGAAATAAGATACGAAGATGTATATTTTAGCTAAAGTTGCTATTTCCTTAAACCATGATTAAGACTCATGAGATGTATTAAATGGTTTATGATGTATAGTTTTATATTGAGTTGTAAAGCTAGAGTTAGAATTATCTGATATGTAAGGGTTATCGGATTAAATTGTAAAATTTATATGATAACAGTGATAAAGCGAATCATAAAATAAGATTGATTCAAAGACATGTAGATGATAAAGGTTTTGATTCAGGGAATTAAAGTAAAAAGACATAAAAGTTTAAATTATTTCGCATTTTATGAAGTTTAACATCGAATAAGGATGTAAAATTAGAAGGTAGATGTGTTATTAACGACCAAAGTTGAGAATTATATTGTATGAATTTTGGGGTCGTTACAGTTGGTATCAAAGCTATAAACATGAATTTGCGAAGAGCCCCAAGCCTTTTTGTGACAACCCCAAAATAGGTCCATTCCATCCAACCCATTCTGAGTCGCCAAATACATGGTACAGAAAACAACTACAATTTTATTACAACAATTGTCGTGCAAAATACAACAACACATATGCTGTGAGTTTTGATACAAATATATACCAACTGTGACTCACATCTCAACCTTGGATAGCACGTCACCATGACATCTTGTATGATAGTGGCAAAACACCCTTCCAACGTTGGGTTCGCCTCACCCTAGTTGATTCACCAAATATAACTACTAAATGATGTATACAACACACTTTTCTATGCTGTTTAGGGAGAATCTCCATAGCTAGAGACCACCGTTCTATTCCCCTGTTATCCCCGCTCAACCCAGCTACACTTTTATTACCTGAAAGGAATTGTGAAGCAAAAGGGTGAGCACAACTAGCTCAGTAAAGAATATCATGACTAAAGATAATTAAATTATCAATAGCCTTCATCTGTAATAAATCAGAGATTTAGAACATATGGTAGATGATAAAACTTTTCAACCATAGTAGTTTGAACGAAGCAATCCATTAGAAGAGTCAAATAGACCATAAAATCTATTATCTTCTCCATGTTAAAAGTCCACCAACAATGTTTTATCCCTGTAACATTAATCAACAATTCATGTCCACAATCACATGTATAACTCATAATCGTAATTGTAGTTCTAAATTCCTTTTCTCATCCAGGACAAAGATAATTTTCATCACCTGAAACATCAAAGATCATGGTTATACCAAATCACGATTCATGTTCATAATCATACTAATAAATTTATATCTTTTGCACTACGGGCCAAAGATATTCATCAACAAGTCATCTTTGCACTACAGGCCAAAGATATTCAACAACAGGTCATCTTTGCATTACGAGCCAAAGATATTCATCAACAAATCATCTTTGCACTACAGGCCAAAGATATTCAACAACAAGTCATCTTTGCATTACGAGCCATAGATATTCATCAATAATTCATCTTTGCACTACGGGCTAAAGATATTCATTATCATTTCATCTTTGCACTACTGAGCAAAAAAGATATTCAACAACAGTCATCTTTGCACTACGTGCCAAATATATTCAACAATGTGTCATCTTTGCACTACGGGCCAAAGATATTCCTCAACGATTCATATTTGCACTCTGTGCCAAATATATTCATCAACGATTCATATTTGCAGACCTCTGTGCCAAATATATTCATATCTCAAAGAAATATATAATCATTTCATAATTTATATAAACAATAATTATAACCATGTTAATCAATTCATCTTTACACATAAGCTAAAGATATTCAATTATAAATTCAATGGTCATGATTATACCAGTTAACAATTTATCTTTGCACTACTGGCCAAAGAGAACACATAGTCATGATCATACCAATAATCTACCCATCTTTACACTCAAGTAAAAGAGAAATTTCATCATTAAGGTTATAAGAATGTTATATATGATAATAAAAAATAATATAATCAACATATAGATTTAATCTCAAGAGTAAGATTCATAAATCAATGATTTCATAACACCTTAATCCAAATTTTATAAATCACTTAATAATCTCATAATCTAATATTATTAATTCTACCACAATATTTTAATCATTTCTTAAACGTATAAACAATTTATTTTAATTGTTTACACTTTACAAATAAATGCATTTAATCATCCTAAAATGCCAAACTCATAAGATTTCATCACCAATAACCAAAACCCTCATCAAAAATCTGCATATACCTCATATATGATTCTCAAGCCATAAAATCATATTTTCCAATTTTCTTACTTCACATAACATATTTAATTCATTTACTCATAACTAGAACATTTTTATGAAAAATACCAAATCAGTTCTAAAAATATTTCTTTTCTGGGATTTAGCATAATATAGTCCCATATTGAACATATATTTTTCTCGGAATTTTTAAAATTCATTTATTATTTTTCACATGGCCAAAACTATCGAATATTCAGACATTTATCATAAATTGTACTTTTATCCAAAAATTCTGAAATTTACAGAGTATACTGATATTATATAGATGTACTCCCAATAAAAATTTCATCAATTTTGGAGTTAATCACAAGGAGTTATAAGCGGTTACTTTTAAAATAGTCTTTTCTCATAAAATCCATAACTCCTAATCTATACATCCAAAAATCGTCATTTTTGGACACAATCTACAAAACTCATCAAAATATCATTTCAAATTTTTCCAGAATTTTTGAAGGTTCAGAAAAATTTCGAAATTGAAAAATATAATAACCTTTACATACTAACGACAATATCCCTTACTATCCCTTACCTCAAAAGAGCAGTACTTCTGAATGAAATAACGCTGAACGAACTTGCACCGTATAGCAACACTCAAGATATCAAAATAATCATAAGAATACACTCGATAATATAGAGAGAGAAATAGAGAGAAAACTTCAGTTTCTGGTGTGATTTTCAATTCTAACCTAAGCACCCTATTTATAGGAAAATGCTTAGAACACCAAAGCAGAAAATTTAATATAATAATAATATATATATAAAATTTTCCTTAGCCCACCTTGACCATCTGAATTCAGCATCTAACATGTGCAAGTGGGGCCCACAAAAATGATAAAAACGTTTTTCTTAATAAAAATTATTAAACTTCAAAAATCAATTATTCCGGAACTTCAATAATTCATAATAAATAGCTCTTTTATCAGAAAATTCGAATCTCGCGGCTTTTTATAGGAAATTCAATTTTCTACAACTTTACAGCAAAAAGTTTTTCTAAATTCCAAACAAAAATTAACCGAAATCCACATACGGACGATTTTACAGGCTATAATCAAATTTCAGTCAAGAAATGGGGTCCACCGACACACAAAACATGTGTTAATCATTTAATGCAACAAAAATACTCTTCCTCCTCATATACTTATATATCACACATTCATTGTAAAAATATCATCATTATTATATTATAATAATATAATAAAATATTATTTTATCAGAAAAGATAAAATATCAATTTTCAACAATTGTCACTTTAAAAATTTTCTCCATCTATATCCACATAAAATGAATATTTTCCTTATCATATAAATCAATAATTAATTATTCACAAATAATATTATAGAATCACAATATTGACAACCAGGCAGTTCCCAGGAAAGAGGGGGTTTTCCAATAAGAATTTCTCTTTACTGGCGCGCAATTAGATGACCAAACCTCTCCTTGACAGAACTTTCTAGACATTGACAATAATGCTATCTAATAATATTATCCAAATAATATGAATTATTGATCCAATAATGGGAAATAATGTGCAGTGACAATTATTGAAACAACAATAATATAAAATATCAACGTAGCAATTATTGAATAAAATAAAATATTGAACAGTAATTACTGTAACAATTATTGAGTAATGCCTTCTTACGAAAAAAAATTATCATGCTTCATGAATAGTACTCGTGAATAGTAACTCATGAATAGTAACTCGTGAATAGTAACTCGTGAATAGTAACTCATGAATAGTAATTATAAAAAATTGAATACTTTTATTTCATAAAATTCGGGGTCTTACACTTTTGCTGGTGACATCCCTTTAAGGGAAGGCACCGAAGCCAGACTTTCCGTAGGGGACGTCGAGCGAGTCGGTAGCAAGTTGATAGGTATCACTGTGGGGTGCTATGGTTGGAAGTACCATGAGCGTTACAGTTGGTATCAAAGTCGTAGGTTATAAACCTTAAGTGGGAGTACCTTAGGCTATAACCTTAGAGAAGAGAGGTGAAGATAATGAAAGAATAAGCTCAAATAGAGTTTGAACAATAAGAAGTAATTTAAGAAACGTATAGAGAAAAGATTAAAACATGCGTGAGAGGATTCAAAGAAGAATCTCGCAGAGTTATGGGGTTACCCAACTCCAATACTACGAATGTAAGGAATAGACAATGTCTATAAGAAGAGATTGGTAAGGAAGTTAAGAATCAAAAAGTTATATTTAAGTATGGTACAGTTGTACTCTTTAATAGTTAATGTATAGTATCTGGGCTAAACGATTCCTTCATAGAGCGGAGGTATATACGAACTAGCAACTTGGAACCTAGTTTGTTGGTTATTTGTGGGAAACCACTCAGCGTACCATATTAAAACTGTTAGAGACTCGATGTGTACTAAGTATAGAAAATGGATACATATAATGAAAATATGGAACTCGAATGAAATGTTGAGCAATATAAATGAAGTTAGAAATTCTTAAAGGAAGAATTGTTATATAAACAAGAAAATTCAAGGAAGAATCTTGAAGAGATATAAAGATAAGAAATGGCAATAGCCAAGATAACAAATAAAGTTGTAAATGATGAAAAATGAAAGAAAGAGGATCGTAAAACAAAACGATCACAAGTTAAGAAAAGAATTTTAAGGGAGATGATTATAGAATAAGATCACGACGTGATCTGTTTAAGTTATAAAAGAAAGATGGTATGTAATGTTTGAATAATTATAGCTTGATGCTATGAAGATAATGTATTATGATTTAGTACGAGGTAAACTCACGAGAAGTTGTAGATAATGTGATGCGAGGAATTCGTATTGAGCAAGTTAAGAGCAAGTTATGAGTAAGATAGAGTTAGGTGGGGTTTCAATTGAGGACTCATGTGATGGCTAAGTTGTACAAACCTTTGTATAGGCGAGGGTTTTGTGCTTGCACTTGGTTTATCACATTGATAATCATTAGAATGTCGATGTCGCGCTATCAATGTATATGTGGTGAAAAGGTGGTTCTTTTCTTATGTGTATATTTGATAGTTAGAAACTATTAAAATTAGTCAGATATTATTAAGATTAGGTGCGGTTCTTAAAACTAATGCATATGATAAGTTCGTGACTCACAATAATATGGTATGTTTTGAACCCCTCAACGAATGGACGCCTATGGTCTGACTAGGATAAGTTCTTAAACTCATACTATTGAGGCAAGTTCCTGAACTTCCAATGTGCGGTAAGTTTGATGAACTATACTGGGGATATAGGAGGACTGTAAGTTGAAATACAAGAATATTTAGTATAAAGATTGAAATTGATGGAGAAAATTAGATATTCCAAATCTTTTAGCTTTGCTAGATTTTCAAAATTTATTGACTTCGTGCCGATGGTTATACTTTTGATTTTTGAAAAAAAAAATGTTGGGTCACACTAGTGAACCAGAGAATTTTTTTAAAACAGTGTTATTATTCGCGTATCTATGTTGTTTGTTTCGGCTAGATAAATAAAAAAAAGGATTTTTTTTTTCAAAATATTTTTTAATTATATGTATCGGGTGATATGATAAACAATGAAGTCATCAATGCAATGGAACCTGGTGTTGGATGTGATCATATGATCGTCAGCCCACTATGGTGAGATGTAGTATGACAACGTCATAATCATGACGCCATAAAAAGATTTTTGAGATTTCTTTAAGATATGAGAATATATATATATATATATATATATAAATGTATATTTCGATGATGTCTGAATTGTTGTAGAAGTCTATGCTATTTGATTCAGCTAGACGAATATTGAAAGGTGTTCATGAAATTCAAGCGTTTCTTGAGAAGTAATACGTTGTGCACAACGTAGGGGTACGATAGGTTGATCACCTAGAGTACTTGCAGAGAGTGTTTTCAGTCTGTGTGATTGCTAAACATTCTGTTAAAGATGGTTTACAGTGGTGATGCACTATTAAACCTGGAGAAGAGTTCAGGGTCCGTATAGTCTTATGACTGTTAAAGGTTCAAGTCGAGATACTTGATAACCTATGGACGTAGTTCAAGGTCTTGTGACCCCTCAGCATAATTCGAGAATATTTTATATTCTTGAGTTATTCATACTGCTTCCCAATTATTGAGCAATTGTGGAAGATTCTTGTTCTTCTGAAAGGTGAAAGTGGAAAGGATGAGAAAATTAAGCAAAACATAATAATTTCAAGAAAGAATTGAAATTCCAGAAAGAAGAGAAATGTAAAACTCTTAGAAGAGGATGGGGTGAGGAATATGGTGGTCTTAGAAAGATCTTTAGAGAAAGAATTGGTTGTAGAACCTAATGAATAAATATGTAACGCCCGAGAATTTCGAATTTTCAATGAATTAAATTTTTATTTGATTATGTAAATTAAATGAAATTAATTGATTTGTTATATGAGTAGGATGTTCGAAGGTCGTTCTATGATCTAGAACATATGGATGTGGTTAGTATTCTGGCTTTGTGCTAGAATTAATTGTTGTGAATTATCAAGACGAGAACGAAGGTTTTCTGGGATTGTTTGCGTAAAAACACTATTCATCCGATGTCGTTCGTAGCTAAGGTTTGAAATTCTGAGAAACGTGTAATGTTAGAATATGACGATATTATGGAATATCCAATAATATTTTCATTATGGCAAACGAAGTTTTCGCCTACGGACTTTAAACCTAAGGGTTTGTGAAAGAGGTTTCCGAAAGGGAAATGTAATGCGTTGTAAGACCCCAACTTTTTAATAAAAAATGAATTTTCTATAAATATTATTTTTGAATATTATGGAGTAAATTTGATATAATGTTATAGTTGTGGGTAATATTTACAAATTTTGCAAAGTATGCAAGTTGTCATATTATATTCGATTGGTTGGGAAATATTCTTTTTGTCAGGGAATATTAAATACGACAAGTACAATCATTCAGTGGACCCCTAATGTAATTATTATCGAATCGAGAAAGCGACAAAAATATTTTATGAAAATAACGGCGGAAGTTTTACCGTTAATACTGTTGAACTACCCAGTGTTAAAAGCACAGTAATACGCGTGGTTGCATAATAGCACACGGTATTGATTATTGATGCTTACGTGAGAAGTCACTCGGTTTTGTTCAATTATTGCTACACGATAATTCTTTGCGATAATATCTCACGATTTGATTCAATTATTGTCGATATTTTTATATTATTAAATCAATAATTGAGAGACATGAAAGTTATTAATATTATTATTTGCAATATTAAAGATGTCTAGAAGTTACATCGAGGAGAGGTTTGATCACCTAATCAAGGCTACTTGATAGGAGAAATCCTTATTGGAAAGCCCCCTCTTTCATGGGAACGACCTGGTCGATTAATATTGTAAATTATAATAAAGGTGATAAATGTTATTAAGGTGATTTTTATGAAGTTTTGCTTATTTTATAGACCCCCATTTATCTAATTTTCAAAATAATCGGTAGAAAATTATTTAAAGGTGGGGCCCACATGTGGGGCCCATATGTGTTGAAAAATTAATTTTGGAAATGGGGGTGGGAGAGAGTTACGTATAGGGGAGGGAGTTTATATATATAAGATTGTGATGTGTGTGTAGATATATAATATTATATGTGTGAGTGGAGAGTGGTGGGAGAAAAGAAAGAGTGAAAGTGATGTGTGTGAGTGGAAAATGGTGGGGGAAATGATGTGGCTTTATAAAAGGTAATTAGTATTATATGTATATATATATGTTTATAACATGTGTGGGTTATATATATATATATATGTATTATAATTTTGCTTTATTCTTATTGGTTGGTTGACTGACAAATTGTGTGTGTGGGTTATATATATATATATATATATATATATATATATATATATATATGTATTATAATGTTGCTTTATTCTTATTGGTTGGTTGATTGACAAATTGGGTGTGTGTGAGTTATAAAAAAAATTTCATCCGATTGCATAACTGTTACATTACACAGTGCCTTTCCATTCTCCTATAAATAGAAACGCATTCCTTCATTATTTCTTACGAATTCACTAAAACTCTAGAGAGAGAAATTATAGAAACTATAGAAAAGTATTCGCTACTTCCCTACTCTTATATCCAGCTTTTTACGGTAAAGGGTATTATTTCTTTTGTATTCATGAAGAGAACTTACATTATTCCATTATTTATTATTAGGTTGGAATAACTTGTATCTGTGAGCTACCCTATACTTGGTAAAATTCTTACATTATTCCATTCGTTATTATTACATTGGAATATCTTGTATGCATGCATTTTCTGCCGGACTGATTAAAGTCTTTATTATTACATTAGAATATCCTCATGCATCGTTTTTTTTGGGACTGATTAAAATCTTTATTATTATTCTGTTAGAATATCACATGCATGCATTTTATGCCGGACACGGTTCCGTTAATTATTATTCATTGGAATAACTTTTTGCATGCGATTCTATCGCATGCCTGGTGATTTCTTTTGTTATTCCATTCTTTATTATACTCAGTTGGTTAAAGTTTTGACTTCTATACTCCATGAAATGAGTGGAATATCCTTTATATTTGCACTTCATCCAGTATCTTTTCATGGAAATATTCTTTTGAGCATTCTTGAATTTTACTTTATAAAAGAAGTATCATGTTGACAATTTGGACGTTATTGGTTCTGGATAAATTAATTCTTGAACATGTTTTATTGAATTCTTATATCATTGTCATCATCCTCATGTTTATATTATGTTGAAAGTCATCTGTGGCCTGTAGTTCATAGATGGACTTGGTATGATTATGACCAGGGATTGTGCGGTGTAATCATGACCGTAATGTTACAAATGATGTGGAAAAAGTCCTCATTGGCCCGTAGTGCATTGATGGACAGTTGTTGGCATGATCATGGCCATTGATGAATATACAAATATTCCTGGCCTGTAGTGCAGGGGTGATTCGATGATGTGGATTATTTATTAAGTTGAGTCCCAGCGATAACAGTGATTAAAAACCTGTTAAATCATAAAAGATAGTAGATTTTATTTTCTACTTGACTCTTTTAATGGATTGCTTGATCCGCTGCAGTTAAACTTGATGTCTATTGTATTTTATCAGTTTAACATTGTTGAAGACTAATGATAATTTATTCTGCATTATCTTAGTCATAATATTTCTTACTGGGCTAGTTGAGCTCGCCCTTTCTTTCCTTTATTCTCTTGAAATGAGAATATATTTGGGGACGAGTCGGGGAGCGGAGTGATGGACCAGATGATAGTATTAGTAGTCCTCACTATTCTGTTAAATAGTGTGTCAATAAATGTAATGAGGACTTATTCTTAGAGTGGATATTGTCTAGAAGACAATATTTGTATTAATACTCACAGCTCTCTTGTTGTATATTAAAGATAGTATTTGTATTTTGTACCATGTATTTGGCGTCTCAGAATAGGTAATGTATACCGATTTTGGGGGCGTCACAGTTGGTATCAAAGCTTAGGGATATGATCCCTGGCTGAGATGTGAGACAAGAACTAGCAGGGGAAAGACGGGGAATTCTTTCGCTAGTATGACTTACCTAAGTTTATTTGGTATTTAATTGGTTGGTCAGAGTATAGGGATAATATGTGATATGTTATTTAACTCTTGTTTTGTGGCAGTATTTGAAAATGGCATCCGAGAATGTTGAGAACATCAATGGAGCACAGGAGACCGTTAAGTCTCCACAGATCAATAGTCAGGATAATGTGCATCAGGAAGGCGACAATCCTCAGGCAAACAACAACACTGACCAAATGATGAACGATGGAATGTTCAGAGGCTTTATGCAATTCATGCAACATCAGGCAAGAGCGACTCCTGTCCAAAATGCAAGTGGAAATACCGGCATCTCTCGAACGGTCACCGCTAAACAGTTCAAGGAGCTGGGACCACCGGAGTTTATTGGAGAGCCAAAACCACTTAAGGCAGAAGCATGGATAAAGCAGATCACAAAGATATTTGATGTCTTGGGATGCTCCGAGGAGCAAAAGGTTCCCTTTGCCACCTTTATGTTGCGAGGAGAGGCGATTCATTGGTGGGAATCGGTAAAGCGTACTCAACCCGCCACATCGAAGATGACTTGGGAGAAGTTCAAGAATTGTTCAACGACAAGTACTTTCCGAAAGTATTCGTCACAAGAAAGAAGTAGAATTCATCAAGTTGAGCAAAAAACAACACCAGTATCGCAATCTGAAGCCAAGTTTGCTTAGAGTTGTCCGGTTTCGTCCCATTTGGTTGATAATGAGGAAAGAATGACGCGAATGTTTTTAAGAGGTTTGAAAGCGGAGATACGTCAATATCTTATTTCTCATAAAGCGTGTTTGTATTAGGATGTTGTAAATAGGGCTCGATTATTGGAGTAGCGATAACGAGTCAACACAATTAAAAGAGAGCGGTAAACAAAATGATAATACCCGGTGAAAGTATCATCGAGCGGTGACAACAAGCATGGAGGGAATAAACAGGCCAGAAATGGTAATCACTTCGGTAGTAATCAGGGCCAAAACAATAAGAATGGACATTTCAAGAAGTGGAGACTGAACAATGATGGAAAGATGTCAGCACCAACACCCATTGTTAAGGAAGGAGAACGATCACCTATTATATGCTTCAAATGTGGAGGGGAGGGACACATCAGTCCAAACTATGCGATGCCGTCCAAAGCATGTTATAATTGTGGAAGAGAAGGTCACCTAGCCCAATTTTGTCGTTCACCGAAGACAAGTTCAGTTAGGATGGAGGCACCAAAGGCTGTCCCAGAAAAGTCAAAGTCGGTAGTGCAAGGAAGAGCGTTTGTTGTGACCTCCCAGAAAGCAAGGAACCCGAACGAGGTCATCATGGGTAAGCTTATCATAA
Organism: Panax quinquefolius; assembly: GCA_020205615.1. Classification (NCBI taxonomy): domain Eukaryota; kingdom Viridiplantae; phylum Streptophyta; class Magnoliopsida; order Apiales; family Araliaceae; genus Panax; species Panax quinquefolius. The sequence continues at coordinate 29,548,218 of CM035164.1, read as the reverse complement.
ACTCTAGCAAAGTTTATACCTTATTTGATACCGGTTCTACCCATTCTTTTATTTCTCCTACTTGTGCTCAACGTTTAAATTTGACTCCGGAGAAATTAGACTTTGACTTATCTGTGGAAACTCCGTTGGGAGAAACCTTCATTACATCCACTGTTTATAAGTCTTGTTTGGTTCAAATCGGTACCCTTACATTACCTGTCGATCTTATTTCATTAAAAATACTTGCATTTGATGTGATTCTAGGGATTGATTAGTTAACTACTCATCATGCAAAAATTGATTATTTTCGTAAGGTTGTTAGCTTTCATATTCCTAACCAACCTATTATGCGAATTCAAGCAACCAAACCATTAAAATCAATCACTATCATCTCAAGCCATAAAGCTATTCATTTATTGAAAAATGGATGTCAAGCTCTCTTAGCTCATGTCACGGATCTAAACAAAAATACGTCAGTTTTGAATGATATTTCTATTGTTAATGAATTTCCTGACGTATTCCCTGAAGAACTTACTGGCCTACCCCTAGAGTGTGAAATTGAATTTTGTATCGACCTTGAACCCGATACAAAACCCATTTCCAAAGCCCCATATCTAATGGCTCCTATTCAACTTCAGGAGTTAAAGATCCAACTGCAGGAATGAAAGTAGTATGCACACAAGCCAATCATGTTTGATGATAAAGCATATACTTTGTAACAATCTTATTCATTTATTAATAAAAAGTATTAATTATTAAAGGCTTTTAATTATCTACATGATGCTGTTTTATAATATGTGATAAACCCATAGTTTTAAGCAATGCTTTTAGAATAATGATGATGATCATTCTAATGAGATCTAAATCCTTAGAAAGCTTAAAACTAAAATAGTTCCCAATCATTGGATTACTAAATTGGGGATTAGTGAATCCGGATAGATTGGTACATACGTTGCTTGCTCGTTGGATGAGTATGATTGATCTCGTGATCATTTTGTGTGGAGACACTAAAGCAAGTATGTAGGTGCTTATTAGAGAATAAGTTCATTGAGCGTGGCTCGCTAAGGAATACCTAATGGAGTTTTATTTGCTGTCAATAGGAATTCTGTAGTGATAGTAGTCTACAAATGATCCTTGGACTTGAGATCATCATAGTATCTTGTGTATGATGAGTTATACTTTGACTTATTCCTTAAGACCCTTAGGGTATATCAAAGGGTATGCTTGGGTATAATAAGTTATACATGGAGATAATATATGATCGATAAAGAATCTACCACTTCTAATAAAGAAGAGAAATGTCTATGTGATTCGATAAATGACAACCCAAAGTAGTCCTTGGTTAAGGCGTAATGAAATTAGAAAGGAGTTTCTAATTTGCATTATTTGGAGTTGTGCATTTAAGGATCGAAATACATATAATTAAATAAAATAAGACTTGTGAAGAATTCCATGTCTTATATTTAATCGGGGGACATTGTATGGTGGAAGGATTGAATCAGACGGTAACTATTTACTCAAAGGTTCTTTTATGATTAATGTTGAAATCTATATTATCCGAAAAGTCGTTGATCATTAGGGAGGCTTATCCTATTGTAGAATAAATATTATTTATTTAAATAAATTAATTGTTTAATTTATTTATTTAAATAAGATTAGAATTATTCTAATTGATTTATTCACAATAGGTTTAATATGGAGAACCTAAAGGGTCACACTATAAAAGGAAGAATAATTATTTAAGAAGTTAATGGCATAATCGTAATAATAATATGTTAAGTATATTTAATTTAATCTATGGTGATAGAATAAATTAAATAGCTTAATATTATTATTTAATATTTTAGAAATATTAAATATAAATTAATAAGAGGAGTCTTATTAATATTATTACAATTATTATTATTTTAATTTCTAAAAGAGTTTAGGAATTAATTTAATATAAGTACTCTCATTTATTCCTAATAGGATTAGGAAGGAAAATTAGTTAAAAGAGTTTAATTAATTATCCCTAATAAGATTAGGGAGCTTAATTAATTAAAAGAATTTAATTAATTAAATAAATCCCAATTTCTTAATTGTTAAGGTGGGTTGCCCACATCTATAAATAAGAGGAGTCTTATTATGGGTGGTGGGGGTAGTTAACTTTTACAACTACGTAATAATTCCAATTAGTTGGAGAGTACGCCCTTTTTCTATAGAGATAGGAAAAACTAGGGTTTGAGCCAATACCCTTCTTCTTGAAAATTCTTTTTCCTTGGTGGATCACCTCTAGAGGCCAAACACATGGGTGGCTAACGTTGATCAAAGGAAGGAACCAAACCCGGTGGATTCAAGGAGATCGGAGGAGAAGTAGGAGGTGAACTTCGTGCACTGAGGAAGCTCGTTTCTATAAGGGTATGATTTCATAATTTCTTATTCTTCGTTTAATTAATAATTGTGCATAAAGGGTGATCGGTATATGGTTTGTAAATTTTAAACTCGATTTTTACACGCTTAGCACTTTTATGCAATTTGATTGCATACGTGAATATTACAAACTTAACGGTGGCATCGAGAGCCAAACCTTTATGCGAATTATTAATTGTTTTAATTTGATATGTATATTGATATGTGTTTAGAACAATTTAATTGGGCATAATTTTATTCAGTATAAAATTTATTAAATAAAAAAAATCAAAAATCACGATTTTCATGAAAATCGGTTTCATTGATCAAAAAAACACGTGACCCATTTTTACAAGGTAACAAGTGGTCTGCAAACACAAAAAAAAAAAAAAAAAAAAAGCGGCGATTCATATTGTTTCTACGACTTGATTCGATAATAAAAAAAAAAAAAAACAGAACTTAAATTGCTTCATGGAAATAAAGGAAATGTTGTACGCAGATTTCAAATGTTAATAGAAAATAATGGATTCAAAAGCTCGATAATATATATATATAAGTTACTACGGTTTTTTATAAATTATATATATATATATAATAGTTATATATATATATATATATATATATTATTCTTAATTATTTTATAATTAAAATAAAAAGTTTATTTTAATTTTAAAATAAAAGTTTATTTTAATATTAAAATAAAAAATGTTTATTTTAATTTTAAAATTAAATTTCATGCTTAACTAATTAGAGTTGGAATTGGATTTCAAGATAACTAATTAGAGTTGAAATTGGATTTTATTTTACAAAAATAAAGGAGTTTATTTGTGAATAGGAAGTAAATCCATCTTTCCTTAAATAAAGGAGTTTATTTAGATATGAAATAAGATTTCATATTATTCAAAATAAAAGAGTTTATTTGTGAATAGGAAAGAGAATCCATGTTTCCTTAAATAAAGGAGTTTATTTAAATATGAAATTAGATTTCATATTATTCAAAATAAAAAAAAAAGGTTTATTTGTGAATAGGAAAAAGAATTAGTCTTATATGCCAAGTATTTGGTATGGATGATAAGGTAAGTTTGTCTATGTACAAACAAAAGTATTTTCATCGATTATTCGATGGGCACGCGAGGTTGCCAAATGTTGAAGCGTAAACACGTTTAACGTAAAGAGTATTGATCAACATAGAGTCTGATAGGGTGATCACCTAGAAGTGCTCGTAAGTAAAAAGGCGGATGGATGGCCTTAGTCACAGGATGTCCTTTTCAAGTATAAAAGCGAAAAAGAGTATGTTCATGGTCTATTGATTGACATTCATCATTCCTAAGCTATTATATATACTCAAGAATTGTTGTATGAGAAGTATTAGTCAAGTATTTCATAATGCTTCGTAAATAATTGTTCAGATATGGAGATAAAGCATGTAATTGTTGATGTGATATTCATATGATTCTGTGTTAAGACTTGCAGAGCTAGTTATGCTCATTCTTGCTTGAACCATATATTTTTTAGACTAAAAGTTCTAACGAGCAATGAGAGTTCTAAGAGAGATAAAGGCAAGGCTAAGATGGACAATTAACCGTCCTGTAATAGACTAGTGTATTGTATGTAATATACTTATGAAGAACAACAAATGTATTCGGTTATGAACCTGGGAAAGGATTTATTACGAATGTAATATAAAGATAGTAATTACAATCATTTTGTTGTTGTTTCAATGGAATGTTTGTATGAAATATAGTATCGTGGAGCACCATCTGTCGGGTTGGAAGATACCCGGATTTGGGGGCGTCACAAAATAGATATTAACATAAAATCTATTTTGATAAATGGAAGGAACGAATATTAGTAAGTCAAAATTTCGAGGACGAAATTATTAGAAGAAGGGGTGAATGTAATGTCCCGAGAGTTTGATCATATAGTATATGATAATGATCCTTAGAGAAAGATAATGAACGGGTCAAAGAATATGTAATACTCAAATATAATTGAGTCTAAGTAAATGTTATGAAATAAAACTTACAAGAATTTATTATCAAGAATGGTGGGAGTATGAAATATAAAACCTATATTAACTTAATGTGTTGAAGTTATTCAATGAATAGATTTGAGAAAAATCTGAGTAAGGTTGGGTTTTGGTGATTCTGAGGACGGAATCCTTATAACGGGGGAAAGATGTGACAACCTGAATTTTTATAAGTTATTAAAATAAGAATTTAATAATTAAAATTTTTATTATGAGATGTTTTGAGTTTGAGTATGTATATATATGTGTTACATATTTTGAAATATGTGTTCTGGTGTGAAGAGAAATATATATTCATATATTGGGAAAATGAGGTTTAATAGTTAACTATTAAAGAAATTAAGTTTAAATATTTATTGAATTAAATAATTATTTTTAAATAATTTAATTATTGAAAAAAATAAATAATTTATGAAATTGTGGTATAATAATTTAGTTACATGTGTGTGGTAATTAAGTTAAAGCAAAGGTAAATTTTATTCTTTGAAGATTTAATTTAATGAATTAATTAAATTAAATGAGTTGTTTAATATTAAAGAAACAAATAAATTAAATAAAGTGATGTTTCTAATTTATTAATTAAATTAGACATATGTAATTATTTATTAATTATAAGTATAATTATAATTATTATAATTACCATTATAAGTTATTTAAATTAATTAAGCTAAAGTCATTTAAATGAACTAAAATCAAGTGTGACAAAAGTAACTATATAATATAATGCTATTAAAATAATCTAGTATGAGAGAATTTTATGTAGCCAAACACAGCCTTGTGGCTTTTGGCCTAACATAACTGATGAACGTGGGGAGTCTTCAGTTTATTTCTAAGCGTCTTTTATTTTTTTAAGCCAAGTACAGAGAGGGTTTGGAGAGAAAAAGAAACACAGAGATTTTTGAGAAGAAAGAATCATGGTCGTTTTGAGGGGTCACCATCTCTTGCTAGCCTACAACTAGGGTTTTAAAGGTATATTTTACTTCTAATGTGATGTTTTGAGTTTCCATGACCATTCTTTGTAAATGGGTAAATCATGTTGGATTGATATATATATATATATATATATGGTGTTATAATATGCTAATCGTCGTTTGTGAGGGCTATTTGATGATCAAATTCATGAGAGTTGGGTTGTAGTAAAAGATTTCAAATAAAAGTGTTTATATTATAGAATATGGCTTAGAAAGTACAAAATTTCATGGTCAAAACTTGTTGTAATCTGCGAATTGGTGATGGATTATGTTAGTATGTGAAGAAACAAAAATAACGTAGTTTAAATCGTGTCAATTGGTTAAGAAACGAAGTCGTGGCGATCGAATTCGCTAAAAGTGTAAAAATGAAGAAATTTGGAAAATTAAGGTTTTGATTCTTCAAATATGTGTATATGTAATGTTTATGTATTTGGAATGGTGTATAGCATGTTTATTGATGTTATTACATAAGTTTAGATGTTAAGTTTCATGAATTTCTGTAGGAATTGGGTTAGTTTTGGAAGTCAGGCCTGAAGTAGAGGCTGCTGCGGTTTACATGCATATCCGTGAAGGCTGTAGGTACATGACTGACTTGAAAAGCATGTCTTGGCCTGCGCCATGTTTTCTGTGGCGAGTATTGCGGTCTGTTATGGCAGAGTGCTTACGAGCCTAAGCGAGAGAAGTACATCTATTTGAGGATTGTCAAGTAAGGGTCTAATCTAGTTTAGCATGCAAGATAATGATGTAGAGACATAAGTGAAGAACTTAACCACATGTTAAGTATCAATTAAAAGAAATAACTTGAAAGTATAAAATAAAAATTAAATAATGATAGGAAGGTTAAGTTAATTAATTTAACCAACCTAATATACATCAAAAAGGATGTAGATGCAAGATTGTAAGAACTTGACTAAATGTTATGTAACCATTTGAATGAAGTAATTTAAAAGCATGAGATGGAAGTTGATTTAATTAACTTTAATGAAGATAATACATTAATATAATGTAATATCAAGCTATAACGACTTAACCAAATGCTAAGTGTCGACTAAAAGAGAAGAATAAAGAAAATTCGAGACGAAGGTTAACTAAAATAATGTTAACGAGTGACGATTAGAAGGAAATGTTTTGAAATAAAAGGATAAGATGAAGAGTCAATGCAATATAATTGATTTCATTGTGTATATGTAACTGATGCTTGTATTTATGAACTTCTAAACTATTGTAAGATAAACGTAAAGCAGTAAGCTGTAGTTGGTAAGCAATGAATCAGGCAAGTCTTTCAGTTCCTATTTGCTATGTGAACTTTATGATTAAATGTTTTAAATCTTTATTGCAAAGAGCATGATGTGTTATATATATGTTGAAAGTATGAAATGTTAAAGTCAACTTATGACTACGTTGATTGAGTAAAGCATGCTGATTGAGTAAGGAACTCAATCTTTATACTTGTTATATAAACTGTAGCTTGTATGTTATGATAGTCTAATGTTTAAGAGATATATGTTGAGCATGTTATTATATGCTACGTGTTGCATGAAAACTGTTAGATTTTGCTGGGCTGTCGAGCTCAACCTTGCAAATAACCATTTTTGCAGGTTAAGGATTGAAGATAACACTATGTGCTACTTAAATGAAGTGGATCAGAAATAATATATGAAGATGTATATTTTAGCTAAAGTTGTTATTTCCTTAAACCATGATTAATACTCATGAGATGTATTAAATGGTTTATGATGTATAGTTTTATATTGAGTTGTAAAGCTAGAGTTAGAATTATCTGATATGTAAGGGTTATCGGATTAAATTGTAGAATTTGATATGATAACAGTGATAAAGCGAATCATAAAATAAGATTGATTCAAAGACATGTAGATGATAAAAGTTTTCATTTAGGGAATTAAAGTAAAAAGACATAAAAGTTTAAATTATTCCGCATTTTATGAAGTTTAACATCGAATAAGGATGTAAAATTAGAAGGTAGATGTGTTATTAACGACCGACATTGAGAATTATATTGTATGAATTTTGGGGTTGTTACAGTGACCGTTCGAGAGCTGCCAGTGTTTCCACCTGCAATTTGAACAGGAGTCGTTCTCGCCTGATGTTGCATAAATTACATAAAGCCTCTAAACATCCCATCGTTCATCATTTGGTCGGCGTTGTTATTTTCCTGAGGATTATTGCCATCTTGATGCACATTATCCTGGGTATTGATCATTGGTGACTCAACGGTCTCATGTGCTTCATTGCTTATCTCAATATTTTCGGATGCCATTATCAAATACTGCCACAAAATAAGGTTTAATTGACATGACACATATTATCCCTATACTCTGATCGACCAATTCAATACCAAATAAACTTAGGTAGGTAATACTAGCGAAGAAATTTCCCTTCTCTCCCCTCCTAGTTCTTGTCTCACATCTCAGCCAGGGATCATATCCATAAGCTCTGATACCAACTGTGACGCCCCCAAAATAGGTATACATCACCCATTCTGAGTCGCCAAATACATGGTATAAAATTCAAATACAACTTAATTATACAATTGTCGTGTAAAATACGACAAAATATAAGCTGAGAGTTTTAATACGAATATTATCTTCTAGACAGTATTCAAACTCAAATGGAGTCCTCAATACTTTTATTATCACACTATTTCACTGAATAGTGAGGACTACTAATGCAAACATCTGGACCGTCACTCCGTTCCCCGACTAGTCCCAGCTATATTCTCATTTCCTGAAGAGAACAAAGAAAATAAAGGGTGAACTCAACTAGCCCAGTAAGAAATATTATGACTAAGATAATGCAGAATAGATTATCGTTAGCCTTCAACAGTGTTAAACTGATAAAATATAATAAACATCAAGTTTAACTGCAGCGGAATAAGCAATCCATTAGAAGAGTCAAGTAAAGCATTGTATCTACTATCTTCTATGATTTAAAAAGTTTATCATCAATTTTATCGCTGAGACTCAGCTTAATAAATAAACCACATCATCGAATCATCCCTGCACTATGGGCCAAGGATATTCATGTAATCATCAATGGTCATGATTATACCGAATAATCCCTGGTTATAATCATACCAACAACTGTCCATCAATGCACTACATGCCAATGAGGACTTTTACCACATCATTTGTAACATTACGGGTCATGATTATACCGAATGATACCTGGTCATAATCATACCAATCAATAGTACATCTATGCATGTAAGTCACATATGACTTTTATCATAATATAAGCATGAGGATGATGACAAAGATATAAGATTTCAATTAAAAGCAAGCAAAGGATAAATATTTAAAGATTTATAATTTAATTTATCCAGAATTCAATATTTTCCAAATTGTCAACATGATACTACTTTGTGGAGTAAAATTCAAGAATGATACTGTATAAAAAATGATTTGGATCGAAAAGAAATCAATTTTTGTTATGAATAGTACTCCGGGTGAATATTACCCGGGTGAATAGTATCTCGTGAATAGTACTTCGGGAATAGTACTCCGTGAATAGTATTTTGTGAATAGTACTCATGAATAGTACTTTGTGAATAGTACCTGTGAATAGTTCTTTTGTGACTAGTACCGTATAAATGAATAGTACTCATGGACAGTACTCTGGCATGAAAAACTTAAAATTTAACAAGAATGTGCAGAAAATATCATTGTGAAGTGATACTAGATGAAGCACAAATTTCAAAGATATTCTACTAATTTCACGGAGTATAGAAGCAATACTTTAACAGAATGATGGTATAATCAAGAATACGAGACGAAATAATATTACTCACATACTACAGAGTATGGAAGAAAATATTATTTCTTATGAATACTGAACAAAAATAATATCCCTTACCTCAGAAAAAGACTGGATACTGGAATAGTGAGGTAGCAGACTTCTCTTCTACTTTTTGTCTAAAGCTTCTTTCTCTATAATTGCTCTTGTGAGTCTTAGTGAATTGGTGAGAATGAAAGAAGAATGAGCTTCTATTTATAGGAAACCATAGTTTCGATAATTGCATGTTTTGGGGCTCGAAATATTACAATATAATACCTTCATCTTTTTCTTCATTTTTAATTTAGTCCTGCAAGTATTATCAAACTTGCACCACCTCCCCTAATAGTACATCATGTGAATCAATAGTACAATCATGTGAATCAATAGTTCTATACATGTGAAAAAAATAATTACAGTATAATACATTCATCTATACTTCCATTTTTAATTTAGTCATGCAAGTATTATCAATCTTGCACCACCTCCCCTAATAGTACATGTATGTGAATCAATAGTACACACATGTGAATAAATAGTTATAAGCATGTGAATTAATAGCAATTAATTGCTCATTTATCCGATTAATTACCCGATTGGTCAATATAACCTCCAGACATCCATTATTATCGAAATAGATATCGATTTCCACTAACACTAATAATCCCAACATAATAAAAATATCAATTTTATCTTTAATCAATACGAACTTATTCATCATTAGTATTATAACTCACAATATTTTACAATCAGATCATTTTCAGGAAAGAAGAGGTTTTCCGATATAGATTTCTCCCTATTGGCGCGCAATTAGGTGATCAAACCTCTCCTTGACAGAACTTTCTAGACATTGTCAATATTGCAAATAATAATATGAATAACTTTGTCGTCTCAATTATTGATTTTATAATAATAAATATTATGCAGGTGATACTGTGATAATAATTGAATCAATAATATGAGAGATATTATACAGCAATTACAATAGCAATAATTGAGTATAATGGTGACTTCTCACGTAAGCATCAATAATCAATCTGGTGTGCTACTTATGCAACCACGCGTATTCTTCGTACTTTTACCACCGGGTAGTTCAATAGTTTAACGGTAAAACTTCCGTAGTTATTTTTATAAAAAGATAATTACATCATTTTCTAACTACAATACTTCCATTGTGTGGTCCACTGATGATTGTCTTGTCGTCATTGAATATTCCCTTTAAAACGAATATTCCTCGACCAATCGAATATTATATAACCACTTGCTTACTTTGCAAAATTTGTAAATAATACCCACAACTATACCATTATATCAAATCCACACCATAATATTCAAAAATATATTTCGAGAAAAAATAATCTTTATTCATAAAAGTTGGGGTCTTATAAAAATTCTGGATTGTTACAGATGTAATAAAAGTTTCTCCTAACGGAGTCTCAACAGATAAGTCAAAGTCTAATTTCTCCGGAGTCAAATTCAAACGTTGAGCACAAGAAGGAGAGATAAAAGAATGGGTAGAACCGGTATATAGTAAGGTATAAACTTCGCAAAAGTTTATGATTAGCTTACCCGTGATCACCTCGTTCGGGTTCCTCGCGTTTAAGGTAGTCACGAAAATCGCTCTCACTTGAACCACCGATTTGACTTGTCTAGGACAGCCTTTCGTGTCATCATTACCGCTAGAATTGACTTTCGCTATAGGGCATATTACACCCTTAACTGCTTCGTCGTACTCCTGTTCCATGATCTGAATCATTAATCTTTGATCCATATCGAATTGGGGTTGACCGCAATGTACAGGGTAATTCAAAACTCGATGTTGGGTTCTCCCAATTGTTGTCCAAAAAGAGAAATACATATTGATAAGTGGTTTTATAACCACTTATTTGGATATTAACTGACTTGAATTTGTGCTTAATCTCATGTTATTGTATAGATTTTTATGCCTTTGTGCTTTGTTTTGCAGTTTTAGTATTGGAAACTTCTTTGGTGTAATTTGAGCTAAGTTGTGTTCAAAGCTATGATGGATTGATGATGGAAAAGAAATAGAGTTAAGCATGTTTCCAAATGTTGGAATGAAGTCTTGGAGTGAAGTACTTTGAGTCTAAAAGGTAGCGAAGAAGGTTATTGAGAACAAAGACAGCCTAGGCGATGCATGGCGCTACTGCGCTGACTTGGCTTTATGACACTGACACGCATTGCACTGCACAGACAGGTCGCCCACATCCAAAGACAACAATTATTACGCCCCTATCGCAAGGCTATTCATGTGCAAATTGCAATGCAGATCTTAAAAATCAGTTGACTTTTACTTGAGCGATCTAACAGGGTGATGGCTTGGAGAGGAATACTACGACTAAAACTCTTAATATATTAGGCTGCTTATCAGTATGAAAAATGTATTCCATCCCTTGGGGGGATGAAGGAACTATTATTGCTTTCTCTCTTTGATTTTCAATAATAGAGTAGAGTAGATTAGTGTAGATATTTTCTTTAGATTTGATTAGTTTGGAGACTTGAAGCAATTGGGTAGCATTGGAGATTCAATCTTGGATCAGGAGAACAGATTATAATTCTCCACTCTTCCTCTCTCTTTAAGTCTTAATTGTATCTCATTATGTGCCTTCAATATGTGGATGATAGCATTAATTCAATTATGATTTAAATTTTATTCTGAGATTGCAATGAAGTCTATGGATTAGTTAAATCTGATATATTTCGTTGTTAGTCTTATTGATTACTATGGGTTTGTCTATTAAGATTCACGCTTACTTGCTTAATTGATTGACCATCAATTTACTGTGATAATCCATATGGACTTGAGAAACGAAGTATGGGTCTAGATCTGATCTTATTAGCTTTTGATTGTATATTCTACATTGTGTTGGGATGTATGATTCGTGCTTAGAATAGACATATACCAAAGCACCATTCGTAGTCAATTAAGAATTTGGGATTAAACCTTAATTATTTGTAAATCACATAGACATATAGTGGTTTAGGTAATGTGGGTGTTCATGTGTATTCTCTCAATTGTGGATTATATGTGATATGGGTATGGTTCATTGAGAGATGGCTATACTTTACTTTCGTGTTCTCAACTAACAATCCGGTACAATTAGTTTGGTTTAACATGAAGTGTATGGTTTTGAATGAGTCAATAGATGAAATTGTTATCTCAGGTCTTCATTATCTAGTCTCACTCTAGGAATAGTTAGGTTTTTTTAATTTCATAGTTTAAATATAAAAATTAAAGCATTCGTTTAAATAAGACTGAATTGGTTATGGGCTAGTGCTTGGTGAACTTTATTAGTTAATTCTCCATGGGAACGATACTTTACTTACTCTCTATTACTTGTTGACCGTGTATACTTTCACGCATATATTGATCGGTAAAATGACCAACACATATCATCTATTTTAGCCTTTTTGGATCGAACTTCTCTTTCCACAATATTAACGCGTCGTGCGACTTTTACCCATGCATCCTTTATTCTCACTCGTTCAGTTGTTTCTTCTTTCAGCTGATCCTTGACATTTGAATTCTTAGATTCCAACTTTATCATCTTATACTCTGCCAAAGAGTGCTTCTGTTCAATCATCACATATCGGGTAACACAAGCTTGATTTGTTGCATCTTTTTTCTCCATGACCGCATGTCGTTCTTCAGCCTGCTCTTCGAACTCATGAATACGATTTTGCAATTCTACATTTAGATCATAAAGTTCTCCTAATAAATCCTCCTTATGTTCCTCTTCTTCCTCACTCTCAGCTGCTACCTCTGCGACTAAATCGGGTGCAACTATTAATTCTTCACTCACCACATGGATATCTCTAATTTCTTCTTCGCCTGACATCACATTATCCTGGTTGGTGATTAGAGGTGTCTCAACGGTCTCATTCACTCCATTGTTAACATTTTCAGCTATCATTCTTAAATACTGCCATAAAACAAGGGTTAATTAAAGAAATTAACATTCCACATATTATCCCTATATTCTAACCGACCAATTAAATACCAAATAAGCTTAGGTAGGACACACTAGCGAAAGATTTTCTCGTCTTTCCTCGATCTCCGCCAGAGACCATATCCCTAAGCTTTAATACCAACTATGACACCCCCAAAATATGTCCACATAACCCATTCCGAGTCACCAAATACATGGTACAAAAAATAACTACAACTTCATTATTACAATTGTCATGTAAAATACGACAACACATATGCTGTGAGTTTAAATACAAATATTGTCTTCTAAATAATATCCAAACTCAAATAAGTCATCATTACAATTATAGATACACTATTTTACAAAATAGTGAGAACTACTAAAACAACTGTCTGGACCCATCACTCCACACCCTGACTAGTTCCCGTTATATTCTCGCATCCTGGGAAGAAAATGGAACAAAAAGGAAAATGGTGAGCTCAACTAGCCCAGTAAAGAATATTATGACTAAGATAATGTAGAACAAATTATCGTTAGTCTTCAATAAATTAGATAAAATATAATGGACAACAAGTTTTAGATCAATATTCGCAGTGGAAATAACAATTCATTAGAAGAGTTAAGTACAGAATGAATTCTACTATCTTCTATGATTTAAAAGTCCATCATCAATATTTTATCCCTGTAACATCAATCAATATACATCTTGAACCAAATATTCATCTTTGCACTACGGGCCAAATATATTTATTTATATCACCAATTGGTCATGTTCATCTCAACACCTGTCCATCTTTGCACTACGGGCCAAAAATATTCATCAGGTAATCATTCATCTTTGCACTACAGGCCAAAGATATTCATCAAGTAACACCATTTAAGACTGAGGATGATAAAAAAAATATCTTAAAGAAACGAATCCAATGAGATAAAAGGACAAAGATTAGGAATTTGTACTTTAGTTCATCCAAGTTCAAAAATACTCCATAATAATCAATTATGGAGCAAAATTCAAGAATGAAGATCAAAATATGGATACAATCAAAGATAGTAACCATAATAGATAAACCTGGAAAATGGGCCTAAAGCCCACGGGCCGGTCCGCCCGTCAAAACCCGGGCTTTGGGCCGCATTTTTTAAGCCCACAAAAATTCGGGCCTTTTTTGCCAGGCCCGCATAAGGCCCAGCCCGACCCATTTGGGCTAAGCCAAAAAAAAGCCCAAAAAATAGACATAAAACGCCTTCGGCCCGGCCCGCCCGCCAAAACCCGGGCTTTGGGCTTACATTTTTTTGCCCACCAAAACCTGGGCCGTTTTTGCCCTGCCCGACCCGGCCCGCTTGCCAGGTCTAATAATAGACAACTTGGACAAAGAAAAGAAAAGAAAATTTAAATTTTTTGTGAATAGTCAGTATCGTGAATAATTAGTGTCGATCGTGAATAAGTAACCAAACAAAAAGGATACAATTTCATAAGAAAAATCATACTTTCGTGAATAAGACTCGTGAATAATCTCAGTATTCATGAATAAGTCAGATATCGTGAATATTACCGTATACGTGAATAGTAACCTCGACATAAAAAGGTAAAAAATTCATAATAAAATTCATACAAATATTTTGGTATAATGATATTGAAAGAAATAGCATCATTTACAAAGAAAATAACATCCCTTACCTCAAAAGAACAGTACTTATGACTGGAATATTGGATATAATGTTAAAGGAAACTTGCACTGAATAACAACTCTCTAAGTATCTAAATACTCACAAAAATACGCTCGATATTATAGAGAGAGAAAACTTCAGCTTCTGGTGTGATTTTCAATTCTAACCTAAGCACCCTATTTATAGAAAAATGTTAGAACGCCAAAACAGACTCAACCTGCTACCTGATGGCTTTACGACCTGCTGCTATTCACGCACACCACCATTGAAAAAAAATCTCAGCACACCAACAAGGACAAGAGTAGGGCCCACCCATTCTAGAAAATTTCCAAAAATGTTTTAAATTTAAATAATATTCAGAAACTTCAATAATTCATAATAAATAGCCATTTTATCCAAAAAAATACGAATTTTACATTCATTTCATAGGAAATTTAATTCTCTACAACTTTGTAGAAGAATTTTTTTTCCAAATTCCAAATAGAAAATGACAGAAATCCACATACGGATGATTTTTAATACATCCATTCCGACAAAATACTAATAAAACTCCTCACTATTAATTCCTTCATTTATATCCACATAAAAATAATTTCCTTATCATATAAATTAATAATTATTTATTCACAAATAATATTACAGAATCACACCAGGTCGTTCCCAGGAAAGCGGGGGCTTTCCGATAAGGATTTCTCCTTACTGGCGCGCAATTAGGTGATCAAACCCCTTTCCTAGACAAAACTTCCTTAAATATTGCCAATAATGATATCTAATAATATTATTCAAATAATATGAATTATTGATCTGATAATGAGAAATACTGTGCAATGACAATTATTGAATTAACAATAATATAAAATATCAACGTAGTAATTATTGAATCAATAAAATAAAATATTGAACATTAATTACTGTAGCAATTATTAAGTAGTGCCTTCTTGCATAAGAATCAATAATCCAAAAATATTGTGCAATCTGGTGTAGCTTCTTTGTGCAAACCAATGTATTCATCGTATTTTAACCCTTTGGGTATTTTAACGGTGTTACTTGATAAAAACTACTGTTATTATTTTAGAAAACTCATTCTTGTCGTTTTCTTCATCCGACGATTTTTGGTTATGGGGCTCACAAATGGTTGCGCCATCGTACAAATATTCCCCGACAACAAGAATATTCCACGACCAAACGAATATTCCCCGACAACAATTAAAATTTTATAATCACTTGCTTATTTTGCAAAAATTGCACATTTCACCCATAACCAAAGCATTATATCAAATTAACACCTTATTATTCAAAATAATAATTAGAGGAAATTCAATTTTATTTATAAAAAGTTGGGGTATTACATAATGTATATGTGTTATATAAGAATATAGTGTAATAATGTATACATGTTGATGTATTAGATCTACAAAGTGCAAAAAACTATTATAGACTAATATGGGTCAAAACTAGTTAAACCAGATCCAACCCATATTTGTAATAATAATATGGGTCCAAAACCAAACCAATCCATCACCTAAAAACTAGTTAACCAACCCAATAGATCCAAGTGGTTTGGTTAACTATATGGTTTTCAACTTAAATTGTCAAGTCTATATAAGGACAACAATTTCAAGTATATATAGAAAAGCAACAAATTGATCAAGTCCAAGTGTTGAAACTTTGAGTTCATACAAGCTCTACTCTACGATTCAAAGAAACAAATTTTACTACCAAGTCATTTGAAGAGAAACCTAAAGCAACTTAGTAGCACCTCTGATAGACTCCACGACATGTTTGCATGAGTTGGTCGTCACCCGGATCGTTTCTAGCCCAGTTGATAAAGTGGAACTCTCTCAACACCTCAACCCAACGTCTATATTGAGACGAGAACCTTGGTACAATCGATCAAGTAATGAAATCTGCGTTGAATGAAACACCAATGACGCCTAAACCCCTTGTTTATATTGAAATAGGAACCTTGGCACAATAGACGATTGATGCGGTAGAAGACACCACACACAACCATGTATTATTGTATGATAAGTCAAATTGAATATCAAAGAATTAACTATGAAAAATACTTTGGAATTCTTCAAAGAACCAAAAGTAGAGAATAATCTCACAAGTAATTAAAATCTGAATAATATTGAATGAATAATAATGTGTTACATCCATGAGTCTTAAATAATAGTAATTGAAACCTTAGGAATCCTAAAAGGATCAACAATCAAATATGGAATCAAAATATACCCTAATATCCTAGTTATAATAGAATACTAATAATAAACCAGAAATATAGAGTTTTGGAAACAAATCCACGCTCAAAAACCATCAAAACGAGTCTGCCTCGAAAAACGCGCTAACTAATTCTGGGCATGGCTGTTGGGGCGACAAAATTTGGCCTATAAAGCCCGCTGGAGCGGGTGTTGACAGAGGACTCAGCGCCGGGGCGACATTTTTGGCTTGTAATTCCCGCCGGGGCGGGTGTGCTGATTTCCTAAACTTGTAGCCTCTTTTTCCAGACTTGCATTGGATTGTTCTAGAATGCAACCTTGGACCATATTGATGTACTTGGGCATATTCTCATCCTCTTTGGACCAAGTTGACATGTTATTTTCAATCCACATTGCTTGTACCAAAGCCATAAGCCCTTCTTTGAACCTTTTAGCTCGTCCTCTCGTCACAGGTCCAACTGGTACTTGCATCGGGTTCGATTCAAGGACTTCATTTGCATCCAAGCTATTCATGTCCTCATCAACCTCAAATCAAACATCTTTTTTTAGTGATTGATAAGATCTTTAGTGATCTCTTGTAATCCAAGTCTGTGTGACTTAAACGATTATGTGTGAATCAATTGTATAAAAGTTCTTAGTGAACTGTAATCATGATGATTACCCTCCTTAGTGAAATATCCTTACTCGCAGAGTAGAAGAGATAATTATGAGACTTTTGTGCTAAGAACATCTTAAAATCCCCATGTTCCTTACTTTTTGCACTTTACATTCTGTTACTGTATATTTTATTTCTGTGACTTATTTCTACATTTGTTCACTAAATTTAAAACTGTGTTTTTTGATAATTTTTAAAAGGTTTTAAAAAATATAATTTTGTTGTACTCAATCAATTAATTAACTTGTTTAATTGATATGATAATATATATATATATATATATATATATATATATTTATATTTAAATGATCTATTCAACTTCTAGACCTCTTTGTGCTTTTTGAAAATACATAATCATTGTAATATTCGGCAACATGATATTCGATAGAGATATAGGTAGATAGATTGATCTATTAAAATTTCATCCTACTTTATATTATATAATCATAAAAATATAAGTTTATATTTATTTTGTTAAAAATGATATCTCTAACTTTAAAACAAAGTAACTATTAATTTAACTTGAAGTACTCCCACTTTTTAAAATGTTAGATCAAATTTTACTTTCAAATTAATTTGAGATTTTTTCACATTTAAAATTAATATATTTCATAACTTTTGAAAAGAATTAATTAATAATATTTTTAAATAATTATACTTTTTTATTACAATTATATGGTCTAAATTTAAATTCATTCATATAAATTTGAATTATAAATTTCTTAAATTCACTTTTCGAATTTTGATGATATAATTCAAAATTTCTTAAATTAACTTTTCAAATTTGATGAACTATATAGCCCTTCTCTTCTCGTCAAAGAACTCTATTTCTTTCGGTAGCTTCTCTCTACTCTCTTTCTAACATTTCTTTCTCGCATCTCTCTACGGTAACCCTAGGATCCTCAATTTCCCTCTTTTGTCTATCAGCCCTAATTCTTATTATTGTACTCATAGGTATGTGTTTTACTCTGCTAATTTCAAATCATTTCAGAATTGTAAGCTATTTTTGTTTGTTTTATGATTTTTGTCCCTTTTTAAGTGAGGGTTTGGGTATTAAAGGGGAAGAATTGAAGATGGCAGAGAAAGAAACTATTGAATCTCAGATAAAGAGTACTATGGTGTCTCGTATTCAGCATTTCCGTGAACAATCAGAGTACGTGGATAAAATTTATGTCTATAAAAGTTTATGTTTCCAATTTTATGTTCGCACCTTGGACTTGTTTAATTTTTTTTATGAGTTTGTCTATGAGAGAGAGTTAGCTTTAAGATTAGAGCAGAATTTCGAGATAGATATGAAGCTGAATTGTTTTTGCAAGAAATTCATGAATTCAGTATGTTCGTGTATATGCATAGGTGAGCCACTTTTATGCTCAGGACAGTATCAAGACATGTAATTAATGTACTTTGGAGATAGATACTACTATACTAGTGTATTGACAAATAAAAATAAGAATAAGTGAAGGACATATTCAGGACTTAATGATTGAAAAAACTAGGTCTGGCAAAGGGGTAAGTATGGTCTGGGCTCTGGGGGATCCTGCCAACGTGTTTTGTTCTCTTCTCACATAACACATTATGTCCCATACTTGCCCATACTTGTCCCGCCCCCCACTAAAACCCCAAATTCTTCCCTTTCCCCAATATTAAATTTATCATAATTCTTTATATTACTTTTATCATCTAGGTCAATTCAAAGTCAAACAGTATGCAACATTTTCATTACTAGCAACACCTTGTACTATAAATGTTAAAATTTTAATAAAATAACCTAGATGGGTATATAATCATATATACACAATAGACTAATTTTCAAAACAATTTTATACATATATATATATATATATATATATAAATATGTGACTGGGTCTGGGGTCGGGGGTGGGGGAGGCTATATCCCATACCCAATGTTTAAAAAATCGGGTCCCATTACTGTCGAGATCGGTTGGGTGCTGTAGGGTTCAGGCAAAATTGCTAGACCTAGAGAAACCATTGAACTCGAATCAAGCTATTAAAAAATATACAAACTATTTGTTTTTTACACCAAAACCATTGAAGTTTAATGGTTTTGGTGCAAAAAATAGATTGTATGTTTTTTTGGTAGCTTGACAAGAGTTCAATGGTGTTTTTGGTCATTGAGTCGCGTTTTAGAGAACTATTTATATTTTGCCTTTTTGTGAGATAGGATAATTTTTCTTGCTTCTCTATGGGCTTCTGCCGTGGGTGTATTTAAGGGGCATTTTTGTGTCTAATCTCTGGTGTTGGAAAGCTGCATTTATTCTGGGTGTTCTCTTTCATGTGTACTTGTACTTGGCTCCCGTCTGTTTGTATTTTCTCTATTCTTTTGATGAAATTACTTTTTTCTATCTAAAAGAAAACCATATCTCAGTATATTAGTGCATCAACATTGAGACACCACACACATAACCTGTCACCATTGACAGCAGAGAGCAATTTAGTCTAATTTTTTAAGTGTTTTTGTCTCCATCTTTAAGTTTATAACCTTGGCAAAACACTGATGGTAAAGCATTTCCTGATCTTCTTCAGTAGCTTTCTTGTAAAGAAAATAAATCATTCACTATTATTTCCTCTGCTAATAAGTACCAATCAAACTCAACTTCTATTGTTCCTCTGAATATCATCGTATTGTCGTCGAAGAACTTCATAGTTTTTCATTCCTCCCCTATATACACTCATTATCGTTCTCCTCAATTCTGCCAATCCCATAACTTACTTCTTTTCCCTCCCGAACCTATTCTCAAATTGTTCAATGTGTACCTCACTTCCTTGAGCTTCTATACTATCAATACTGTCCAAAACCGTTAGCTTTCTATTATCTTACCAGCCACCTTTTTCCTGTGTTGCTTGGACTCTTCTATAATCTAGAAGTACCCATGTCGACACGACACGGAAACGGTGAGGGTGTCAACACGACAATTTGGTAAAAAATGAACCAAAATGTTCTAAAAATAGGTGTGTCCATGTTGTGTCGTGTCCTTTTAAGGATCCTTCAAAGGGTTGCCGAGTCCGTGTAACATAGCCTTTTTCCTGATATTTATTCTTTTGGCTTGCTGAGCTTCTTAGGAAGGATGCTACTTTCCTACTTTCCGATCTGTACATTACAGTTAGTTAAGAGAATGCTCCTTCAATTGTTATAATAATAAAATATATTAAACATGAAGGGCTTAGGCTATCTTATCAAAATACTAAATAGAAGAATGAGTTACTTAAATTATTTATGCTTTTCACTTGTAAACTAAATATAAGATAAACTATTGACCGTGTTGATGTCATCTTTGTGCACTCTTGTTCAAGTTGTACTTACTGAAAAAGTTGAGTGGCTGTAATCATGTGAGCATATGTATCAGCTGGGTTTCATAATTCCACAAATGTTTTCATTATCGCTTAATGAAAGAAATTAATTATATTTGCAAGAATTTTTGTGCAAAGTTTCTCCAAAGCAATTGTGCGTTAATGGTGGTTCCAATAATCACCTAGACTGACAATGTCTTTCTATAGGGGAAGGTAGTTATGCTGTTTATTATTATTACTTTTATTATGTGTGTGTGTGAGTGTAACAATATATACTAAACAGCACGAAGGTGGCACAATATTTTATTCACAAGGTCTACCATAATGGGCAAATAAAAAACTACACTAGATACAAATTAAAAGCGATTTCAAGAAGATATTCTTTCAGGTAAATCACCATATCTGACAGCAATACCTTATTTTAACAATCCAATAATCTCCAAGCATTACTTGATCCATGAGCATAGAGATACCTCCACAAGAACTTGAAGGCTTCAAAGCTCCCCAATGGTGGTACCTGTAATTTCTGTTGTTTACTCCATCTGTTATTCTTGCTTGGAAGTATGTTCCACTCTCTTATCTCTCTCTCCTCTTTAACTCCCATTCTCTCATCGCATGGATGTCCTGAGACCTAAGAGTAGGGAGAGGTCATAATAAGCGTGTCACTAACCCCGAAAGTGGTGGTTTTATTTCTGTCATTCCTTTGACTGATTTTCTTGCTTGGTAGTATTTTGCATATTCACTTTGCATGCGTGTTTGTTGGCAAATCTAGTTTCTTATATCTTGCTTTTGAGAAAGCCTTCATCATCTAGTGTCTTCTTAACTTTCTTGCAACTACTTCCTCCCCAATCATTTTCACAGAAAAGTAACTGCCTTTATTTGATGCAATATCTTTTTATAGTCTTTTAGCATATGTTCTGCATGTGCTAAAAGTCTATGTAAAGATTTGTACATAATATCGAGGCAAAAATCTTTATATAGTTTTTATTTGACTTGTATATAAAATCCTATGTTCTGCATGCCCTTTTAAATGATATTGGTACTCATATTTTTGAGAAAATTTGTTTGGAACTGCTTACTGAAATCTTAGATTAGTTTTTTTAACTAAAAGACAATATCTAAGTTTACATATCATCATGTCATTCTTTTTATGTGTGTTCACAGCTTGATCTGTTCTTGTTAATTCTATATAGTACTTACATTTTAAGGAGAATTAATGAAGTTAATGAAGGCTATAGTACTTAACCATTCATTTACATATATTGTGTGTTGTTTTTAACTGCAGTTCTTTGACTTTTGAGGGTGTCCGGAGACTATTGGAGAAGGACCTGGGCTTAGATAAATATGCATTAGATGTGCATAAGAGATTTATTAAGCAATTGTTGTCAAAGGTACCTCTTCTAAATTAAGAATCTCTGGTCTGCATAAAGTGTATATGAGATATTCTACTTGGGGTAGACATAAACATAAGGTTTTCCTCATTATTTTGTATTATAATCATTCTATCTTGTAAGGTTGAAGGATTTGTCTGCATAGCTTAAACGTTGTCAGATAAATTCTTCTTGTCAAAATTATGTGATTGTCTGGAAAAGTGTGACAAAATTGTACATTTATAAAATATATGAGTATGTTTACTTAAAATTCTGTTTATAAGATCCAAATTCATCAACTCACAAGTTTACAAATTAAAATTCAATTTTTTAAATACTAAATTTAAGATAACAATAAGTCTAGCAGTCCCACGTCCGTAGCAAGAGAGGTTTTTAAATATATAAAATGTCTAAATTTCTCCTTGCCTTTTGATCTTACACATTCCCCTAACCTTCCTTTAAAAGTCCTTTATGGGTTGCAAGTGGGATATGTTGCTAGAATAGAAGACTTGTAACCTTCCCTAATGATGGGGACTCAAGTCGAGGACAACAGAGAGATTTTTTATATTTATTATTTGGAGTTTTTATTATGTTTAATACAAAAGTAGTTGATGTGATTTATGTATTTTATTTATTAGTGGGGATTTAGGGATATTAATTAGTAATTTTTAATGTTTAGTAAGTGTATCTTAATCTTTTAGTACTTTTATTATTCTTCACAAGTCATTGAGACTACATAATATTGATATTGAAATTGATTATTTCATTTATACCATGGAGGTATCCTACCGTAGAGGTATTTTATTCATCTTGGTGTCGATATGTGGAGTGGATACACTTGAGAGATTCTAGTGGTTTAAACGTAGAGTTTAAATCCTAGTTTATTTTTCGTTAATTCTTCATCCCAAATATGTCCTACATTTTGGTATCAAAACTTAAGGTTTCTCCATTATTTTTTCAATTTTTGGGAGATCTTGGGTTTAAAAAAAAAGAAAAGAAAAAGGTTGGAAGTACTTTTCACGTGACGGAGCACTGTTCATCGACGTAGTTACTGTTCATTGCCGGAGTTACTATTCATCGCCGGAGTTGCTATTCATCGCGGTCGTTCATTGAAAAAAATAAAAGGGAAGAGGAGAAGAAGGCTGCTCTGCGTTGTTGCGTTGTTGCTACTGCTGCTGCTATTATCTAGGGAACAAGAGTAACCTTGATCTCTAACTCTCTAACTTATAAATATTGTCAAAATTACAGTTTATATATCCCATGGTTTTCATAACTTTTTAATTTTAACCCCATAGTTTACACACTTTTCACTTATACCCTTTCATCTTTTTTAAATCAGCCCTACACTTTCTAAATTCCTATTTTAGCCCCTATTTTTTATTTTATTTTCAGTTAGGCCCTTAAGTTATAATTTTTTTTTTACTTTATTTATTTATTATTTTATAACCCATTGTCTCAAACATCTAATGCCTCAAACCACTAAAGAATTGATTGCCGATGCAAAAGAGTATATTTGGTTTCTTGCCAGTGAAAGTAATTGAATATACTACCTTATTAATACATGTGGTCATAGATATTTGAAACACAAGGAGGAAGAGCTTAAATGGGATATGGCTGATGCACAAAATTACCTTGGAAAATTGGAACGTCGATATCAAGATGAACAAAAGAAAGTTGAAGCAAGGAAACGTCAACAAGCTGAAGCAAGGAAACGTCAACAAGTTAAAGCAAGAGAACTTGAAAAGGCTACACAAAGAGTGATTTCTATATATTCTTCTATAAAAGATGACATATCTTTATTAAAAGATGACACATCTTCAAACAGAGCAAGAGAAAGAAAAAGAGGATGTTTTAAATTTTGGGGTTACAGACAGTTGTGACGTGTCCATAGAAATTCTTGAAGTTCCAAAAGTTGAACCAGAGATTATATATGAGGAACAAATTGAGGAAACATTTAAAGTTGCTTTGGAGTTGTTTGTTACCGAGGAAATGACGATTCGAGAAGTTGATCCAGCCAAAGTTGACATTGTTGACTTCGTTATTCCAGAAAGCTTATTTTCAGCACCTTTGAATACGAAAGCGATGCTCTCATCAATTCTCTTTCCAATTTTTTTTGAGCCTTACCTCGTGATGATGTTTGTCAAATGTGTTCCAAAACGTTCTTCCGTTGCACAGGAATTCATTGCCTATTCTTTCATATTATAGAACTCGAGGTTGAGTTTTCTCCAACAAGAGGAGAGTGATGGGGACTCCAAGTCAAGGTCAATGAAGAGATTTTTTATATTTATTATTTGGAGTTTTTATTATGTTTAATACAAAAGCAGTTGATGTGATTTATGTATTTTATTTATTAATAGGGATTTAGGGATATTAATTAGTAATTTTTAATGTTTAGTAAGGGTATCTTAGTCTTTTAGTACTTATATTATTCTTCAAGTAACATTAGGGTTTTGAGTCTCTTTAAATAGTGATGTAATCCTCACAAGTCATTGAGACTACATAATATTGATATTGAAATTGATTATTTCATTCATACCATAGAGGTATCCTACCGTAGAGGTATTTTATCTATCTTGGTGCTGATACGTGGAGTGTATACACTTGAGAGATTCTAACGGTTTAAACATGGAGTTTAAATCCTAGTTTATTTCGTTAATTCTTCATCTCAAATCTGTCCTACATCCCCTAACATTCCTGATGAAGTGCTTTATGTAATTATGTGCATGTAAAGAAAATGTAGTTTGTAATGATCAAGGCATTTGGAAAATACTAGATGAAAAAGAAATTACAATGTCATAAAGTCTAATTTGTCTTCCTGTTTTTTTGTATACTCTGCATTTGCATAAGTGACATCTGATTTTGATGCCTCTGTGATTAATATACTTATCAAAAATGAAAAAGAAATCACGTTCTATGATTTATCTGAAAATACCACTAAGGCTCTTATTGAAGCATGAATTAAGATATTGGCTTATGAAAAGGTGTTTTGACCATGTTGGTGAAGTTTGAAAAACTCATATTGTGACTCAGCAAAAAGACAAATGAGTACAAGTCTCCAGAGAGATGGGGGTCTGAATGATTTGTCTACCTTCTTTTTTTCCAACTTATGTTGTTCATGTATTTCTCTTGGTCTCTTTCTGAATGATTTGTCTACCTTCTTTTTTTCCTACTTATGTTGTTCATGTATAGTTTACACAACAAATGTCATTAATTTTTTTTTCAGTAAGTGCTTCTTTTTGTCTTCAATTTCCAGTGTTGTTTACATACAATACTTTGAAATTTTAGTGTATTTTTCGAATGTGTTGGGACCAAATATTGGTGTATATCTAGAATGATCTATAAATTTGATTCAAGTGCAAAGTAGCACTTGTAGGTAGTACTTATGATGCAGTACAATTTTTTTTAAGGGTTTGGTCTTGGGCTGGTAAATGGGAAAGAAGAATCAGAAAATATGAGAAGAGGGATTCTTGAAGGCCAAAATGGCATAAAGCTTAATCTCAAATCAATGTAGTCAAATATTGAATTCCAACAATGGATTATGTTAGATTCATGAAATGGGCACAAAGTCTAGTATATAAAGACATCAAGCTCTCTAACTCAAAACCAATTGGCTATGAGAAGAGTTTACCCAAGTCATTATATACCAGACATATTTTCAAGGTATTCAATGTGGGACAAGATATATACTAGCACTCCCCCTCACGTGTAACCCGGTGTATTAAGGGTTCCATGTGGACCTGATGAATATGAAGACCCACATAAAATAAGTAAGCCCAAAAGAAGCTAGTCACAAGACAAGCCTAGAAAAAATCTAGTAAACCACGGGCAACAACTATTGGCCCAATTGATAAATAGTACTAGTTTAGAAATGGGTAATTTTGACCGTTAAGAAATAGATTGCAAGTGGGTAAGAATGAAGGCTAAGAAGAGTATTTAATTAGGCCCAAGGATAGCCCGCTCTGATATCATGTTAGATTCATATCATATTATTTATAATTGATTTTACAATCAATTATAGTCAAGAGCTACAATCTAGGACTAGAATAAAGGCTACAATCAAGCTATGTAATTAGAGAGCCGTACACCAACTATAATTACCTGTAATTAGAGAACTTCCTATATTTACAATTCTTATAGCTGTAATTAGGGAGGGAACTTCCTATATTTACAAGTCTAACACTCCAACTTGCATAGATATCTCACATGCATAACTTGAAACACAAAGGGATGAAATATCTTACTACTGACCTTTAGTCAAGATGTTAGCAAGTTGATTTTCAGTTTTGACAAAAGGTATACAAATGAGACTAGTCTCCTTGATGAAATATCTGTCAATCTCGATGTGCATTGTTTTGTCATGTTGTACTGGGTCACTTGCAATAGTAATGACTGCCTTATTATCACAGAACAATCTCATAGGCTCATTAGTTACTATCCCCAAATCTTCTAGTAATGTGTGGAGCCACACTAGTTCATACACACCCAATGCAATAGTTCTATACTTCGCTTCAACACTTGGTCTAACCACAAATGACTGTTTTTTATTGTGCCAAAGGACAAGATTGCCACCAACAAATGAGCAACAACCCGATGTGGAACGACGGTCTTCTATGGAAACAACCCAATCTGCAGAAGGCTTCAATCTTCATGTGTCTGTGGTTTGAAAACAATATACCTTTTCTAGGAGCAGATTTCAGATATCTCAAGATTCTATAGACAACATCCATGTGACAAAATTGCAGATCATACATATATTGACTCACTACTCGCACAACATAAGAAATATCTGGACTAGTGAGAGAGATCAATCGACCCACTAAGCGCCGATATCTCCCCTTATCAACAGTAGGTCCAATAGCCCCAGATAGGTGATGATTGACCTCAATAGGAGTCAACAGATTTATACATGCCTGTTTCTGTCAATAAATCAAGAACATACTTACGTTGTGATAAAAAATGCCACGGAAAGATCTTGCTTCTATCTTAAGAAAATATTTCAGAGAACCAAGGTCATTGATCTCAAATTCACTTACAAGTCTTTCTTTGAGATTGGTTATCTTTTCTTCATTGTTTTCAATCACCACAATGTCGTCAACATAAACAATGAGAATGGTAATCTTACCATTTATTCGTTTGACAAACACATATTATGATCCACCTGACTTTGCTTGTACCCGAATCTCATCATCGCTTTATAGAATTTGTCAAACTAGGCTCTAGGGGACTGCTTCAACCCATACAAGGCCTTTTGTAACTTGTAGACTTTCCCTTTTGTTTCAGATGAAGAAAAACCCGGAGGGATTTCCATTTATACTTCTTCTTCAAGCTGGCCATGAAGAAATGCATTCTTCACGTCAAGTTGTTGAAGGTTTCATTCGAAATTTGTTGCACAAGAGATAATGGTTCGGACAGAGATCATCTTTGCTACTGGGGCAAATGTTTCTTGATAATCAATTCCATGAGTCTGAGTCCTTTTAGAATAAGTCTGGCTTGAGTCTCTCAACTGACCCACTGTATATATCCATTTGCACCCAACTGGTTTTTTCCCAAAGAGAAGAGGAACTAACTCCCATGTGTCATTCTTTTTTAAGGTATTCATTTCTTCAATCCCCTTTTCCATTTTTCATCTTTTATTGCTTCTCTCCACCCCTGAGGAACATATACAGAGACACAGGAGATAAAGGAACAATAGGAAGAAGATAGATTGTCGTAAGACACAAAATTATAAATAGGGTGTTGAGTACATGATCTAACTCCTTTCTTAAGAGCAATAGGGAGATCAATATCACAATTATTAGTAGGAATAGAGGAGTTGTTACCATTAGAGTCAATTGGATTGAATTAGGAGGACCAGGAGAAGGGCATAGCGGTTGTGGAGGTGTATCAACAACCTTATCTTTATCTCTGCGAGAATAGGTCTTTAACACAAACACATTAAATCTATCATATGACTCCCCCCCGGAAGGATTAGCAGTGACTATAGAGAGGAACAACACTATGTTCAAACTCCATCAACTCTCTTTGAATGAGTACGAGTCTCCTGAAGGGGTAGAGGGAGAAAGATAGAAGGATTCCAATTCCCAAAAAGTAACATCACGAGTGACAAACACAGTTGGATGGAGGGTGATAACACTTGTATCCTTTTTGAGAAGGAGAATACCCAATGAAAACACACCGAAGGGATTTAGGGTCAAGTTTACCACGAGTGGTAATTTTATCATGAACATGACATACACATCCAAAAACTCGCGGGGAAAAAGGACTGGGTATGTGTTTGAGAAGAGAGATAGGGCAGCGATCGCCAAGAACCCGAGAGGGAAGATGATTTATAAGCAAAGCAGCAGTAAGGACAACATCACCCTAAAGAGACTTAGGAGTATGCATAGTGAACGTAAGTGTACAAGCAACCTCGAGTAAATGGCGGTTTTTCCGTTCGGCGACCCTATTTTTTGTTCAGGGGTTTTGACACGACTTTTAAAGGATAATGCATCGATCAGTGAGATATGACCCAAAAGTACTATCAATATATTCACGACTATTGTCGCTATGTAAAATTTTGATTTTGGCATCAAATAGGGGTAGTATTATTTTATGAAATTCTCTAAAGTAGGAAAAAACTTTGTTTTTTGAATGAAGAAGATAAAGTCAAGTAGTACGAGAATAGCAATCAATGAAACTAACGAGAAATAACCCATGAGGGTCCTCGCACATCATTGGTATGAGTGATAGCAAAAGGTTCGAAATGGCGTTGATTAATAACAAAATAAATTGAC
The DNA here is from genome assembly GCA_020205615.1 of Panax quinquefolius. Taxonomy (NCBI): domain Eukaryota; kingdom Viridiplantae; phylum Streptophyta; class Magnoliopsida; order Apiales; family Araliaceae; genus Panax; species Panax quinquefolius. The sequence goes on along the minus strand of CM035164.1, from coordinate 29,519,115 downwards.
CGTTTGTGTTTAGCCAATTCACAATATTCAATTGATTTTTATTACACTTGGCAAAATGAGGAAATAAATATTCTAAAACAGTAAAAGAAGAATGTCCTAGATGACGATGCCACTGATGGAGGGGGAAGCCAGACTAGAGTCATAAGTGGATTGAAGAGTTGTAGTAGTCCCATTCTCAACAAAAGGCATATTAGATCAAGGAACATCTAGATAGTATAGGCCGTCAATTGCACTACAACAACCAATCTTTTGTCCTGTCACCAAGTCCTTAAAAACACAATGAGAAGGAAAGAATGTGGTTGAACAATTTAGAGATTTTGTGAGCCTTTGAACAGATAATAAATTTGCAGTGAATGAAGGAACATAAAAAACAGAGGATAAAGATATAGGAGTACAAATAACTGAACCTCTCCCTGAGATAGGAGAGAGAGAATTATCAACACTAGAATATTATCTCAGTCATGTGCTCGGATGCACCATAGTCGATAATCCAAGCAGAATTGGCTGATATTACACCAAGGGCATGGGAAATTATACCTGACTGAACATATTGGGAAGAGGTAGAATTAGACACAAATGTTCGGAAGGCAAGAATTTCCTCAGGAGTGAGTGTAACGGGAGCAACATTAGAAACATTGAAGGCAAGAGTGCTATGAGATGTCCCTGGAATAGGTGTCGGAATAGACATATGAGCCTGTGTACAACGGTTGCGTCCTCCAGTGGAATAACCACGACTACGGACAAACTGCCCCTTGTTAAACACTAGTATTACCACTATTATCAGTACTGGATGATGCCATATTAAACAATTGTAACAAAAATATTCAAGGAATAAACTCAACAATAATAAATAATCACTTGCAGACGGCAGACCTTTATCCAAGTACGTGAGCAGTAATCTTCAGGAGACAGAAACAAATACAATAACCAAGCAGCGGAAGGAAAAGTTTTTACCAGACCAAGAAATAGTGATGAAGAAATGACACAGCCACCACAAATTGACAGAGGAGAGAGAGACGACACTAGGACAGCAAGCGTCGTTGCAAAACAAGCTGTCATGCGTCGGGAAAGGAGATGCCCGGAAAAAATGGATGCTCCTATAGGCTTAAAACTTTGATGCAGACTCGATTTGGTTGATTTGTGAAAGAAAACCAAGTTCGTGAGGAAGTCTTAAGACACCAAAAGGCTTAATGTTTGAGCAGACGGATCAAGCTCTGATACCATGTAGAAACCTATGATAGGGTTGAGAAACAGAGAATTGGAGAATGAGAGGTAATCAATCTTCTCTTCATATCATATTATTTATAATGAGGATTTTACAATCAAGAGCTACAATCTAGGACTAGAATAAAGGCTACAATCAAGCAATGTAATTAGAGAGCTGTACACTAACTATAATTAGGGAACTTCCTATATTTACAATTCTAACAACTGTAATTAGGGAGGGAACTTCCTATATTTACAATTCTAACAGCTGTAATTAGGGAACTTCCTATATTTACAGTTCTAATAGAGACTAAAGAGTGGCAAAAACAAGCTCCCTCTGAAGCCCACCATCAAGAGGCTATACAAAAACACGCAAACTTACAAAATAATTACATAACAGAATTCCCCCCAAAAATTTATGAATATGACCATAGAGCCCGAAAAAACTTTGTTAATCCAAAAAACGGCAAATTCAAAAATAGAGATCGTATATGAATCATTCCTCTCTTGTTCTTAAAAATCTATTTCGTTCTTTCTATGAAACCACCAAACATAGTAAAGAATCTTTAATAAAACAATATATGTGTACTAGATGGTGTTCTTACGTTTATCATATTTATCTATGGTAATATTCTTACATTATCACTCAAATTTACAAAATCTTTGGAGTTTTTAGACCTTTAAGTAATTTAGTTTTTGTATGCCCAATATGAAAAATTATGGCAAAACTATGATTTTCACCACTAAACTTGGCACGTTTTACTTAATACACCACTGAACTTTTAATTTTTTGGATTACCCCATTAAACTAATTAAATTTTGTTAATTGGGTCATTCCGTCCAAAATAGTTGACAGACGTTAAAGTGGCGCTGACGTGGCTCTGATGTGACAAAAAAATAATAAAAAAATTGCTTATGTGGCAAAAAAAATCAAAAACAGATTTTTTTTTAAAAAAATTAACATTTTAAAGTTTTAAAACTAACAAAAACATAATAAAATACAACAAAAAATTAAAAAAAACAGATTTTTTTAAAATATATTTTTTGAAAACAGATTTTTTTAAAAAATAGAATTCTATAAAAATATATATTTTTTTTAAAAACAGTTTTTCAAAAAATCAAAATTTTTTAAAACAAATTTTTAAAAAATAGAATTCTAAAAAATATACTTTTTAAAAAAACATATTTTTAAAAAAATAGAATTTTTTTTAAAACAGCTTTTTTAAAAAAAATAAGATTTTTAAAAAAAGAGAATTTTTAAAAACAAATTAATTATAAATTTAAAACAAGTTATGAATAATATTTAAAAACAAATTACTACCAAAATTAAAAAGGATTATCCAATCAGATCAAAATGCAACCATAAATTGCATCAGATAAAACCTAAAAGAAATCTCTAGAACAATCGAAATCAAAGTGAGAAGAAACAACCCAAGAATCAACAGCAGATCGAGTTTCCCTTTGAATCTACGACTATCATCCCTTCTTTAAACCAAACCCAGAAAAAAATTGATGAAATATGAAATGTTCTAAAAAATTCAATTTTCGTCAAAAATATTTGCCCACTGCTGCGAATCTTCTTTTTCTTCTTCAAGAATGCATCAATCTAAAACACAAATATGTAGATTAACTAGAAATTTCTTCAACTTTTATGTTATTTATAATTTTGTATAAAGTCAATTAATAAATTGAAATTAAAAGAAATCAAATGTCATGTATTGTAAATAATATATTCATCATGATTCAACCTGAATCTTCATCAAAGCCGAAACATATTGTTGTAGAAAAATTGTACACCCAATATTTTTTTTAACACATCAGATCCAAAGAGAAAAGTATACCAAATTAGTCACGGATCTCCAACATTTAGTTCCGATGCCGAAAACACCATCAAGTTGAAAGTTTCTATCAGTCGTCGAAAGAGACGAAAAAAAAATTTCGTGGAACTGTGAAAGGGATAGAAAAAGAGAAGAAGATTCCGATCTTGCCATTGTTGCCGGGTTACCGTCACTCTTGTTTCTTCTCCGATTGTGTTGTGCATATGAAAGAATGGGTGGCTTGAAGAATTTGGTTATTGATGACGGATTTAAAAGAGTAGATCTGATCGATGTTTGGAAAAAGATTGAAACAGTTGTTTCGTATGATTTGATTTTCTCTTTTGATATGTTTTAATTTTTTTTTTTTGTTTTTCTTTCTAATTTTGTGATATACTAAAACATTTAAAGATTTTTACTTTTTAGTATATTTTTATTTTAAAGATTTCTACAAATTCTATTTTTAAAAAATCTGTTTTTAAAAAAACTGTTTTAAAAAAATATGTTTTTTTAAAAATATTTTTTAGAATTCTATTTTTAAAAAATCTTTTTTCAAAAAATTCTGTTTTTTTTTAAAAATCTGTTTTAAAAATAAAAATCTGTTTTAAAAAAACTGTTTTTTTAAAAAAACTATTTTTTAAAAAACTGTTTTTAAAAAAATTCATTTTTATAGAATTCTATTTTTTTTAAAAATCTGTTTTAAAAAAATATATTTTTATAGAATTCTATTTTTAAAAAAAAACTGTTCTCAAAAAAATATATTTTTTAAAAAATCTGTTTTAAATATTTTTTTTTTAATTTTTTGTTGTATTTTATTATGTTTTTGTTATTTTTAAAACTTTTAAATGTTAATGTTTTTTTTAAAATCTGTTTTTGATTTTTTTTTGCCACATAAGCATTTTTTTTATTTTTTTGCCACATCAGCGCTACGTCAGCGCCACTTTAACGTCTGTCAACTATTTTGGACGGAATGACCCAATTAAATTTTTTTAATTAGTTTAATGGGGTAATCCAAAAAATTAAAAGTTCAGTGGTGTATTAAGTAAAACGTGCCAAGTTTAGTGGTGAAAATCATAGTTTTGCCGAAAAATTATATTAATCTTGATACCATGTAAAACTCATTTTCCCTTGATGAGATGATGTCCAATATCATGCCTCTAAAGTTTGAACTATACATTTGATTGACATTTGAGTAGATAGAAATACTAAGTTATGCGAGCCAATGTCTGGGGAACCTCAACATTATACATCTTGTATAAGTGGAGGAGTTCAGATTCAAGAGCAATTTCTAAGCTTGAATTTGGTTAACTTTTTTAAGTGTCAAATGAAGTGGAAGTTGCTTACTAAAATTTCCAAAATAAATATTATGAGTAATAATTACTGTAATCTTTTCCTAATAAAACATGAAGAAGTAGTGGGCCCCTGACTTTGTTGTGACTTACACATATCTCACTACAAATACTGCTCTCCCAACTCTCAAATTATAGTTGGATATTATATTTCAAATTTGACATGGGTAAAGTTGGAAAGGTACTGTTTTTTAATACTTATAGTGCTGTTTTATCAATGTTTGAGCAAATAAGCAAAAAAAAAAAATGTTTGAGCAGCTCAATTTTTGGGACAGAGCTACAAATATATTTTGTAGCACATGCACGAATATGAGATGTGATCACACCTAAGGAAGAAAAAAAGGACTCTGTCATAGTTGTCAAATCGTGAATTGTATCGTGTATCGAACACCCCATATCGGGTTTTATGTATCGTATCGTGAATCGTATTGTAAGAGACGGAAATGAAATAAAAAGTGATAATATATATTTATACATATAAAAAATACAATTTATTGAACAATCAAACACATTTGCTTGACTATATTTAAAAGTAGTTGAGCATATAAAAGTAGTCAAGTAAATATTATTATAGACTAAATAAATTTTATAGTTAGATAGTAGCTAAAATACTCTAAATTGATTTATTAGATATTATTTTAGTAATCTTTATAGAGTAACAAGAGAAAACAAAATCCAGATTCACCTTTTATCTATAAAACAAAAGAAAATAATTCAAATCAACAAGTGAAAATTTATGCATTTGCTTATAGAAAGACACTTGAGAAAAATAGAGTGACATTCTAAAGAAGATATAAAACTCTAAAAAGTGATTAAAGGCTTATTAAGTGATATAGAATATGTTTATACTAAAAGACCTATTCATTTGAAATGGAGAAGGCTTAAAAGTTTTGTTTTTACACTTTCAATTGTACATAATTTTTTTTTCAAATCGCTTGCTAACTTTAAAAAGTATCGTGATTCGTGCATTGTATCATTTTGTAAGAATCGTATTGAATTGTAAGATACGGTGTCATTTTAAATTCACCATGCGATACGTATCGTATCGTTCAATACGTATTGCGTATTGTAAGATTCTGACAACTATGGACACTGTATGCTTGACTATAATTTAATTAACGAGATGATGATACTTTTGACCCATAGTTATGGAGTTAATACCATCCCAATTACCATTACAAAAAGTAATTAATATTTTCAGCATTAAAAGATATTTTTGATTGATAGTTTTGTGATGTCTTTGTTCAACATGGAATGTAAAAGTATTGTGTTTAGGTTTTGTTGGTGGTTTACCCCTTTTGTTTCTTTCTAGTGAATTTACTCCTTGTATAATAAATGTGTGAAGATTTTGTTAAAAGAAACAAATATATTCATGTAGATGTCTGCCTGAAAATTTCAACTGATTCAGATATAATGACTCAGAGGGAAATTATCGATTGCATACATGTCACACTCCTGCTTGTTTGATCTTAATATATTAGGTCTCTCCCCCTTACCCCTTACCCCTCACCCCTCACCCTCACCCTCACCCCTCACCCCTCACCCCTCACCCCTCACCCCTCACCCTCCCCAATACCTTCAAGCATCTAATTTGAAGCCATTAGTCCGTTTTTAGCCTTAATTTCTGATAAATTATTAAGTAGATTATTTCTTTATGTAAACATTTTCCTCTGTCATAAATGCTAGTATTTGGAAGGCGACAATGAGGACAATGTCGCCAAGAATTCGGAGGAGACATTGGAGAAAAATATATCTTCAGCTAAAGAAGTGGCAGAGTCACTCGAAACTTATCAGGCAGATAAAGATGTGAAGGAACCAAAAACAGAAGATGAGGGGAAAATGGAAGACTCTCCAGTAATGGGCCTTTTAACAGAAAGAAAATCCACTAAATCTGGAATGGGGGAGACTGAAGATATTCAAAAGAATGATATTCCAAGTGAGAGCACAATCAAAGAGTCCATGAGGAAAAGAACTGCTTATTTTAAAGCTAATTCAGAGTATGTAATCCTAGTTTGATCTGTATAGTTGTTGCTGCGGTGGTTTTTATATCAGTCCCTATATGACCTATGAATACATCTTTGCCCATACCTCATGTAGGCGAAGTAACTAAATCAAGTTGTGAATCTTTTTATTCCAATTTTCAGGGAAATTACCATGGCTGGAGTTCGCAGACTTTTGGAAAAAGATCTTGAACTTGATGAATTTACTCTGGATCCCATTAAGAAGCTTATAAGTGAGCAACTAGATGAGGTGATAGAAGCTACTCAAAAAAATGTCATTGATTTTATAGAGAAGCACATGCTTTTTACCTTAGTGGTCATTTATTCTGCTAATTAACAGGTATTATCTTCTAAAAGTTCTAAATTGTCGAGTGGTATTAAGAAGAGAATCACTCGATGCAAAACACCAAAAAAAGTCGGTAGTGGAGGAAGTTCTGATTCTTCAGATAGCGAAAGTGGTGACATAGAAGATGAAGTAAAACCAAGCAAAAAAGTTGGTCGAAAAGGAAATGTCCAGAAATCTGAAGGGGTCAAGAAACGAAAAAGACCTGAAAAGGAGACCAAGACGTCAAGCAAAATGCATAACATGCTTTCAAAAATGACATCTGAGGAAAAAAGTGTTTCAGGGGATGGTGGAAACGATTCTGAGGATGGTAAATCCCAATCCTCCGAAGAAAAACCTGTGAAGGTGACATACTCTTAATTTCTTTAGTGAATTTCTGTTGAGCACAGTTCCAATTGCTAAATAAGACCTTCATGAAATGTAGAAAAAAGAGGTATCACCTCCTGCATATGGAAAAAAGGTGGAGCATCTAAAATCAATAATCAAATCCTGTGGGATGAGGTAATTTTTTTCTTGACTGTCTATCTATTGACCTCAACATCTACTAAATTTGACCACTGCCAGTTTATATTTACTTATCTAAAAATTCTATTAAGTTCGATGTCTTAACCATATCTTGCTTTTTCTTTTGCCTTAAAAGTGTTGCTCCTTCGATTTACAAGAAAGCTAAGCAAGTACCTGACAAGCAACGCGAGGCTTTCCTAATAAAGGAGCTAGAGGAGATACTCTCAAAAGAAAAGTTATCTGGAAATCCTACTGAAAAAGGTGAGACTTTTGATCCAACGTATTGCTTATGCTTGCTAGCAATTTCTGATACTTAAATATACTTTCCTTTAGGAAAAACAAGCACGTTGATACTGATTTTAAGCATGTGCAGAGGATTTCATATTATATAATCCTGCATGTAAACTTCCTTTAGGCTGTTTTTTATATATTTTTGAAGATTTGGAGTAGGACCACTTTCTATGAATTATTGAATTAATTGTTAAAAAAACTGTAGAGATAATTGTTGATTATAATGCTTGCTGACTACTAATAATTATTTTGTCAATTCAGAGGTCGAATTATTAAGGAAAAATAATGTCTAGTGCACTTAACTGCAGTGTATTTACTTGAGCTATTTCGCCTACTCCACACACATTGAAGCAGATGATAGGTTGATAAGAAACATGTTTCAAAGTCCCGGTAGAGGAAGTTTTTTTTTAATAACTCCGTTTTGGTTTCGGCTTCGGTTTTAGGGATATGCACCATTACGCTAGAGCATCAAATTTATTTATTTATTATTATTATTTTATCTGTTAATATGTAAATATACATATTTTATTTATTATTATTACTTCTATTCCACAACAAGAGTACTATTATTTGATCTTATTATTATTATTACTCCTTTGTTCCACAAAAGAGTCCCATTTGTTGATTTTCAGTTACACCTTTATTTCTTGATTCCTCCGTTGCGCTGTTATTTCTCGTTATTTTTTCCCGTTAGGTCGAAATTTTACCCATATTTACGTTATCATTGATGATGCTTATCGGATTGGTGAGCAAGGAAACTATTGGAATTGTAAATATAGAAAGATATATATCTAATTAGATATCTTATCTCTTGATTGTAGCCATATCCCTTGATTGTAGCCTTGTGTAGGCAAGAAAATCGTACCTCGCTCATTTAGAGTTTTGAATGGGCTGAGGAGAGAAATCCTCAAAGAGTACGAAAAATGATCTAGTGTTTGTAGAGGGGAGAAGAACGGGTAGGCAATCACTAGGACAACACGTGGCATAACTCTAGTCTTTTTGTATGTCTTGGAATATTAGAGAATCAAAAGCCCTTTCTCTGAAGTGAGGGGACTATTTATAGAGGTGGCATGTCTGATAAGTAGTCACGTGCCGGGCACACGACTGCGTCACATGCCGGGCATGTGACTTCAAGTCAAATAAATGCCCCTCGTTACCAAAATAGATTCTTAGGTCATCTCATTCTTCTAGTTGCCAATCCAAATCCCTCAACCATTTCCCTCTTGAAGTTACCTCCCTAAGTCTTCTACCTAGGAACTTACGGAGGCCCATTCAGTCTTCAAATCCGATCATCGTTCCGTGAATCAAATTTCGTTTTCCTTCTGTTCCATCTTACTGCTTAGATTCAAAGATTTAGTGGAGAAGATCCTTGAGAAAAGCTTTTGGCGGACTAGGGTGGCCAATCCCCAGAGGGCCGACCTTTTTGCCTCCTTTTCTTGTTCTTTCTAGCTTGTTTCGCTCATGCGACTTTGCATACTACACGAAAAATAGTTCTCGAAAAATAACTCCTTGAATCTTTCCCAAGGTACTATTCCTTCTCCAACCCTATTTTGGTTAGACTCCCACCAGAAGTTAGCTTCTATCTTCATCATGTAAGCGGAAAACACTGTCTTTTGGTTCTCCCCTATCCCGGCAACCACGAAAGCCTTTTCTATCTCTTTAATCCAAGTCTGAGCCTCTATAGGCTCAGTGGTTCTCTTAAACTCTGGGAGTCCCACATTCTTAAAATCTTTGAAGGTTGTGATTTGTGGCGCGGGTGGGTTTAAATTATGAGTTCTACCCTGAAGGGCTCCTACCAGTAAGTCTATGAATTGTTGTAAAGTGTTATGATTTGGTCTCCTATGCTCTTTATTATCTTGATCTCGTTGTGATCTCCTTTTTGGCGGCATTTTCTGTTTAGTATAACAATGTATTATTATAAGCATTATCTATATTAAACATGTATTTCAGTAACGTAATTAATCATCCACAAAACACATGTTTATAAACATATTATATTAATAAGCATCATATTTTTACATCAGTTAGTTTGTTTTACATATCACATACTACATACATATATACATCTCATACTGTATATCAAAATTTGGGATTACATAGCTTACACATATTTCTTACAAAAGCCTACAACTACCTACCATTTGCTGCAAATATAAACCTCCCCTCACAGCATCCCTGTGCTGATGAACTATTGCCGATACTCTACTAATCGTATGGATCGTCTGACCCAAATCCACTCAATGGCACTCAATCCTGTCCAGGATTCACCTGTAGGAAACCCCCAAATTGTACACCACCCGATGCATCCTCTTCCTCCTCATATCAGCCTCTACTCCCTCTAGTATACCCTCTACCCTGACGTCGGTATCAATCTCGGCCTCCCAAAGAGCCTTTAGCTCCTCGTTCCTCTCCTTTGTCTGTTGGACTCTTGCGTCCAGCTGCTGATTCTTCTGCTTTAACTGTTGGTTCCTAGTCTCCAACTCCTGATTTCTCTCCTCTACCTGCCGACTCCTAACCTCCAACTCCTGATTCCTATCTACTAAATCCCTAATCATCGCATGCACCTCGGCTACTACATCTATCTCCTGGTCATGCCGTCTCCAAAAACATGCAACTGCTCCTCAAGCTAGGTTCCATAGAATTAAAAATCAATGTTTTCACCATGGAATTATCAGACATCGATTCTTCCTAGCCTGTACCAATTTGAGCAGGCATTTTTGTCGTCCCATTAATAAAATGCTGCATTCGATTTGCCTCAATTGACATACGACAAGCTTGAGACCAAGCAAGGTAATTGCTCCCAACGAATTTGAATGGACTAAGAACCAATGTAGAGTTGAGATTGTGGCTCCTTACAAGCTGTCCCTTGTTAACCCCATTAGTATCACCACAATTAACTGTACTAGATTCTGCCATATTATAAAAAATTAGTGCAACAATAATATCCAAGGAAAAAAACTCAACAAGGATAATTAACAGCTTGCAAAACCCTCGACAAACAAGCAGAGAACAGCAACACAGCAGCAGCAGTACTAACCAAGAAAAACTTGTTACGGAAAAAGGAAAAAAATACCAGGCAAAACAACTTGAAGTAATCACTACACGGCCACCATAAATGGACAGGGCAGAGGATTAAAAAACTTCGATTCAGACTTGATTTACTTCACTTCTTGAAGGAAAACACAAGTTCTGAACAGGTTTTAGATAACTAGGAGGGCTTAGTTTGAGTAAACGGATCAAGCTTTGATACCATGTAAATTACCATATTAGGATAAGAGAAAGAAGGCAGAAAAATGGTGAAATGAGAGGTGAATTCTGTGACACCCCCCAAATCCGGGTACTTCGATTCCACAGGATTTGGTGTTCACTGTACAAATATCATCTATCTATCTACCCATAAAAAATGCAAGCCATGCAATAGATAGAATAAAAATCTTCCCCTTAAGGGTTACAACATCTGAATAATAATAATACAATCCCAGGTTAAACTAACCTTAAACATCTGTGCGGAATCATAAACAAATAAGTCTTAACAACATCATTAACTCAAATCTTAAACATAAATACATCATCTAATAAAATAACAAGTCTTCATCATTTGCTAACTTTGCCCTTGCCTTTACTAGTGGAAGGTTCATCGGTTCTTTTCGTTTCTAACGCGCAATGTTATTATTAACGCAGTGAGCACTATTGCCCACAAATATAACAATGAAATAATAGTATAATAACATGCGAGTAAATCAAAGACATCCGAATAAAAGCTCAACTTTTGAATCAAGAATGAATAACAAGAATCGAAAAGAATTTCGAGGGTCATAAGACCTTGAACTATGTCCTAGGTTATCAAGAGTTATACTTGAAACCTTTAATAATATAAGACTATGGACCTTTCTACTCGTACTTTAGGGGGATCAGCCCTTAGTACCATCTTGTGCACAATATCTTAACGCTAACGCAGATAAGTAAATCCCTTTCATAGGTTGTTCATCTCGGTTTGACATTCGAGTCCGCACCAAAGGAAGTTTGGTTTGGATAATTCATCGAGGTTCGAAATTTAGAACGCTTATCAACTATGGACTAGTCGAATCAATAAGGGTTCGCTAGTCTAATAAGGTTCAATAATAATGATATTCAAATTGAATAATAATCTCAGGAAGTATACAATAGGACAATTATTGTATAACTAAATCATGCTTAGAAAAGATAATCAATCTTTAATATATCATTTGAACATGAATAATAGTAATGATAATTTACTCGAGGTAAATAATAAACTTGAACAATAATGACAAGTAGGGTTAGGAAACTTGCCTCGTGCGTAGATTACACTTTAACTAAGCACGTTCTTTGAATTTAATCCTACATACCATTCATATTTACAATACCAGTTAATTATAACTTAACTAATCATCATAAACTTATTCTCTTTGTCTAAACTTTGGTTATGACTATACTTGGTCAAATTATCACATTGTCACATAATTTGTACTTACATCTCATTATACTTCTAACATGTTTACATGTTCATTACATTAATTTACTAACACATTGTTAGACTTAATCACTTTAAAAATCTCATTTCTGAACTTTTACGAGAGTGGTAAATGCGGCGCCACTTATTACACTTTAGTCTTAGTATTGCTACGTTGATGGCACTGCTGTTAGGACTCTTGGTGACTGCTTGGTATGAGGAAATAAATAGTGTGGCCGTATTTGCTATTGGTGGCGTGCATCGCATACGTAAATGGCAATTCGCGAAAAATCGTGGAACATGCCAATTTCTTCCAATTTCTTATTTTCTACTCGAAATTAGACATACACATGGTGTAATTCATGCATAATTATAACCCAACATTTATATAACGACTTTAACCATTTAAAACACTTAATCACAGAATTAAATTATGCAAATTGTACTGTTCTTGAAGATTTTGAACAAAAACATAAAATTTAACACTACGGATTCGTTATAACACCGAATCCGTTCGTTTAAGGCTTGGTCTCTTCGTATCAACATGCATAATAATATACGAGTGCATAATTTAGGGATAATATACGATCAATACATAAAATATCACGTATAAGGCCATAAGGCCAAAACCCATACTCTGTAAATTTTTGAAATAACAATTCATAGTATTATGAAACTGATGACATGATAATTCACATAATATATATATAATCAAATACAATTTGATACATCTTAACCCATATATAAACTCATAATCAAACCCTTTCTCAATTACAGAGATTTTACAGTATGAATGAAAGCCATTTTCATAAAACTCAAATAACGTAAAAATAGAATTTGGGAAGGAGGAGATTACTGTAAAGTATAAATTAGTATGTTTAGATTCTTCTCTCAAATCTCTTTCACAGACTCACAATTTCTCTCTGACAACCCTCTCTGATTTTCTCTCTGTGAATAGTTTATAGACTTAAGAAAAAAAATGAAGAAAGAAAAGAGAATACGTCGTAATAATAAACTGGCGCATTGAGGTCAGTTACACATCATGGGTTAACTGTTCTCAACCTCTACTAGTACCATGTTTGGCTAGCCTTAAAAGGCTTATTCTCATTTAATTTAATAACTCTTTTATCATATAGTTTAAATCAATGTCACACTCCTTCATAAAATAAATCAATATCTTATTTAATTTATTTTAAATAAAATATAATAATTTCTCATAAATTCACATAGTCACATAATTAATTTTCTCATTAATAAATAATGTCAAATTATTAACTCTCTAATTAATAATTAAATTAATTAAATAACATCATGCTTAATTAATTATTTCATTTAATTCAATAAGCTCACATAATTACATACTTGAATAATAAATATTCTCTACATTAATTTAATAAATGTAACACATAATTAAATTAATCTACCACAATTGCATCAAATAATTATTTAATCCAATAATTAAATCATCGAAAAATATTTATTTAATTCAATAAATATTAAAATTAATTTACAAAATCTCGTTCGTCACAAATTCCCTTCTCATCATATCATGGAATTTATATTACCATTTGGATAATTTCAAGTTAATTAGAAGGCTACAATCAAAGGATATAATTTACAAGTTGTGAACCCATAAATATGAAAGAGGGGCGCTTGTTCAATGAGCGGGGACCCTAATGACCCAATTGAAGCAAATTGCCCAAACAAGACAATTCCGGAACGAAAAAGTCGGAAAAAACGGACGTGTTGGAGGACCTGTAATATTCGAGAGCTTTTGTACACAAGGTAATAGAAAATTGTGGATTTTCAATAAAGTTAAATTATAAAATAGAAATGTGGTTTCAAGTTTGCATGCATTAATAAATAGGGCAAGGGTGCAAAATAGCCCATGCGGTTTACCCCGAAGTCCCACTTATCCCCTGATTTTTTTCCCCCCAAAAGTACCTTTGACGTTATAAATTTCAGGTCAACTATGCTCTCCCATTAATGGACACGCCACCTAGACAAACGTGACTAACATTTGGACAAATTTTGCTGACTGGACTGACATTTGGACAAATTTTGCTGACTGGACACCTAGACAAACATTTGAGGCTCTCATAACCACAGACCCAAAGATTCAAGCGGATCCCACTAGAATCACAACATAAAGAAGAAGAAAACCAAAAGGAGAAATTCACCACCCAAAATCAGAGCACTTCTTCTTCATCCGCCTCTCCCAAAACACACTTCAGTTCTGTGCAGAACAAATTAATTCTCCAGCTTTAGCAGAGTCTACATATACATTGCAAATTCAAAAACGCACTAACACACCACCAGATATGCAATATATATGTACGTAATAGATATGTTTATTTAATTGGGTTTGTTTAAAGACTGCTAAATTTGGGAATTTTGATTATTTGGTGGAGAGAAATCTTAAGATGTTTGGAAGGGGGCTGCCCAAGAAGATTAACAATATAAAGTACTATGAGGTATTGGGGGTTTCAAAGAATTCGTCTCAGGATGATATGAGGTATTGGGGCTTATCGCAAGGCTGCGATGATGAATCATCCTGATAAGGGTGGTGATCCCAAGAAAGTAATTCCTCTTTACTTTGTAGATTTTAATATGAATTTGTTGTAAATTGAATTGTGATGAGTTTTGGTGTTATTTGTATAGAAGTCGATGTATTGTGATGAAATGATTGTCGTAAATTACTTGATTTTTTTGGGTTTGTTTAAATTTTTGAATGATATTATTTGGGTTAGATTCTGGCTATTGTTTTGTATTATCAATTTCCTTATGGAACTAGTTTCTTTGTACTTGGGTCGGAGATGTCGGCCTGGACGGTGACGGTGACGCTGCGGGGAGATCCGGCGGCGAATGAGTTGATCTGGATGGCAATGAGATCAGCTTGCGCTGAGTTTGTGGTGTAGTTAATGACGAGTTTGGCTTCGAGTGAGGTGAGATGAAGAGCAATTGCTCAGCCGATTCCTTGGGAGGCGCCGGTAACGATTGCGACTCGGTCTTGGAGAGGTTGAGGAGGAGGAATCTGGGTTGTGCTGGTTCCTTCCGACATGGGAAAATATAGGAGCTGACTCGAGTGAGAAATTTGCTACATTTAACCCTTGGACTTCTAGATACCATCTCATTTTTTTTCATTTTTAACCATTGAGGTATTTTTTTTGTTAATTTTGTCCAGATTTGGGTATTTTGATTGGTTTTTTAGGTGTCCAAGGGTTTAGCTGCCCAGTTGGTTAAAGTGAAAAAGTTGTAAAGTTAGGTTTATTTTTTGGGGAAGTCTTGATCATTAAGTCCTCTCTCTCTATCTCTCTGTGTGTGTGTGTGGGATTACGAGCAATGTGAAACAAAGGTGTGTATAATCCACACACTAACATAAGGACAAAACTATTGTTGGATGTATTCTTGAGTGGTTACTTGACATATATTTCATTCTCCCTCTATAAATCTCATTTCCTTTCACAGAGAAAAAGGTCGTGGGATGGAAGGGTAAAAATGACTAATTTATCATTTTTTATAGGGTTAATTTTTTCAATTCAGAAAATAACTTTAGGTAATTGTATTTACCATTTGAATTTTAGAAAGAGATCAAGTGGTCAAATTTGAGCATGCTCTCTTGATATTTGTCTGTATGCATATTTCACTCGCAATTTCTTTTTGGAGCATATTGGTGAGTATAGCGACAGTTTTTTGTTATTCTCATCTCATGAATTTTATTTCTATGCCTCTTAATTTGTTATTCGAAATGGATGTAATGGTACTATGCAAAATTTGAATCATGGTAATATGCGTCTAGATTTTAAAAGAGGATTTAATGATTTAGAGAAGATTTTACAACATGTGCAAAAAACAGCAAAGAAATTGAGTATAAAAGGCACCCAGGTATCAGTAAAACACCACACAAAAAATGCATGAGCTCAAAGAGAAGTAGAAGACACTATCAGACTATTACAGAATAAATCGTTCATTACTAACAACAAATATTACTAGGAAATTCTTTCAAGGGCTTTTAATGCATGACGTCAAGTGACACGTAAAGAAAAGAGACGTACTACAGACAAACAGAGGACAATAGTTCACTTTCCTGCATACACTTGCAGAACACACATTTGGAGAGGAAAGATATGTAAGGTCTACACTGCGATGCATGTCATTGATTTTAAGCCGGTCAAGGGTCACAAAAGCATTAAATTTTAAGGTAACTTTGCCTTGCAAATATAAGAAATTAGAGGACAATAAAGCATGGGACAATAACCTAGTAAGTGAAAAGATCAATAAGAGAAGATTACATAGTGATCAAAACTCCCCAAACATGCTATTGGCCTGAGAAATAGAGCTGATTTAAGAAGCTGAATAAATAAATGAAATTCCTTTGTTTCCTTCTGATTTAAATCTCCTAAAAATGAACTTCCAGCATCCCACCCATTTTGCTGGAATTTGATACTTGCTTATAATCATCTAATGTCAAAAAGTAGTCTATTTCCAAAGAGACGCACCATAATCATTAACTTGCCATAGACGTGTTTTTAATTACAAGGTTCCCAAGTCTTAAAACCTCTTCTCTAGGATGGCACAGACTGTGACGTCCCAAAATTCGGGTACTTTTAAATTCGAATTTGGTGCTACACGGTATATAATAATGACATAAATGTAATTGTTATACTATTACAAATTTACAATATGTCTTGCTCTAAATCCCAGGTTCTCAGACCTTTAATTCTTCATACATAATAATATACATAATATATATTATAACCATCCTATCTATTACAAAAGGTACACTTCTTTTATTCGTTCATCTTTCCCTTTTCTTTGTCATGATCGAAACCTTCTATACGTTTTGGCTTCGCTGAAAACATTTAATTTAAAGCAAAAATAAGTATTTAATTGCTCAAAAAGTATAACAGTTGTAATAACTACAAAGTCGAGAATCATAGCTTCTTTCTCTGAACACTTAAACAACTGAACAATAGTTGTGAAATAACCTCGAATAAACAGGAATAATAACTTTGTTTTCGTTTAAAACATTTTTGAAACGACATTCTGAGCGGTCATAAGACCTTGAACTTTTCTTTTTGTAAAAGGTTTAACAGTAATTCAACTATAAACCGTTTGTCTTCGGGACACGCTAGGTGATCAACCTATTGTACCCTATGTTGATCAACATTCTACTTTAAACGATTATATGCGTTTGATTATCACCCAACACGGTTGATCGGTATTACCGGCCAAAACTTCCCCTAATAATAGGGTGGTTCTTCTCAGATTTACATTATAATCCTCACCAAAACAATTTGGTTTGGGTAGCTCTACTTAACATCAATAATATTTTAAAAATTTAATATCAAATCGATAAAATATTTTAACTTCTGTCTAGCCGGAACAATTGGCATCGACAATCTTCTTAAATAATTCATGCATACAGAATTTTGAAAATTAGCAATTTGTAGCTTTACATAGCTGAACAACTTGTACAAATATAAATATTTGTATAAGCTTTAGAATTTACACTATATGCAAGCATGGAGTAAATTTGAATCTCAAATCATCATATAACATTCATAAGAACATATGTCAATTGAATTTAGAAAACTTGTAAAAAGTTTAGGGATACTTGCCTTATGTGTGTTCGTTAATAGTTTACGCTAACTTGCTCTTCAAATAGCTTACACAGTTCATTCATGATAACTCACCAATTAGCCACATATCGACTTCATATATTGGTTTAAGTTGTCTTAATTCTCAGTTCATAATGTTCGTGTTTGATAATCTAGTTAACGTGTTCAAACTTTATTAAAGTTTAAAAACTACTTTGCTATGCTTACAAGTTGGTTAGTTAACTAGGTCTTCTCCTAGTCTTGCCCCTCTACTTCCCAACTCTTACATACCATCCCCTCATCATTCTTAACCAACCCACATAGGCTAATCAAAGTTAGATTAAAATGAAGACTTTTTTGCATAACATTAATTGTTGCTTCTAATGGCTCAAGACTTACCAAAATTGGTAAGCCTAGCCCTTGTCCCCCCCCCCCCCCCCATAGACATAATGGTTGGGCATTCCCCCTTGGCCAAACCCTTTTTAGCTTTTGTCATCCGATTAGCTTCTAGTTACGTTTTGTAACTCGTTCGATTAACCGAAAAGTAGACTTTTACGTTTTTAACGTTTAAATATAGATTACATCAGTAATCCTCAAATAAATGCTATTGTATAGATCTGGAAAACGGGCGGGCTGGGCCAAAATGGCCCGGATTTTGTGGGTGAAATGCGAAATCACGTGGGTCTTGTTGGTTTACCGTCTGGTCATGGGATTTTCCCTTAAATTTTTTTTTTTTTGTAAACTCTTTGCTACACCAGAAATAGTAATAATAATAAATATTAAAAATAATAAAACAAACAACAAAGAATAAAGCTACAAGTTCCGAAGCGGAATATGAAGCCATTTCTACTTCTCCATTTCTACTTCTCCTTTTATAATATATAAAATTATAACCGTTGGAGATGCACAATGATTTTATTAAATCCATTAGAAAGCTAAAACATGTGAAAAACAATTGATTTGATCCAAGCAAGCCATTATTACCAAGATTAGATCCGATGATCATGTGACTATATTAAGGCACCAATCATGCTTACCGTTGTAATAATAAAACGAACAACAAAGAATAAAGCTACAAACACGATTAATTAATTACCTACATTAACTACATATCTCAATCAATTAAATTTTTAATAGTATTATAAATTAGTATTATTAATTAATTACCTACATTAACTACATGTCTTAATTATAGTTTTCAATTATAGTTAAAATATATTAAAGATTGCATTAAAAACAAATAGTTGTTGTAGTCCAGTTGGTTTGAACTCTTATTTATTTACTTACAAGTCTTGTGTTCAAGCCTCACAACCCACAAGTAGCAACATTTTAATTTTAAAAAAAAAAAGTTGAGGGCCACGGGCCGGGCCGGGCCAAAAAGGCCCACACTTTCATGGGCTAAAGAACTGAAGCCCAACGCCCGGCCCGCAGGCCTGGGCCTCTTTTGCCAGGTCTACTATTGTGTAATTCAAAAAGTTGAAAACACGAAAAACCTTTTTTTTGCGTTTTATGAATAGTGTTTTAGCGTTTTTTTCGAAAAGTTATATTTTCGTTTACGAAACCGCAAAACATATACATAATTACATAACACATAAATTAGGTCATTTTTCGACCTTACATCACATAACACAATAATAATTAATAAAATTTTATTTTATTAATTAAATACTTACAATCATAATTACAAGGATAATCCGTCTTGGCGATTATTACATTCTTCCCCCACTTCCGTCCCCAAAATCACAGAACAACGTTAAACAAAAAGATGGGGATAAATTTTTTTTTATTTTATTTTCAAGTTTTCACGTTACTTCTTCGGCATTATGGTTCCTCCACACTACCTTCACTGAAAGTATTACTCACTTCTCAAAATTTGCTCTTTCTATCAATTATTCAAATATGAATTTTTTCATACGTCAAGTCTTTTTCAACCTGAATAGGTTTATATTTAATTACATGCTTATAGTCTTGCTTATATTGTCGTAATTCCGACACATGAAAAACATTATGTATATGTTTTAACTCGGGAGGTAAGGCTTTTTTGTAAGCCACCTCTCCTACTCTTCACAAAACTTCAAAAGGTCCAATAAATTATGGACTTAGCTTTCCTTTCCTTTCCAAATCTTATCTTCCCTTTGCAGGGAGATTCTTTCAAAAACACGTGGCTATCTACGTCAAAGTCTCTCTTCTGCCGATATTGATCAACATACTTCTTCTATTGGTGTTGAGCTACTATGAGCCTTGACCTTATTGTTCTGATTATTTATGCAGTTTACTGAACCAATTCCGGTCCAAGCAATTGACGTTCCCCCACCTCGTTCCATCACAGTGGCGTTCTGCACTTATTTTCGTACTCATCCCAACTCTATTTAAAATCCATAACATTGCCCTTAGCGTATCTTCTAGAGTCTGTATCGTTCTTTTGTTCCGTTCGTCTGTTTGATGATAATGTCGTACTCAACCTCAACTGTGATCCCATGCACTCTTGCAAACTCTTTCAGAAATTCGATGTGAAAAGTGGATCACGATTGAAATTGGCACTCCATTTTTGGAAACGATTTTCTTGACATAAAGTTTAGCTAATTGGTCTAAATTCAACCTTATCATACTCGTTAAGAAATGCACCGATTTGGTTAAACAATCCACTATAACTCATATAGCATTGTATCCTTTGTGCGTGGCTAGAAGTCCTACCACGAAATTCATTGTGATATGCTCCTACTTCCATTCTGGAATCTCCAAGGGTTATAGCAAATCGCTCGGTCTTTGATGCATTCTGTGATTTCTTTCTTCATATTCGGCCTTCAAAAATGTTGTCGGAGGTCTTGTTACATTTTCGTACTCCCCAGATGAATTGAGTACCTCGAACAATGGGCATCTTGCAAAATCTCTTCTTTTAATTCCGATATCAACGGAACCCATATTCTACTTTCAAATTTCAAAAACCCCTCGTTATCGAGTTTAAACTTAATTTCTTTACCTTCGAAAAATCTTTTCCTCATTTTCTCACTTTCCTCATCTTTGAGTTGTGCTTCCTTCACTTTGTCCAATAACGTTGGACGAGTCTCCACCATTAATAATTTTTCATCAGACTCTCTCGAATAACTCACCTCTAACTCCATTATAGCCATCTATATTATAAGCTCTTCTTGAGCTGTTAACATTGACAATTTGTCCCGATCCTTTCTACTTAAGGCGTCCCCACCACATTCGCCTTTCGCGAATGATATAGAATCTCACAATCATAGTCCTTGATTAGTTCTAGCCATCTCCTCTTTCTCATATTTAGCTCCTTCTATGTGAAGATATATTTCAGACTTTTATGGTCCATGTATATCTCACATTTTCCACTATATAAATAGTGTCTTCAAATATTCAAGGCAAACACATTGGTTGCTAACTCTAAGTCATGAGTAGGGTATCCCCTCGTAATCCTTTAATTTCTGTGACGCGTAGCAATGACTTTACCGTATTGTATAAGCACGCATCCAGGTCTCTTATGTGATGCATCACTATATACTACAAAATTACCTGTATCATCTGGTAAAGACAACATAGGCGCCACACGATCTTTTCGTGAGCTCCTGAAAGCACTCACATTTCTCCGACCATACAAACTTCACCGTGTTCCTTATCAAATTTGTCAACGGGTAGCTATCTTCGAAAAATCTTGAATAAATCTCCGATAGTAGCTTGCTAACCCTAAGAAGCTACGCATTTCCGTTGGCGTCTTAAGCTGCTCCCAATTAAATACCGTCTCCATCTTCGTTGGATCTACGTATATTCTATCCTTGTCGATTATGTGGCCCAAAAATTGAACCCTTTCTAGCCAAAATTTACACTTAGTGAATTTCACATACAACTTCTCTTAGTGTTTTCAACACTATTCTTAAATGTTCATCATGATCCTCTTACGTCTTAAAATAGACCAGGATATCATCTATGAACACAACTCCGAACTTGTCCAAATATTATTTTAACACTCTGTTCATCATATCCATAAATGTTGCAGGAGCATTAGTCAACCTGAACGACATCACCAAAAACTCGTAATGACTATAACGAGTTCTGAATGATGTCTTAGGTACATCTTCACTTATTTTCAATTGGTGATACCCAATCCTTGAATTTATTTTAGAAAAATACTTTGCGCCCTTCAATTGCTCAAAAAGATCATCAATCCTAGGCAATGGGTACTTTTTCTTAATCATTACTTTGTTCAACTCTTGATAGTCGATAGAAAGCCTCAATGATCCACCATTCTTCTTCACAAACAACATTGGTGCTCTCCATGACAAAGCCTCAACGATCCATCATTCTTCTTCACAAACAACACTGGTTCTCTCCATGAAGACACACTCGGTTGAATATACTTGTCCAGAAGTTGAATCAACTCCTTCATCTCTGCTGCGCCATTCTATATAGTGCCTTTGAAATTGGTGTCGTCCCTGGTACTACGTCTATAACAAACTCGATCTCTCTGTCTTGTAGAATACCTAACAATTCATTAGGAAAAACATCCGTGAATTCTTTTACTATGGGTATCTGACCCATCTCTGCTCCCAATCGTTGGGTATCTACAACATAGGCTAAATAACCCACATTCTTTTATCAATAGCTTTCTAGCTTGCATCTTCGTCTGATAATAAGAATGTCTCGACGATTTACTACTGTAAAACACTACCTTAGACTGCTAAGAAGTCCTAAGGTTTACAATTTTCTTCTGACAATCTATCATTGCCTCGTGGTTATACAACCAATTCATTCCTAGAATTACGTCGAATTCTCCCAATTAAATTGGAATTAAGTCTACCAATAATTCACGTCTTCGTATCTTAACGCAACAATTTTTTTATATATATATTCAACATGGATTACTTCCTTATTCGCAACTTCTATGTTCAAAGGAGTCTTTAGATTCTCTAGAGGTAAACTTAAATGTCTAGCAAATTCATGTGATATGAGAGAACAGGCCGCACCCGAAACAAACAATACATATGCATTAATATCATTAATCGGGACGATACCTGAGATTACATCTCCGGATGCAATTGCATCTTTGACCATCATGTTAAAAGACCTTGCAGTCGGTCTATTCGGTGGAGCTGGACCAGTTATTGTCAGCTTCACACTACTATTTCCCTTGTTGCCGCTTCCCCCGTTGGCTCTCTTCTTCGGGCAATTCCTTGCTAGGTGATCTAACCCTCCACAGTTAAAACACACACCCTTCTTCGGATTGGGCCAATTTGGAGATATATCCCTCTTGCCCGCAGCTATAACATACCGCCTTTCCCTTTAAACACGCTCCTGTGTGATTCTTCTCGCATGTCTTACATGCTTCAAATCTTTTCTTCTGGTCTCCTTGTTTATTCTCGGTATTCTCGGAATTATTTCATTTTCTTTTATTTCCTCCACTTCCACTGCCTCCCTAGACTTTTTTGCTCCTTTCGTTTTATTCTTATTCTTCCTCTATTATACAGGCTCAATGCCTCACTTCCTCCATCAGCTATGATATCCTTCTCTTGAATCGTACCAAACGAATCTATTTGTAACACCGACAAGTTTGCTGTAGAGCCAGGGTTTCAAGCTTTGCTCAAACCTGCTAGCCTTTCTATCTTCCATGTCCATTTGATGTGGAGCAAATCTAGCCATTTCATTGAATTTGGCTACGTACTGGGGCACAGTCATGTCCCCTTGCTTAAAATCTAGAAACCGCATCTCAATTCGGCTATGCATACTTCTGGGAAATTAATTCTCGAAATATAATTCCTTGAATCTTTTCCAGGTAATTATTCCTTCCCAACCCTATTTTGGTTTGCCTCCCACCAGAAGTTGACTTCACCCCTCAACATGTAAGTAGCAAAAGCCGTCTTTTGCTCCTCACTTGCTCTAGCAATAACAAATGCATTCTCTATCTCCTTTATCCAGGATTGAGCCTCTATTGGCTCGGTGGTTCCCCAAAATCTGGCCGTCCCACACTCTTGAAATCCTTAAAGGCAAAGGTGGAGGATTAACATTTGTCGGAGCCAATGGCAAAGGTGGAGGATTAACATTTACTCCGACAAGGTTTCGATTAAAAGCCCCTAATAAGAGGTCTATAAACTGCTGTATAGGGTTAGCTTGGTCCCTATTCTCATTACGAGATTCTTCTTCTTAATTTCTTTGTCCTCTAGGTCTTCCTCTTGGCGGCATTTTTTTGTTAATAAAATAACGTTATTATTATTTCATTTTTTATTTTAAAGCACTTATTTAATGCTAAAATTATTACTCGTCACAATGCACATTTAATAATCATTCTTATATTAATATACTTTTTACATACTCCTCCATAGCCTTGCTATTTACATATTATCCCTCTATTACTTTCAAAAAGATGGGATTTACAAAAGATATCCCGTTAGATATACAAAAGTTGGGATTCACATTAAACAGATATACATACTTATATACATAATAAACCTATACATCATTACTATACTATGCTAGTCCTCTAGCAATAGCGTCTGTACGCTCTTCTGTGGTAATAGCAACCACACGGCCTCGACTAATTGCATGACGGGTCTGTCCTATCTCTTCAGGGTAAAACCATACCCTGTCTTGACCTCGCTCCATTGACGTTGTATAAGCATAATTCATCCTGTCAATTTTCCTCTTGTTCGTCATCACCTCATGCTCGAGGTCACGAACATAATCTTCAGCCCTTTACCGATTCAAAATTTCTTCGTCCGAATAGTTATTCAGTGCATGCGTCTCCACCTGGAGTTCCTGCACTCTGTTCTCTGCATTATTAAACCTAATGTTCAACTCAGTGTTTCTGTCCACCAAATGGTGAACCAACACTCCTAATTGGGTAAGTGCTTCCTGAATCTCGGTATTAATATAACCATCCTCCGATTCCTCCGATGATACAGCTTCAGATGGTGCACCTTGAGCCTCACCAACTGGCTCCTCGAGTTTCCTCATCAGGATCCTCTTTCGAATCCTCTTCCAGATCAAATTCAGCTGGCACTACGGGTATTGCCTCTGGTGCTAGCTCGGGTGGAGCGATCAGCTCATCGCTCACTACATGAACGTCCCTAACATCATCATCTCCTGACATCTACAATCAAATTTATTTTAACCTGATTAGCACATCACAATAAACACATTTATTATCACAAATAACAATTTATTTTATGTTACTTTTACTTCTTTTGATGAATTTTCTCAATTCATCTCTTAAAACTCTATCTGAGTTTATCTTTTCACCAACTATTCTTACTTGTCTAAGGTTATATCCTAAGTTTTTTCCCCCACCTAAGGTTAATAACTTACAGCCTTTGATACCAACCAGTGACGCCCCCAAATTTGGGTACTTTCAAACCCGAATTTAGGGTACTTTCTAACTTGCTCTTCAAATAGCTTACACAATTCATTCATGATAACACACCAATTTGCCACATATCGACTTCGTATATTGATTTAAGTTATCTTAATTCTCAGTTCATAGTGTTCTCGTTTGATAATTTAGTTAACGCGTCCAAACTTTATTAATCTTGCTCGGCGCCGTGACGTTCGGGAAAGACACGACCTTTCTAATACTCTTTTACGATGGTTCATCTTATCTTACAACACATCCTTGAGGTTCTTTAGAACTCAAAGCTATCTAATAAGTATGGCCTAACGTTACGAAGTTTAGAAAACTCAACGCGTCTCACGCTCGATTTCACAACACACCACACGTTCGCCCCGGACAACCCTGTCTAGACTTGGCCTTGCCAAGCCCAGCCCTGACCCCTCCCAGCGCAGCTGTGCTCTACCCAGCCAGCAGCGCTCATGGGCAGCGCAGCTGCGCTATACATTCTGCGAACGCAGAATTGCAACACTCAGTTTTCCGAATTTTTTTTGCTTCGTCATCGCAACTAAGCAACTTCATAACTCGCTCATTTGATATCAGAATGCGCTGTTCTTGAGCCATTTTCTTGCTCGTAACATCCTCTACAAATCTCCCCCCGAATGGAAAATTTTTCTAGATTCGTTATCAAGCCAAAACAGTGGCTCAAAAATTCTTCGTTGACTAGTTTTTCAATATGACGTTTCTAATATCGGTTTTTCAAATCATCGTAACTTGCTCATCTGAAGTTTGATTGAGTTCGTTCTTGAGCTTACGGCTCATTTTTACTACGCTCTACACAACCCCTAGGAAATCAATATTTTTTAGAAGCGTTAACTAGCCATAAAATTGGCCCGAAAGTCGTACCATGCTAGGTTTTTCGACTTTTAACATACTTTACTAAAATTTTCGCCATAACTTCGTTATAACATATTTTTACTCTGTTCCAATTGGAACATTTTCACAACACATACATATATTCCCTTCTCGAATTTCAATATATGTCTTACGAAATAGCGATTTCTCGAGTTCAATTACAATCCTCTGTATAGTTTTCCATACTTTACGCTTAGGCTTACGTTTTTAATTTTTGTTTACACTTTTCATCCATATTACTGGTAGTTTATAAGTATATAGACCACAACTACCTTTTTTCTCCAGGATCTTTCATGATCCACCACAAACCAACCACAACCACCATAAAAACTTAAATCAAAAGCTTGAAAGAAGATGATGAATAGCTAGGGTTTCAAGGTTTACCTCTTGGTTCTTGCTTCTTCTTCTTCCTTAAACTTGATGATCCAAGTTTGCTTGCTAGCTTCTTCTCCCTCTCTTTGTCGAGCCCTCTCTCTTTTCTCTCTATTCTCTCTTGCTCTTTCTTTTCTTATGTAGCAAATGATGAAAATGACTCGGTGTTGGAGGTTTTAATATATATAAAACCTACTTTTATATGCTTACAAGTTGGTCACTCCACTAGGTCTTCTCCTAGTCTTGCCCCTCTACTTCCTAACTCTTACATACCATCCCCTCATCATCCTACCATCCCCTCATCATCCTTAATCAACCCACACATAGGCTAATCAAGGTTAGATTAAAATAATTAAAATTAAGACTTATTTGCTTAACGTTAATTGTTGCTTGTAATGGCTCAAGACTTAACCATAAATGGTAATCCTAGCCCTTGTCCTTCCCCCCTAGCCATAATGGTCGGGCATTCCCCCTTGGCCAAGCCCCTTTTTAGCTTTTGTCATCTGATTAGCTTCTAGTTACGTTTCTAGTTAGGTTTCGTAACTCGTCCGATTAGTCGAAAAGTCGACTTTTACGTTTTTAACGTTTAAATAGAGATTACGTCTCTAATACTCGAAAAAATGCTATTGCGTAATTCGAAAAGTCTAAAACACGAAAAAACGTTTTCTGCGTTTTATGAATAGTGTTTTAGCGTATTTCTCGAATTTTTTTATTTTTTGTCTACAAAATTGCAACACATACATAATCACATAACACATAAACTAGGTCATTATTCGACCTTACATCATATAGCACATCATAATAAGTAATAAAATTTTATTTTATTAATTAAATACTTGCAATCCTAATTACAAGGATAACCGATTTTCGTGATCATTATAGAGACCCAATTCACGAAATGTTCCTTCCTATCCTCACACATTCCATGCTCAAGAAAAAGCTACAAATTGTGTGTTCAAGCAATTGAGTCACTTGACTAGGATCTTAAACCGCTAATGATTATAAAGAGGTTGTGCGCGTGTGTGCATGTGTGCATATGAATACACAACACACACACACACAATAGTATGTGTTATAATTAATTAGGTAACGTATCTTCCCGTATCAATTGTAATTTCCGATAAATGTCATCTTCTCATGCATAATCATATTTTATCCATATCATTCATATTGGTGAAATACCACTCTTAATTGTTTTATAACACGCGTCCGCACCGGCACCGGCACCCGCACACACATATAAGTATGTGTTATAATTTAATTACTTAACATATCTTCCTGTATCAGTATTTGTGATTTCTGAGAAATGTCATCTTCTCACGCATAATCAGATAGTATACATATTATTCATTGAAGATGCATCCGTTTTATATATAAAGTGACACCACGTGATTTTTATGCTTAGAAATCAAAGAAGTCAGAAAGAAAAAGGAAAGAGCAAAAGAACTTGAAGGAATTGATACGAGAAACATTGTTTCAAGTTCTCGTAGAAGGTCCACAACCAGTTTTGTTCCACCTCCGAAACCTGAAATACCTGTTGAAAGTGATGGGGATGATACAGAACATACAGATAATGACGATGACAATGATAACAGTGATAACGACGGAGATGATAATGATGTGGAGGTCCATGATGACAGTCAAAACGATGAAGTCCATGAAGGTACAATTTTTTAGTTTTTTTTTATTACTGTGCTTCTGTTTCTCATTGTTTGTTAACTTCTGTGTTCTCGGTATATATGTAAGCAAGTCGGAATGTCCTTTTAGTTTCAGTAATTAAGCCAGTAAGCAGTTCAAAGATTTTGTTTATATACTTAATTTTCTCACCCCACTCCCTTTTCCCTAGGATGGGGGAGGAGGAACTTAACTTACATACTTCTATGAGATTCAAGCATGGTAAATTAAAGTATGCAAGATAACATTATACATGTTAAACAACTAGATATATTAGCCCTTATAAGCACATTTATTGCAACTCTCCTTGAAATTTTTGTAGCCGGTAAAAATAAAGTAATGTAACTAGGCACTTGTACAGGTGTATAATATGGACCAAAATCACAAATTGGTTCAAATAATCAGGTAATATGAGATCCATATTTTACTATCTCACTATCTCACACAATTTTAGTTAGTCTTGGTAATGACCTGTACACGCTAGTTAAAAAACTAATAGGACTAAAATCCTTTAGACGAAATATTCGTTCTTAGGGATGAGAATTATGAAAATTTAATTAATACTATTACCGAAACAAAGGTATTCTTCTCGAAAACCCATTTGCAAAGAACTCCTTTAAAACACTGAAAACTGATCATCCTTCACCACATCTAAACTTTGAAGCCAAATCAAGCCCTCAGGTATAAGTCTAAGGTGGACCACCTCATCCTAAAAGGCAAAAACTTCTTATAGAAGGCTGCAATGCAATATCAATGAAAAATGGATTTTCAGACTTTCATCTTCTGACTCAAAATTTCCCTGATCAATTCTGACTTCATCTACCACCAGCCACCTTACAAAATAGCTAACGAATACAATCTCCATCCTTGACTTAATTATAACCTTTCTCCTCCAATTTATGCAACTGTGAAGCTGCTATCTTTACCTTAAAATTGAAAATCCAAGCCTCGTACTTGGTCCCATCTTAGTGGCTTCGACACTGGATCTGAAGCAAAATGCTGCATCCTACCCATGCTTTTCAAGATTTCTTTTCAAACTCGACAAAATGTTACTTAAAACTGGCTGATGTGTAAATTTGAAGACTGCTAGTACACAATGTGAAATTGAAGAGCATAAAGTAAAAGTGAAACCCACAGAGACTAGTTTACTTTTTTTCTTTTAATATATTCTTGGTCTCAATTCAGATGAATTAGAAACAAAGATGGAATAGATGGGTAACTGAACTTAAATAAAAAATAATATTTAAGCTAGTTAAAGGTGAAAACTATTAATGAAAAAGTAATTTAGGAATATGATCCACGAAATAACATTCATAACAAATATTCTCTCATTTTCTTTTTATAACTCAAACTATTCCAGTTGCTAAGTATAAAAAGTTCGCAAAATAAATTTAAAGCTCATATTAAACTAATCTGTGATCTACCTCCCTTTTTTAATTTGGTGACTTTTATAATTAACTTGGGCTAGATTTTGAAAATTTAAAGATTAACAATAACTCATCAAAACCTCGGGCAAGCATGGGCTATTAAAAATTCACATGTTAACAATAATTTTTCAAAATCTCTCCATCAATTTAAAAATTACATAATAATTAAGCATGAATGAATTCCAAGAATGGCAAATAAAAGTGAAACCAATAATTCATTGAAGCACAAATAATAGAAAAGATGGAGAATATTTATAAAGATATGTAACTTAGCTTCATCATCATTCTTGATTTAACAATTTAGTTGACCGTATAATTTGAAATAAAAATACTACTACTATTTACATGAAACTAAATAACTAGAACTAAACAACTAAATAAGAATTGAAATAACTTTCTTTTATGAATTAAATAAGAAGAAAAAAAATAAGAGTAACATTCAATAAAGTAAAAATAAAATACAAACTCTTTTTAAGTTCCTTTGACGGGTAGTTAGATAATAGAAAACAACAAGATTAATTTTAATTCTACTCCTGCTGCTAAATTTGATAAAACTAATACCTAAAAAATTAACTCCTTTTGCTTTGGCCTTCTTTATTTATAGGCATCAAGGCTTGAAGTCTTTTATTTGTAGGTTTTAACTTCATCTCTTTTTTAGTGGCAATAAACTTCTTTCAGAGGAATCTTCTGCGCTTCTTTCCTTTCATGAATTGGAGCAGTGATTATTGCTTGATCACTAAGATTTTGACTCTTGCTAACAAAATATAAATGGTACAAAATAAGATAAAACTCATTAATTAAAGATTAAATTAAATTAAAATATAAATGAACAAGAATAGAAATAATAAAATGCATGAAATTTATGTCTATCACTGGCCTGATGGCGTGTTTAGTTTTATTTGGTCTGCAATTGTGTTTAGTTTAACAGGTATAAGGCAAATTGGACTTTGGGTGCTCTAATTTCCCCCAAAGCCATATAATTTATTACTCTGATCCCGATATAATGATATAAAGACATGTCCTAGAGACTTAATTAGACTGAGCCTGAAGTATTTTGTTGCTGGGTTGGATTCTTTTTGGGCCCAATTGGAGTTGAGAAATTTCTTATTTGTAAGCTTCCTCTCACAATGGCACGAGGGGGACTGCACGAGGAATACTACTTGTGGACTGTAAGCCTGTGAAATAAAAGTGGAGAGCAACATAAGTGGACCTTGCTTAACATATATGATCTATGCAATTCCCGAGGAGGTTGACCCAAGTATGAGCAACTGAAAAGAAAGTAGGCGAAAGAGGGGAAACAAGAAATTTGGCTTAGACAAGGGAGGCCACGCCCCTGGCTTTGGCCAAGGCATGGGTCGTCGAGACTCGAGCCCCACAAAGTATGTCCCATATCCATATACATATGACTATTTTTGCCACACTATACAAATCAAATATGCATATGAAGACAGAAAAGGGATAAAAAATAGCCTGTCGACTCCTCCGTCTGAAACGCAAACAGAAGAAAGAGGAGAGAGAAAGATGAAGAAAAGAAAGAGAAATATGGAATACGTACCTGAATCGCAGCCTCTGTTCTTCCCCTCTCTTTTCCGCAGCAGCCCTAAAAGGTATTTTTCCTCCCTCTTTGCTTGATGTAACCCTAATTTCCTCCCTCTCCCCCTCTTTTTTTGGGGATATGGCAATTGCCGCATCCGCCGGTCCGCGGTTCATCATCTAGCTTGACAGAAGGTTCAGGGAGGCCTCCTCCATATGGGACCTGTTTGAGGGACTTGGATTTATGGGCTTGAAGGGTAGGGCAGCTCAGGCTTCACAAGGGTGGTATCTTGACCAGAGGGGTCCAAGTCCAACAGGCTTATGGGATTTAAGTTGCACATGACCTGCATATGCTTAAGGTCATGTACCCAGCTTTGTTATAACACATCTCAGACTTTCGGAAGACCAAGTGGTTGTATTGGAATTAACCATGGAGGATCCAATGTCCACCAGTAGTCATTTCATCAGCTGAAGTATTGGAATTAACCATGAAGGAAACAATGCCCACCAGCAGCCGTTCCATCAGATGAATGCTTTCCCAAGAGAGCCCAATTTGACTTACCACTCATCAAAAATCATCACGAGTGAAAGGATCTCAGTGCCCTTATCAAGACTTGTGCCTAAACATCCATCTCCACAAATCCACCACAGAAGTCTCAAGTAGCTTGAACAACAGAGAAACTCCAGAAATGGAGTAGAATTCCTACCCTTGCGATCCACCTACATCAGTGGAGGCTCATCAAGTCCATATAACCGACATTTATTCCAATTGTCCAGATGGAGCAGAACCCCCTTTTTTCTTCTATGAGCCTCTGATAACAAGAAAGAAAGACGATTTGTTGCCACAGGAAGAACCAAAAGCACTATGATGTCACTGGAACATCATAATATTGATAGTTTGGTTTCAAGAGAAGACTCCTATATTATGATGTCTAGAGAAAAAGAAAAATGGCTTTAGATTGGGAAGGAATTTTCTCCTCTCGAGAGCTAAATGGTAATCACAATATCTCCAAGATGATTTGACCTCTCATATTGCCTCTTTGGAAGAATTCTATGGTGTCATCTTCTTCGTTTGATGACACCACTCTAGCCTTCTGGCACCAATGGCCTAACTGTTAAGTAGCCACCTATCTCTTTTTCAATCTCCTCCTGAACTTTGTTTAAACCCCACAGTATCCTTCTTTGAATTGAACAAAGAATTACTTTAACAGTGCCCCCGGTCCCAAATTGAAAATGACATGGGTTGATGATAACAGTACGAAAGTGGCCATTTTCAGAAAAGCTCAGAGAATTAATCTTCTTCTTATTAGTATTGGTATTGGTATTGGTATAACTATAATAAAAGGAAAAAAACAGATTATGGTTTTGATGTTCTTTAAAGTTGCATAACTTGCTACTATTTTGTGTCACTTGCATGATCCCCTCCTTTCTATTTGCAGATGACGAGGACAGTGATTATATCCAGCTTTAACTGACCAGCAAGGTGAGCATAACGAAAGCCTCAACACAGGTTCAAAACAAAGATCTATTTTGAATGTATATCTAGGTTTTAGTTAATGTTTTGTTGGGAATAGGTGGCTAGTGATAGAGGATGTGCCGATGGAGTTAGTACGTTCAGCTGGCTTTTAGGAAGTGACTAGGGAAGTGCTGTGGTAAATATCCAAAGAGTGGGAACTCGATATTTTATTCAACTAGTTTTCCAATCCAATTTCTCTGTTATGTTGTTGTTTATGTTTCTCGGTCAAATCGTCACATTAAACACTGCATGATTACTGTAGCATTATGAGAAGGCCACTGGCCCTTTTTTATGATGGATGTTTTTTTTCTTTTATATTTATATATTTACTAAGTAATACATTGATAATCTTAGGCGTTTGCAAGGATTAATTATCATTCAACTATTAATCCAAGGCTATGTTTATCTGTAAGGATTATATTTGGATATGACTATTAATTTCAAGTGTGATGTTTATTTTTAAATTTGAACTTGGGACTATTAGTCGATTATAAAATAACTTAAGATGATGGACTATTTAATACTATATCTAGCTAGATATTATAATTTCATTATGTGAGATTATGGACAAAACTAACCTTTATTTCTTAATACCATGTCCAACTTAAATGATTTTGGTCAAAAAGACAATAAAAACGGGTCAAAGATTGATGCTTCTTTTTTTAATTTAAATTACTTTATCAGTTCATGTAGTTTAAACTCTAGTACTCTCAAAAAATGATAATATCGAAGTTAATATATTTGAATAAAAATAATTCATTAAATTATTTCAATAATTGCTTTTAATTTGTACAATTTGACGTTTCTTAAATATTTAAACATTCACTTAAACAATTTTTTATAAGAAAATCTTATCTTCTAATTATTTTAAGCTGAAACCAACAACCTAGCTCATATAATTTATTATTTCACCATTTTTTTTTCTATTTAGGAACTAATCCAAGTTGAAATTCTAAACAATAAGTTTGTAAGAGCATTAACAATAGTTTTTCTAATCTACTCTCTATCCCCAATTTTGAAAAATAAATCAACAAATCAGTATCCAACAGTTTCTTTATCTTTATTTGACTCTCTATTTTAATCTTTATATATGATTTTGCTCCCAAATGTGAGGAAGTCATCAAAAAATTGTTCTCTATATATACAAAATGACATTTCACACCCTCATTTAAGTGAACAACTCATCAATCATACACATCATATTTTTTTTACTACTTTATTCAAATTATAAACTTAATATTGACTTATTTTTTAAAAAATAATTTCAAACGTATTCAAATTTAAAATTGATATAAATTTATTTAATTTATGTCAATATAATTATAAATATTATAAAAGTACTATTAATTATAAAATTTATTATTTTTAAAATTTAAATGAATCATATTAAATTAAAATTTAAAAATGTCACAAATTAACTTTTAAAAGTTAATATTGATCTTATGTACATTTGCAAACTACAATCCATTCAATACTCACTCCATAAATTACTTAAAATTTAAATAAAATAAAAATTATTTTAAAGTAGAATATAATTGATAAATTATACTCTCTCTTTTATAAATTATAAGATTATTATTAATTTGATGTTTTGATTGTTGAAACTTTTAAATTTTAAATTTTAACTTTTAAATTTTATTATGTAAGAATATAAGGAACTTGTTGGATACATAATGAAAAAACTGAATTCCTATTTTGCAAAATAACCCAATAACACTTCAGAATAAGGAAAAATATAAAGAAACTGTTGTGAATACTCTGTTAGTTCCCAGATGACACAATAGATCTAGAGGGGGGGGGGGGTTGAATAGATCCTTTTTATTTCAAATACTTTTTAGGTTTATTTTGTATTGCTATTAAATTAGCATATGACAAACATAAGAATCTTTTCAAGCACAGCGAAATAAGTAAAAGATCTCCTTCATTGATATATTCATAATCATACATACATTGTTCGTAGAGTTAGTTTAGTTGTAAGCAGTTAAAACATACATAGCAGTTATAACAGTTATAGTGCATAATGTAAATGACATAATGTAAAAGACACAAGGGGTTTTAAGTGGTTCAAATACTCAAGCTCCTAATCCACTCTTCTGCTTTCAACTAGCAGGATTTCCACTAAGGAAGGGCGGCACCCTGAATCTCTACGATTCCTTCAAGGCCAGCAGCCTTGGGACTTCAGTTCACTAAGAACTCTTCAAGGCCAGCAGCCTTGGGACTCCTCTAGTTCCCTAGGAACTCTTCAAGCCCAGCAGGCTTGAAACTTCGTTTAGTCCCTTCGGACAAGGACCCTTCTTGCCCTGCTTTGTTTAGTCCTTTCGGACAAGGACCCCTCAGGCCCTGGCTTTGTTGAGTTGTTTGTTTGTTGTTGTTGGAGTCGGTGCTGAGCTGCTAAGATGTCTTCATGCTCTGAACATCTTCTATCCTTAGCAGCTTGGCTTGATCATCCTTGAAGTGCGTGTTGAATGTTACATGATGCTCACTTCTTGATTACTCAACCACCGGATGACCCCTTTATGAAGCGCCTTGAAGATCCTTCTCCTTGGTACTTGATGGGTACGCACATGATAGGCTTCTAAGATGATGTAAGTTCTTCGTTAGGTACTTAGAAGCTTTCTACTTGACACCAAGATGGCATTTGTGATCTCCCTTCTTGCTACTTGATGCCTTCTCATGATGGACTTACTAAGATGACTGTATGCTCTTCTCTATTGTACTTAGAGTCTTCCCATGATGGACATCAAGATGACATGATGCTCTTCTTTCTCTCAGAAGTTCAGAACACTCTTTAAGTAGTAGAACTCTCACTTCTACATTGTAGAACTCTCACTTCTACTTCTTTCTTTGCATGTCTCTGAGTGTTCTTGGTGGATCGTAGAGTGAGCCTTCGGACTCACTATCTCACATGGTTTTGATCAGTCCACCTTCTCTCCAAAAACTGACAACTCCAGCAGCCCTCGATCTTTGAAGCTCTTCTAGATTTATACTCCTTCCCAATCCTTCCGTTGGAAAGTAGCCGTTGAAGGCTATTCAAATATCTTCACAGATCTCGAGTCGACAGAGGTAGATCTGGCGATGTGATATGTCATACTTTTATCGACATTGCATATCTCTTCGTTTCACCTACCCGCCGAGTTGTCACTTTAATATCTTGGGCAGGTTGAAGACTTTATTATCTCCTTCTGATTTCTCGATCAGAGGTTGTCCTTTTGCATCAATGCTCTCAATAAGCTTTTGTCAAGAATACCATCCTTTGATTGAACCGGGTTGCAATGCTTGGTCTTTGGGTGTTCGAACTACGATTCGATGCACGTCTTCAAGGACCCGATCGTAGTGTCTTATTGAGTGTTGCTCATTGACCGGTAGAGTTAACACTACGATCTTGAAGAGTGTTGATTGGATCTCCAATGTAGTACAGCTCTTCCTTCTATTGTGCGATGCTTCAATACTTACATTTTGCTTATTGTTCTCGACATCTTGATGGCCTAACTCCTTGCTTTGGTTCCCTCTGAATAGCAAGACACTTCAGATTTGTGGCGCGTCTAGCTCACTTTTTCCTTGTGATCTCCCGTTCACTTATCATCAATGGACTGACCCTACACTTAATCACTTCAGCCTTGTTCTTCAGAGGCTACCTAGTATCTCGGTTCACTTGATAGCTACTGCATTTGCTGACTTTCTTTAGTCAGCTTCTGAAGTCTTCTTTGGATCTCCTCGTGGAAGACTTTATCACGAATGACCTTACAACTCAATCTTGATGCTGATTGGGTTGGTGCTTAGATCTTTTGCTAGCCTGCATGCCATTCGTTGAGTGCTCTCTGGTTCCCTTAAGGTGGAATGCATCTTTGCAGTGCCAACCAGAGGCTTCATTCTTTTGGATATTCTGGGAGTGCTCATTTGTTGAGAACCGTATATGCTCTACGATTCTGCCTTGACATTGTGAGCACTTCTGTTGAGGTCGTAGTTCTGCACTCTACGATTCAACTTCGGCTGTGTAGAACCTACGATCCCGAGATCAGATCTTGACACTCTACGATTTCTGCCTTGTGCTTGTTATCTTCATCTGATCTTGCTCGACTACGATCTCTGCATGTAATCAATAGACTCTACGAACTCAGAGTGTAGTCTACGATCCTTGACATGACTTCGGCATTGATAGACTCTACGACTCCGAGTGTATTCTACATTTCTGTCTTGGCTTCGGCAGATGATCGGTCGACTCGTAGGCAGGCTGTCTCTACGATTCTGAACATGACTTCCTCAACACACTACAATCCTGAGGAAGCTCTACTCGACACACTACGATCCTTCTTCGTTTCCCTTGGAAGTCTACGAACTCTGAGATCTACTATCTTGCATACTCCTATTCTGCCTCGATAGCTCTCGAGTTAACATTGACTCTCCTGGCAGACTACGACTTCTGGTGCAGTGCTCGACGATCAGACAAGCCTATCTATTACATCATAAGATCAACCTAACAAGCTTGATCTTCCTATATTTATAGTCATTGTACATCATTTCTTTTTAAGGACTTTACAAAGCTGTTTTGCTTATATAGGATCAACCTAACATATTTGATCAATTCATTCTAAGTCCTTGTACATATATTTCTATTATCTATCAAAGGACTTTACAGCTTTTCTTAATGCAAACATACTTGCATATTCATTCATATATATCATAATCAAATCATATATTAAATAGGAATATCATTCACATGTTTATTCCTGACATACTCTTAAATTTTAAAATGAGACTTTTGTTGCGAAATAAATTATAAAAGAAATTGTTACTTTCAGAATAGAAATTTGATATTTTTCACAATACCTTACTCACATAAAAACCTTTATTGGTACTCTCATAGATACTATATATTCACTTGTAAAAATCTTTATTAGAAAGGATATAATAGTCTAAATGATATTTTTAGACTAAAAGACAATTTGCACCCCAAACTTTACATACATATTGACGTTTGCACCCCAAACTGAAAAACATGTTTAAGTACATCCCACACTTCAGTTATAGTCAACAAAATACACACTTTATTCATTTTACCGATCAAAAATGACAGGCTAAAACACACGTGTGGATCTAGAGGGATATTTAAGTATTTTTCATATCTTCTTCTACTTCCCTTGCTGGAACAAGCTACGAATTAAGTCTTTTCCATATCCTTAATCTACAACATCATATACTGTTCCCACCTTTCAGTCATACTCCTCCTCACTCTTCCTAATATTCATCTCACTCCTCCGATCCTGCAAATTTCCCACCACTTCTCCCCTAACCGTCACATCGCCGCTCATGGCCGACGACAACGAAAATACCACCACCCCTCCACCGTCAAATAAACCCACGGTATAATAAAACCAGTGGTTTGCGACGATAGTATGTGTAACAAATAAATAGAATCAGAGATAATCACTATGCAAAATAGCAAAACCCACCTACTCAAGGCATTTAATTATTATAAGTATATATACAATAAAACATTGTTTATGATTCGGCTGGCTCTCGCGTGTTCCAATTGGCTAAAACTCAAAGTGGGTATAAGCACAACTATTATAACATAATTGCTTTTATCCTACCAGGTGCTCGACATAATGCCCATCTGAGATTTCTTTCCACGGAGCTGCTAAATTCTTGTAGTTTTATGTGTATTGGAAATTAGGGCCTGTTGGAGGAGGCAATTGTGTTGTTTGATCAAGTTTTTTAAAAAATGGGTTTTTGTGTTCCGAATAATCAAAGCTATATTGGCCTTTTAGAAGTTAATTATGTGCATTTGGGTTGACAAAAACGAGGTTAAAAGAGAAACGATATGAGGTGGAATCCTGATAAATTTAGTCTTACCACGGTCTTGCAGTATGATAAGGCTTTGGATGTTTTTAGTGAGATTAACAGACGCGGTTTGCTCAATTCACATGTTATACAAATGGGAGACTGTTTGATGCTTGCCCCTACTCTTCACAGACGTGTTCAGGATATTATTCATCATAATAGGAGACTGTTTGATGCCTCATCATAATTGTGCATCTCATAATTCTTATCCAGCTGTTTCCTTCTCCTGATTAATTACCTGGCATTACTACTATTCTATTTTTCGAACAATACCTAGTATTACTTTTCATTATGCTAACAAGATATATGAAGATGTAAAACATCAAAAAATCACAACTTAGTCTTTAGTAAGTAAAAGAGAGAACTTGGGGCAGTCTGGAATCCTGGATTATTAGTAAAATTGTACATTAACAAGTCACCTTCTACCAATAGTAATGGATGAGGTTCCATAATACAAAATCCCTTGTGTAAATCCCTTGGGTTAGTTCTAATGATTGATGCTACTATACTAAAAAACTCCGCAAAATGTGGCTACTGCAAAAAGTAAAAACAAAGCTCCACCCAAGTAGCCAACCTGATTCCAGATAAAAAGGGAGAAACACAAAAATCAGAACAAGCTTCAGAAGTTCACTTTTCGAAAGAAAAACGGGTATCAGAACTAAGATGGCTCCTACAAGTTTTTCAGAAATGTAGTTGGCAAGAAATGCTCTTCCAACTATTGCAATTAATGTTGCAAGCAGGTGTCCAGCAATGGCTCCACTTGCCACACCCCACGGAGACTGTACAAGAAGAACAATAATTGAATTTTAGTATGGATTATATTTCTGAAGCATCAAATTAAGGATGACTTGTACCATTTCTTCGGGAACACTACCTGAGCAGCACCAAGAGCAATTGTTGCAAGCATTGAACGGTCATGAAAGCAGTGTTGCATTCTTCTGTGATAAAAACAAATCCAATTATTCTTGATTTTTGGCCATGAAAGCAGCAGCATCACACCTTCCATATCAAACGCTTGCCCCATATCCAGAAACAGATAGCAAAATAGGTTTAAAACTTCTTTGAGGCAATTTGTCAAGCAGTTGGTGTGCACAGATGAAAAGTCCTTTCTGTGATACTCCCCCAAACTTATTTCAGTCCAAAGCTTGAAGCTTTTTATCCACAATCACATCCCAATCCAATTTGAACACAAAGTTATAACAACCAACCCCCAATTGAGCCAACATAAACTCAATTGGGCAACAAATTCAATTATCCCAAACTCCCCAATATTTGATTGCTAATTCAATCCATTACATGAAATTCCATGTATAAAATTATAACTTGTCAAAACTTACTTGGATTCTATGTTCTAACACCCAATGAAAAAGATGATGACTCAGGCCAATTGATTGAACCCCCAATGAACGTCGATGGTTGTCTTGCTTTAAAACTTTGTTGTTGGAATCCAAGTAAGAGATGGTGTGATAACCTGGGATTTCGAATAATCCGAATTTTTCGAATTATTTATTTTATTTTATTTAATATTGATATTGATTATTAATATTGTGCGGTGTATCTGTGATACGAGTCTCGAGAAGTGGTCAATTTATGTATTGACTGAGACAATAAGAGTATAGTTGTGCTTAACAGAGAATAGAAACCCTAACCCTAAGCCTGGATAGGGATTCGATAGAAAATATAATTAAAATAATTATATTGACGAGTACGTGTTTGTACTGTATATAATTTTGATCCATGATTGATCGGGTAGGGTAAAATATTAGTACACCGTAATAAGGGATTAGAAATCCTAATCTTAGGATTTGAAACCCTAACGTACAGTTAGGAACCCTAATCAAAAGCCGGGAAACCCTAATTTTAAATTCAGGAATCCTAAACCCTAATTAAGAAACCCTAATCCTAATTGGAAAGCCTAATGTGATTAATAACCTTTAATATAATTAGGAAACCCTAATCCTAATTGGAAAGCCTAATGTGATTAGTAAACTTTAATGTGATTAGTAACTTTTAATATAATTAGGAAACCCTAATTATATTTTAGAAATCTTAATTTTCTAGTTTAAAACCTAATTAGAAAATCCTAGAAAGTAGTGTGGTAAAACCTAAGGGTTAAACCATAAGGGTTGAGCTAATTGTCTATTTTACCATTAAAATTCATGTCCAAAGACCAAAATACCCCTTTACTTTAGTTATAAGTAAAGAGATATTGTAAGATTTGGTGACTCACCAAGGTTAGGTGAGTCCATGTGCTGGAAACGTAGCTAAATCTGATCCATATCTTGCCACCTTGCACACTTGGATTCATTGCATCTAAGTTATAAGTGATTTAGGAGAGAGAAAGTTCACCAAAATTGCACATTTGCTCTCTAACTCTCAACAAACCTCTTTTCTCTCCAAACCTCCGAAATTGCTAAGTGTTTCAGTCACTAACCAAGCCCTTAGATCCTCAAGATCAGTGGAGAAGAGCTAGAATCAAAGATTGGCCAAGAGAAGGTAAAACCATAACTCATAGTTTGATCTTGTATGCTTAGTCAAAGTTTATGTTTATGTGTTTATCTTTGTGTTAGAAGATGTTTTATGATGATCTATGATGATACATCATAGATCTATAGCATCAAAGGCCTCAAAAATGAAGTTTTTCAAAAATTGTCCAAGAACACAAAAGGTGGTCTGACAACCAAATGTCAGTGGCCGTAGATCCTTCTCTGTTAAATATTTATGTTGTTTTATGTATTAGAAATGTAGTCTGACATGAGCTCTTTGTTCTGGAAGTGGAATCACAGCCTTTCCATATCCAGATTGTAAGTTATTCTTGGTCAAAACCCGTTGACCAAGCATGATCGGGCGATTTCTGGGTAACCCAGAAATCCTTAAGCAGTGTCTGACAACTTTTTGTTAGCCCCAGATCTGTCAGGTATGATGTTGTTTGATGTTGTGTTTGTAACTAAGTTGTAGCCTGCTAGATCAACTATAAATGTAAGACCCCAACTTTTTGAATAAAGATTAAATTTTCTCAAAATATATTTTTGAATATTATGGTGTGGATTTGATATAATGTTATAGTTGTGGGTAATATTTACAAATTTTGCAAAGTACGCAGGTTGTTATATAATATTTGATTGGTCGGGGAATATTCGTTTTAACAAGGAATATTCGTACAAAGGCACAATCATTGGTGGACCATTAATGGAATTATCATTTGATTGAAAAACGATAAAAATACTTTATGAAAATAACGACGGAAGTTTTACCATTAACTGTTGAAACACCCGATGTTAAAAGTACAGTAATACGCGTGGTTGCATAGTAGCACACAGTATTGATTATTGATGCTTACGTGAGAAGTCACTCAGTTATACTAAATTATTGCTACAGTAATTGCTGCATCATATCTATCATATTATTGATTCAATTATTGTCACAGTATCATCTGCATAAAATGTTTTTATTAAATCAATACTTGAGACGACAAAGTTATTCATATTATAAATTGCAATATTTACAATGTCTAGAAGTTCTGTCAAGGAGAGGTTTGGTCACCTAATTGTCCGCCAATAGAGAGAAATCCTTATTGGAAAGCCCCCTCTTTCCTGGGAACGACCTGGTTGATAAATATTGTGAGTTATAATATTAATAATGAATGTTGTTCGGAGTTGAATTTGGAGACGCAGACGTGATATTTGAGTCTGGAACAACGAAATTAGTAAAAATAGTTTATAAACACAAAATTTTTCGGGATTCACTATTTGGTCAAAAAGTCAACAGTTGACTTTTTTGAGAAAAGTCAAACTTCAAAATTTCAAAATTTATATTTTTGATAAAAATAGTTTCATTATGTTGGAATTGTTTGTGTTAGTGAAAATCGACATTTATTCAGATGATAATTGATGTCTAGGGGTTATATTGATAAATCGGGTAATTTATCGGATAAATGAGCAATTAATTGCTACTAATTCACATGCTTATATAACTATTTGTTCACATATGTGTACTATTGAATCACATTATTTACTATTATTGGAGTTGGTGCAAGATTGATAATACTTGCATGACTAAGTTAAAAATGGAGGTATAGATGGAGGTACTATACTGTAATTCGTATTTTTCACATGATTATACTATTGATTCACATAATTGAACTATTGATTCACATTATTTACTATTAGGGGAGTTGGTGCAAGATTGATAATACTTGCATGACTAAGTTAAAAATGAAAGAAAAATTGGAGGTATTGTACTGTAATTTTCGAGCTCCAAAACGTGCAATTATCAAAACTATATTTTTCTATAAATAGAAGCTCATTCTTCCTTCATTTCTCACCAATTCACAAAAGCTTTAGAGCGATTATTATAGAGAGAAATTATAGAGAGAGAAGAAGAGAAAACTGCTACCTCACTATTCCAAAGAGTATCCAGCTTTTTTTCAAAGGTAGGGAATATTATTTGTTGTACTCGTAGGGAGTATTATTTCTTTCTTATCTATGAAGAGAACTTCATTATTCCATTCTTTATTATTCATTGGAATAACTCAGATATCTGTGAGGCTACCCTATATTTGGTGAAATTCTTACATTGTTCCATTCTTTATCATTTTGTTGGAACATCACATCATGCGTTCGCATGGAACTGGTTAAAATCTCTTTATTATTCTATTGGAATATATCACATGCATGCGTTTTACGCCATACCGGTTCCGTCTTTATTATTCTATTGGAATATCTCATGTCACAAGGCGTTCTACATGGGACACGATAAAATCTTTATTATTACTCGTTGGAATATCCTGTTTGTGCATTTTATGCCGGGGCCGATTCCGTCTTTATTATTACGTTGAAATATCCTCGTCATGCATTTTACGCCGGACCGATTCCGTTATTTATTATTCATTGGAATAACTCGCTGTCTTGATCTATCGCATGCTGGTGATTTCTTTTGTTATTCCATTCCTTATTATACTCAAATTGGTTAAAGTTTTGACTTCTATACTCCATGAAATTAGTGGAATATCCTTGATATATTTGCGCTTCATCCAAAGATATCTTTTCATGGAAATATTCTTT
Organism: Panax quinquefolius; assembly: GCA_020205615.1. Classification (NCBI taxonomy): domain Eukaryota; kingdom Viridiplantae; phylum Streptophyta; class Magnoliopsida; order Apiales; family Araliaceae; genus Panax; species Panax quinquefolius. Next base: position 29,475,863 of record CM035164.1, on the reverse strand, counting down.
CGAGCATTCTTGAATTTTACTCTACAAAGCAAAGATCATGTTGACAATTTGGACGTTATTAGTTCTTGGATAAAATAATTCTTGAACTTGTTTTATTGAATTCTTATATCATTGTCATCATCCTCATGTTTATATTTTGTTGAAAGTCATCTGTGGCCTATAGTGCATAGATGGACTTGGTATGATTATGACCAGGGATTATTCGGTGTAATCATGACCGTAATGTTACAAATGATGTGGTAAAAGTCCTCATTGGTCCGTAGTGCATTGATGGACAGTTGTTGGCATGATCATGACCATTATTGAATACACAAATATTCTTGGCCCGTAGTGCATGGATAATTGTGGTCGTGATACTAAAAAATATCTTTGGCCGTAGTGCAGGGGTGATTCGATGATGTGGATTATTTATTAAGCCGAGTCTCAGCGATAAAAGTGATGAAAAACCTTTTAAATCATAAAAGATAGTAGATTTTATACTCTAGTTGACTCTTTTAATGGATTGCTTGTTTATTTGCAGTTAAACTTGATGGTTGTTATATTGTATCGTTTAACCTTTGTTGAAGGCTAACGATAATATATTCTCGCATTATCTTAGTCATAATATTTCCTCTTTCGGCTAGTTGAGCTCACCCTTTTACTTTTATTGTTCTCTTCAGAAATGAGAACGTAGCGAGGACTAGTCGGGAAGCGGAGTGACGGACCGGATGATAGCATTAGTAGTCCTCACTATTACGTGAAATAGTGTAATAATAATTGTAATAAGGACTCCTTTTGAGTTTGTATAATCTCTAGTAGACAATATTTGTATTCAAACTCACAGTTTATGTTTTGTCGTAATGTACACGACAGTTGTATTATTAAGTTGTATTTGAATTTATGTACCATGTAAGTGGCGACCCAAGATGGGTGACGATACCTAATTTTGGGGCGCCACGATTTGGTATCAAAGCTTAGGGATATGATCCCTGGCTAAGATGTGAGAATAGAACTAGGAGGGGAGAGACGGGGAATTCCTTCGCTAGTATGACCTACCTAAGTTTATCTGGTATTTAATTGGTCAGTCAGAGTGTAGGGATAATATGTTTCATGTCAATTAACCCTTGTTTTGTGGTAGTGTTTGAAAATGACATCCGAGAATGTTGAGAATAACAATGGAGCACAGGAGACCGTTGAGTCTCCACAGATCAATAATCAGGACAATGTGCAACAGGATGACGATAATCCTCCTGTAAACAACAACATTGATCAATTGACGAACGACGGTACGTTTAAGAGCTTTTTAGCATTTATGCAACATCAGGCGAAGGCGGCTCCTGTTCATAATGCAAGAGGAAACAATGGCAACCCACGGTTGGTCACCGCTAAGCAATTCAAGGAGCTGGGACCACCAGAGTTTTTGGGAAAGCCAGAACCACTTAAGGCGGAGACGTGGTTAAAGCAGATCACCAAGATATTTGATGTCTTGGGATGCTCCGAGGAGCAAAAGGTTCCCTTTGCCACCTTTATGTTGCATGAAGAGGCAGATCACTGGTGGGAATTTGTAAAACGTACCCAGCCTGACGCACTCAAGATGTCTTGGGAGAAGTTCCAAGAGCTGTTCAATGACAAGTACTTTCTCGAAAGCATTCGTCACATGAAGGAGGTGGAATTTATCAAGTTGGAGCAAAACAATATGACCGTGTCACAGTACGAAGCCAAGTTTGCCGAGTTGTCCCAATTTGCGTCCCATTTGGTTGATAATGAGGAGAGAATGACGCGAGTGTTTCTAAGAGGTTTGAAACCTGAGATACGTCAATATCTTATCTCTCATAAACTGTGTTTGTATTCAGATATTGTTAATAAGGCTCAGTTATTGGAGCGCAATAATGAGTCAACCAAACCAAAAGAGAGCAGCCGGCCAAATGATAATACCGGTTGATAATTGTAGTGTTGCATACTTACTACAAGATAAATGTTTAAACATGCCCAAAAACGTGATAGACAAAAAAATAATCGTGGTCAAACCTTGCCCCTTGAGAACTGGACTGTCAGTGTTCTTGAGCCCAAGAACACCAACAACGACGGTTACTGTTGCTATAGCCTTCAGCGACGGTTTTAAATATTTTTAATTTCTAATTTTTCGAAAATTAATTAAAAATAGAAAATAAATTCTAAAAATTATAAAAATGGTTTTAAAAATTATTTTAAATTAGGAAAAATAACTTTTAATTATTTGGGATATTTTTCATTAATATTTATAATTATTTGAATATTAATGATATTTAATTTATTTAGTTAGTGTATTAAATAAATTAGAGAAACATGATTTTAATATTATAAAAATTATTTTAAATAAGAATAAAGTGTTTAAAAATATTTTGAATTATAAAATGTAATTTTCAATATTTTGGAGAATTCTCATTAATAAATTAATATTAATAATATTAGATTTATTTAATTAGTATATTAAATAAATTAATTAAAATGGTTTTATTGATTTAAAATGAGAAAATGATTTAAAAATATTTTAAGTTATAATTAGTGACTTTTAATATTTTTTATGATAAATTCATTATTATTAAATATTATTGGTGATGGTTTAAAATGATTTTAATTATTTAAAAATAATTTAAGTAGAATATTGGTGATTTAAAAATATTTAAGTTATTATTAATAGCTTAAATATTTTGATAAGTATGTCATTAAATATTAAAATATTAATGATGATGGAATTAATTAGTATTTAAATAATTTAAAAATGATTAGGTGTTTAAAAATTATTATAAATTATAATAATTGTTTATAAATTATTAAAAGCTTCTGAAAGATATTATAATTGATATTTAACTTATCTAAAATAATATTGAAGCTTTGAGACCGAGTTTAAGTGATAATAAATGTGTTAATTGTCGGATAGGGTGACCAAGACACCGAGATGAGACCGAAGTCCAACCAAACCGAACTAGTTAGACTTGATAAGTGTTTATATAGGTATTAAACACTGATGTGACTATGTGCTAATGTGCCTAGGAGAAAGACTGACTGTAAATTACAGTGTTACGTGTTGTGATTTATTATTCTAATTGTGAGACTGATATTATGATTATAGGTCTTGTGAACGCAGATAAGTGTATTGTGTAGCAGTAATCCACATAGAAGGCAAGTTTCCTAACTCAACCTTGAGTTAATATTGTTTAATTATTATGGTGGTTAATTATTGTTGATTAGACCACGTCTGAGAATTTATTGTTGATTATTCGCAATTAGTGTATGTTTATTAATTCAAATTGAATTAGTGAATTCTGAGAATAACTGTTGTTGGATACTTATATCCGTAGAAGCTATTACTGACAGTACATATAATTCCTGTCTATTGTCGAATTATGTTGAGATATGTCTTAGCTAATTATTCTGGCTAGACGAACATTTGTTAGAACTTGATAGGTTCGAGAAGAGAATTCAATTAATATTGACAGATCGATGCCAATATTTCGGCTAGATCGAGAAAGTGATAAGATATTGAAATCATTGTATCTCGTTGTTAAATCAAATTCTGATTTAAAGACTGAGAAGAACAACCTTTTATATAAAGGGAACATTTTTGGTCGTATTTTTGGTCTTTGCGCGCGTGTAAGTATTATGCATAATATAGGGTACAAAGAGTTGGCCACTCTAAGTACTTGCAAAGGCATATAATTTAATCTTTATAGTTATCTGATACACCTGGGTATATCAAAGTCAAATCTTTGATAGTTACTCGAGAAGAGAAGTTCAAGATCCAATGTGTAGACACTCGAAATTTTCTGTACTACTGTCACTAACATTGCAGGAGGATAGATTCGTCTTTTAAGAGAGAACCCTAAAAGACAATCCAAATCCATACCGGATACTACCAGAAGTTCAGCATCAACCCCAGATCACACTCTGGGAGTAACAATTCCAACCTCGGATGTAACCCCGAGGTGTGCAGATCCAATACCGGAACACACACAGGAGAAGACCGATTAATCTCGGAGACAACCCCGAGGTATCCAGTCTCAGTTCCAACCATGGGAATAGCCACCAACCTTGGTGATAACCCCAAGGAATGCAACTTCGACGATAACCCCGGAAATGCTTGTTTCAAATGCGACCAGCTTCAATCTCGGTGCTCACAATGAGATGCACTGTACCAACCTGGCAATAACATCGGGAAGACAGGCACACCTCAAAGCTGACAATGAGGACCTTCAACAATTGCAGCAGCCCAATCTCAGCGAAGTCTGAGCAACGTCTTCTTTATCAGCCCAATCCGGAGATAACACTAGTGAGGGGCAACATCGTCATCTCATCAACACGATGCCATGTCACGTCATCTTAACATATCTACGCAACAATGTCCCACAAGACAAACCAATCTCGAGTGACTATTGTGCGGGGTAACGGATGAAAGTTGAAGCTTGAAGACCGGAGGGCATCGTCCCATCTTCAATGACTTCGTACAAACTCTAATCCCATGCCATCGTATAACTCTCAACAACGACGGTCCGAAATAGGTCCGGTATACCTCAAACGGATGCCCGAATTGTACTTTTGAAAGTTCGAGTGGACATTACAGTGCTTGAGTGCACGTACTTCGGGACGACCTAACCCAAAAATCCCGGACCCACCCGGGTTGCCTCTGGTACACCTGCGGCTAAATTGCCTTTAAATAGAGGGCGTGGGATGCCTATTTTACAAGAGAAAAAGGTGAGGAAGCCCTGCCCAATTTGCTCTGCACTCACCCCATGCAATGTACTTTCCCCTTTTAAACACCTGTGAGCTCATACATAGCCCTTTTGTACCTACAAAAGTTAGTGTTTACCCACTCTAAAGATATAGAAGTTTCTTTGGCAGTCAGCTGCAAGCCTTCTCACACACTTCAGAGTCTTTCTCTTCATCTCTGTACACACCCTTCTACACGTTGAGAGTCGTGTTACATGCTTTTGCCCGGACTTCGGTCTGTGATTTCATTTCAGTCTGTATATATACATATATTATATATATTTATATATATATTGACTAATATCATCGAGTTATGCCTCGATTGAGCCTAGACTTCGGTCTGGAGCATTTATTTGCTTTAATATATATATATATATATACATTTATATATATTAACTATGTGTCGAACTTTGTTCGATGAGCTGAGACTTTTGGTGCAATGCGTTTATTGCTTTTATATATATATATATATATATATATACATTTATATATATTAAGCGTGTGTGTCGACTTTGTTCGATGAGCCTGACTTTGATGCCTGAAAGTTTATCGCTTTTAATATATATGTATACATTTATATATATTAAGCGTGTGTGTCGACTTTGTTCGATGAGCCTAGACTTGATGCAGGTGAATTTATTGCTTTATATATATATATATATATATATATATATATATATATACATTTATATATATTAAGCGTGTGTCAACTCTATTCGATGAGCACTGGATTTTACATCCGTACGTTTATTCGCTTATATATATATATATATATATATATATATATATATATATATATATATATGAACTGTGGTGAACTCATTCGATGAGCCTAGATTTTACATCCGGTGCGTTTATTTCTTTTATATATATATATATATATTTTGTCCCACCTGGATTTTACTTCGTGGTAGTTAATCGTTTTTACAGCTTTCTTTACGTTTCGTCCTGCCTGGAGTTTACTTCGTGGCAGTTGATCGCTTTGTAAAACTTTATTTACATTTTGTCCCGCCTAGAGTTTCCTTCATAGCGGTTGACCGTATTTACAGCTTTATTTATATTTCGTCTCGCCTGGAGTTTCCTCCGTGGCGGTTGATAACTTTTAACAGCTTTATTTACATTTCTGATCCCCTATGGAGGTGTTTCGTGGTTGGTGATCATGTCTGTATATATATATTTACAGCTTTTATATATATATATATACGATTCACGCTTTCATATAAATTGCGATTACGTGCTTTAGGAATCATGTGATCACAGATTCATCCCATTGAATCTAGATTTGGTTCCCGTGATGGACATTTTCAGCTGTAAGCAACTTGTAAATTATTCCGCGGTGTCTAAATTTCCTCAGATGGTTTCCATACCCATGAGGAAGTCGGCATTATGTTGTACATTATTTTTATACGGATGCCTCGCATTCGTAAAATAAAATCAATTAAGCCGAGCACTTAATAAAAGGGGAGTGTAAAAGGTCTCAATTACTATTGAGCATCAGGGTTTGAAAAACCTTTTTTTTTTTATAAAACATCATTGCTATATCTTGTTAAAAACTGAATTTTTACATAAATTCAAACCCTGTGTATATAGGTTCGAACGAGGCCTTGCACTACTTCCAAATAACAGCACATTGACCCACACACACACACACACACATTCAGATAATAGTTTCTTGAAAAGAGGCGGTCATTTGTTGTTAAGACGGATGTCGGGGGTGCCTAACACCTCCCCCCGCATAACCAAGTCCCCGGACCCTAATGAATTTCGGTTTCCGAATTCGTTTAGCAATGTCATATCATCATCGGGTCAATGTTCAAACCTTTTCTCGGTTGTGTTGGTACAACCATTTAAAAACCAACTGGCGACTCTTAACAGTCCATCGTCGACATTATACATGTCGGACCTTTTTCACTTGTTTTTTCAAACAAATCTCATCTAAAATGAGAACACCAAAGAACAAGTAACGGAAAGGGATATCCAAAAATCTCGACGTTGACAGGTGGCGACTCTGCTGGGGACTCCAGTAAGAGGACTTAAGCCGCTATTACAATCTTTTCAAAATTGTTATCTGCTTGTGTGTGGATGTTGCATTTACATTTGATGAATGTGTACGAATGCATTTCTTTATTTCACTTAGTGCTTCACACCATAACTTCTTGTGATATTAGTGCTTCGCACCATATCTGCTTGTGATATTAGTGCTTCGCACATGTCATCATTTTTATACGGTGAGACGCGATGTATGTGAATGTATGTTGTGTGGTCCCTCCATCAGGAGGCTATCCCGTCGGTGTTTGATTATTGGACTCATGAGAAGACTAATTCTCCGAGGCTCAGGAAAGGCACCACCCAAATTCGCTCCTGTTGAAAGACCGGATTAACTTCCCGTCAAGTAGATTGTGATGATTTGGGAACCTTCATGCCAAAAAGCCGCGAGAGTAACCTAAGATAGGCCAACCTCTGATAAACCCAAAATGGAGGAAAGTCTCTTCATGCTCTCATTTCAAATTACTTGTACTTACATTCCATATCTATCTCCATGTAATGAGAAATATGAAGAAATGTGTACACATACATATTTTGAAACATGCTACAAACAGCTGACATCCGTTTTGCAGGATAAAATTCCTAAAATAGACACATCACATAGCATGTTATTATACACATTCCCTAAAGACTAAACTATGCAAGTCTTTCGCAGGGAATCAATCGGACCTGCTACTCATTTAAAGTCCAAAAAGGCAACAAGCCTACAGTCAATCATGTTGTCATCCGACCAGACTGAACTTAATCTAATTTCTCGCAAAGAATTCGACGGATTAAGCAAACAAATTATAGATTTGGCTGTTCTACTCAAAGAATTACACCAGTCTAATCAGGGTCCAAAAATACCCGTACATGCTGAATCCTCCACACAAGGAGGAATCCCGGTCATTACCATACCTAAACTACAGTTGGATACGACTAACAAAACTCATGATGCTGCCCATCCCACTGGAGATCCAGACACTGGTGACATCAAAAAGAAAGTCCTCCAAATGGAAGAGACCCTTCGCGCTATCAAAGGAATTGGAACACATGGGAGTGTTTCATATGCTGATCTGTGTATTTTTCTTGGTGTTCATTATCCAGAAAAATTTAAAACTCCTGATTTTGAAAAATATGATGGGTTAGGAGATCCTTACACACATCTAAAGGTGTTTATTGGAGAACTTGGATCTTATGCAGAGGACAAAAAGCTCAGAATGCAATTATTCCAAAAGAGTCTAACTGGAGAAGCTCGTTCGTGGTACACAAGATTAGACAACTCCAAAATCCATAGCTGGGAAGAGCTAGCACATGCTTTCCTCACTCAATACAGCTTTCAAACTCAGATGGCTCCTGATCGGTATCAAATTACCAAGATCAAGAAACAGTCTAACGAGTCTTTCAGAGAGTATGCTCAGAGGTGGAGACGCCTGGCTGCCCAAGTTAGTTCTTCCATGACAGAATTAGAAATGGTCATAACTTTCATAGACATACAAGAAGCTCCCTTCTATGAGAGAGTTTTAGCCGGCATCGGCAAACCATTTTCTGAAATGGTCAAACATGAGGAGATGGCTGAGATGGGATTGAAGTTCGAAAAGATTCAAGACCTAGCTGCTCTCAAAGCTATTGCTGATCACATCCAATCTGGAAATTATGGGAACAACCCCCGGAGGGTCCATAAAAAGAAAGAAGAAGATGTTTCCCTGATACTACAGGGGCAAAAAGGCAATCAGAACATGCCTATTCAAAGGAGAAACTACACTCCCTTTCCAACACAGTCTGTAAACCCTCCAATACCAAAAGGTGGAGAAGTTAAACGCCCTCGAGTGTTTACACCCTTAGGGGATACCCTCGAGAATATTTTAAATCTTCTGACAACATAGAAGAAAATTACACATCTTCTTCCACCAGTCAGCCCTAATGGATGGGGTTTCAATGCTGCTCAAAAATGTGCTTATCATGCCGGGGCACCTGGACATGATACTCAGGATTGCTGGGCCTTGAAACACAAGATCCAGGACCTGATAGACAACGGAGAGATCATGGTCACCAAACCAGATCATCCTCATGTTCAAGACAAGCCTCTTCCTCAACTTAAAGAAGAAGAGGTCAACATGATCAATTGGAGCAATAGACAGAGTTCCAATTTCAGCTGTGAATCTTCCCAGACCCTCAAAGACGGTGATTACATATGGGATTATGCCAAGTTCCAGTTCACAATGGAACGAAAGATGAAAGCTCTCTGCAAACAAATTGAATAATTGGCAGAACTAGTGACTTATCAGCATCAAGTGACACGTCAATTAATCAGCCATGAGCATGCCAGTCTCCTACCTCTTGTCATGAATATTCCTTCGTCACTTTCAGAAAATGAAATGCTGGAAGACAAAGTGACGAAGAAAGCAAATGCCAAAGCCCGTCAGGATTTCGCCAACAAAAGGGAATTCACCTATCTGGGCCAATCTATGGAGGAAATCCTTCATATGGTAATCAATGAAGGAAGGATCAGTTCCCTTCTACCTCCAATCAACCCCTGTTCAGGACGGTACAACTCTGATGGAGTATGTCAATATCACTCCTAGTCTCGCGGTCACAGCACAGAAGAATGCTGGGTACTCCGCCACTTTATCCAAAATCTGATTGACAGTGGTGTACTGCTCCTGGCAGATAACGACACTGTGTTACGTGCAAGTGAAGATGCAGGCCCTACTAAGTGGAAAAGTGTGGTAGCAGTCATATCCAATGAAACTGATGGGATTAGCAAATCATTCGCAATGCCAATAATTCAACTCAAGGGAATTAACCACCCTTTGGAAGTGGCCGCTCCCGGGCCAATCAATTTACCATGCAGAGCACAATATCCTATTGTTAGTTTGCACACAGTTCCGTGGAATTATGGAGAAGGTGAATGATCCACCTCACATACAACTGCTATAGTATCGAAGGAAAATCCACTGTATCTTCCCCACCAGATGATGAAGCCTACCATCAAATCAAAGGGGAAAATACCCATGAAGAAGATTGAAAAATTCCTCCGCACTGTGGGTCATAATGAAGCTACGGTGGTTTTAAGCTTGAAAGAAGCTCCACAACAAATATCAATTTTGGACTTGGTCCTAACTTCCGAGAATCACCGGAAGGTCTTGTTAAAGGTTTTAGAAGAAGCCTATCTCCCGACATCAGTGGATACGGAAAAGTTTCAACATCTGGTTGATCACATTTTCAACAACAATGTGATATCCTTCACTGATGATGACATTCCGCCCGAAGGGACCGATCATTGCAAGCCGTTGCACATTGCGGTCTTGTCCTCCGGATATATGGTAGCTGGAGTCTTAATAGATGGAGGTTCCTCGCTGAATATCTGCCCATATGCTACCTTGGTGAAGATGAATATCAATCTCAACCGAATTCGGAGTAGCCATACTATCATCAAAGCTTTTGATGGAGCCAAGAAAATTGATCGAAGTAATTAATTGAGCCGCCTAATCGAAATTGGTCCTCACACATTCTGCGCGTATCTTTCCATGTGCTCAAGATAGATTCGGATACAACCGCTCTTGGGACAACCATGGATTCATGGTCAGGCGAGCCCCTCCACCCTTCATCAACAATTGAAATATATTATCAACAATAGCCTGGTCACGGTCAACGCTGAACAAGAGTGTCCTCAACACGGGGACATGTCGTTCATCAATGCCAATGCAGATGTTGAACCAGTCAGTTTTCATGCTTTGGAAATAAGCAACACCCAATACCGTGCTATTGGAGTGCCATTGCCCGAACCCAAGATTTCTGCCAAGGTAATGTCGGCTACTCAAGAAATGATGTCGTTGGGTCATAAGCCGGGACAAGGGTTGGGTAAAGATTGCCAGGGTATCAAGTATCCAATTCACTTGACCAGGCAAACTGGAACAGCTGGGCTAGGCTATTCTGCCAGTTCTAGTCACAGGAATCCTCATAAACATCAGCAGATTCCTTCAGCTTCAACCATATGGCGTTTATCTTCGCCTTCAAACTCGGAGTTCGCACAACCTCCTGTAAAGGTGCCAACCAATGTAATGGTTATGTTATTTCCCAAGCCGGTACCGATTAAAGAGAAAGAAATCTTTGTTCCAAATCCCGCAGTGGAAGAAGAGGAACGAAGAATCAAGCAAGACGTCATACGGATGATGTCCGGTATACGCATCATCGTTCATGATGAACATACTAACAGATACACCCCAGCCGATGATTTCCCAGACGTAATGGCCATCAATCGGGACAGGGAGGATGATGACAATCCCTCCATCACTACGGTCCACCCGGACTTTGCCCTTGCCAATTGGAACAGCATTCCTTGCATTGGTCGTCAAGGGTAAAGCGGGCAGAAACTCTTTCTGCCTTGTAGATATAATAATTGCTTACTTTTCTGTACAATATTAGAAGTTTATTTTGTTAGTATATTCTAACACTGTGTATGATCAACACAGACTCTGAATTTAGATGTGCCTGTACTTGCTGATACGGTACCTCTTCTCCACAAGGATTGTACCTTTGATGTAGAGATGAATTCAGCCTTGATGGATATACAGGATGACATTGAGGTGCCTCCAGAAATTCAAGAATGGGTCAAAGACAAACCCAAACCCAACCTTGATCAAACCACTTCTTTCAATCTCGGAACCTTAGAAAGCCCTAAGTTAATCCAGATTGGTTCAGACCTTACCCCAAACCAACGGAATGACATGGTTATGCTATTAACCCAATTCCAAGATGTGTTTGCATGGTCTCATGAAGACATGGTGGGTTTGTCCATGGACATTGTCCTTCATCGCCTTCCCATTAAAGAGGGATTTAAGCTAGTCAAGCAAAAGCTCAGGCGATTGAAACCTGAGTGGAGTTTAAAGGTGAAAGAAGAAATTGTGAAACAATTTCAAGTTGGAATCATCATGGTGTCTACATATCCAGAGTGGATATCCAACATCGTGCCCGTACCTAAACTTGGAGGGAAGGTGCGAGTTTGCGTGGATTACCGGGACTTGAACAAAGCTTGCTTAAAAGATAGCTTTCCCGTGCCATTTATCAACATTCTCATTGACAATACTGTGCAATACGACATGTACTCCTTTGCTGATTGCTTTGCGGGATATCATCAGATCATGGTTGCTGAGGAAGATCGTGAGAAAACTACTTTCATCACACCTTGGGGAACCTTTTGCTACAGATGATTGTCATTCGGCCTCATCAATGCCGGAGCCACCTATCAACGAGCTATGATGGCTCTTTTCCACGACGTAATGCATAAAGAGATTGAGATCTACGTGGACGACATCATTATCAAGTCCCGGAAGGAGGATGACCATATAGACAATCTCAGAAAGTTGTTCAACAGGTTGCGTAAGTACAACTTGAAGTTGAATCCAGCTAAATGCGCCTTTGGTGTTAAATCAGGCAAGTTGCTAGGATTTCTAGTTAGCCATAAAGGGATTGAGCTGGATCTTGCCATGATCCAAGCCATCACAGAAATGCCCATTCCTCAGACAGAGAAGGAAATACGGGGATTTTTGGGAGAATCAACTTTATTAGCAGGTTTATCTCCTAACTCACAGCAACCCGTGAGCCAATCTTCAAGCTATTAAGGAAGAACTCCTCCATGAAATGGAATGATGAGTGTCAAAATGCCTTCCTTACCATCAAGAAATAGCTAATCAAAGCTCCCGTCTTGGTACCACCCAGGGATGATGTTCCCCTATTCATGTACCTATCCATAATTGATAATGCCATGGGCTGCATGCTGGGACAGAAAGATGATAGAGGCCAAGAACGAGCTATTTATTACTTCAGCAAAAGATTCAGCAGTAGTGAACACAAGTACACTCTGATTGAGAAGACTTGTTGTGCTTTAGCATGGGCTTCCATGAGGTTACAACATTACCTCTATGGTCACACAACCAATCTCATATCCCGCGTGGATCCTCTCAAGTACGTGTGCAATAAACCTATGTTAAATTTGTGACGCCCCCAAAATAGGTATACAACACCCATTCTGAGTCGCCAAATACATGGTACAGAAAGCAAACTACAACTTCAATAATACAATTGTCGTGCAAAATACGACAACACATACTGTGAGTTTAAATACAAATATTGTCTTCTAGACAATATCCACACTCAAATAAGTCCTCGTTACAATTATTCAAACACTATTTTCTGAAATAGTGAGGATCGCTAAAACATCTTTCTAGAACCATCACTCCGTTACCTCGACTAGTTCTCGCTATGTTCTCACCTCCCGAGAAAAATGGAAACAAAAGGAAAAGGGTGAGTTCAACTAGCCCGATAAAGAATATTATGACTAAGATAATATACAACAAATTATCGTTAGTCTTCAACAGGAAAAAATCGATAAAATATAATAGTCAACAAGTTTTAGATCAACAAGCTGCAATGAAACAACAATCCATTAGAAGAGTCGAGTAGAGAATGAGTTCTACTATCTTCTAAGATTTAAAAGTCCATCATCAATATTTTATCCCTGTAACAACAATCAATATACATCTTTAATCAAATATTCATCTTTTCACTACAGGCTAAAGATATTCATTTGTATTACCAGTTGGTCATGTTCATCTCAACACCTGTTCATCTTTGCACTACAGGCCAAAGATATTCATCAGTTAATCATTTATCTTTGTACTAAAGGCCGAATATATTTAGTAATATCATCATTTAGGATTGAGGATGATGAAAAATATTTTAAAGAAAACGAATCCAGTGAAACGGAAGGACAAATAGTAGGGATTCGTATAATAGTTTATCCAAGATCAATAATACTTCATAAATATCAATTTTGAAGCAGAATTCAAAAATAAAGATCAAAACATGGATACAATCAAAGATAATAACCATAATAGACATCTTGGACAAAAAGAAGAAAATTTCATTTTTTAGGTGAATAGTCAGATTCGTGAATAGGCCGTGATATCGTGAATAGTAACCCCAACACACAAAAGTTCCAAATTTGATAAAATTCAGATCAATACTTGGCGATAATGAGATTGAATAAATAATATCATATATGAAGAAAATAACATCCCTTACCTCAAAATATCAGTACTTCTGATCGGAATATCGGTATAAGGCTGAAGGAAACTTGCACTGATGAATAGAAACTCACAAAGTATCTAAATACTCACAAAATACACTCAATACACTCAACTTATTTCTGGTGTGATTTTCAATTCTAACTTAGCCCTTTATTTATAGGAAAATGTTAGCAGACTTGACCTGCAACCTGATGGCTTTACCTGCTACTATTCCCCCCCACCATATTTAAAATAAATTCAGCACATTTCTTCACCAACCACAAGTGGGGCCCACTTAATTCTAGAATTTTCCACCAAAATCATTTATAAACCTAATTTCTGAATCAGTCTCCTCTTAAAATTCATAACAAATCATACGTTTATTTTTAACGGTTCAAAATTTGTGGACATATACTCAACTTATATATGTATAACATATCCAAAAATTACAACGATCCAACGGTCGGATTAAAAACTATAACTCACACAATATATCTCAAAAATACTGGTTTAATTTTAATACCTTCATTCCGACAAAAATACCGATAAAACACCTCAACATTAACTCCTTCATTTTAACCACAATAAATATATCCAACATTTATATCCACATAAAATAAATATTTCCTTATCATATGAATCAATAATTAATTATTCACAAATAATATTACGGAATCACATTTATAATAACCAGTAGTTCCTCAGAAAGAGGGGCTTTCAATAAGAATTTCTCCTTATTGGCAAGCAATTAGGTGACCAAACCTCCTCCTTGTGAACTTTCTAGACATAAAGTGCCAATAATGCTATCTAATAATATTATTCAAATAATATGAATTATTGATCGATAATGGGAAATATCAATGCGATGACAATTATTGAAATAACAATAATATAAAATATCAACGCAAACAATTATTGAATCAATAAAATAAAATATTGAATAGTAACTACTATGTAACAATTATTGAGTAGTGCCTTTTTACGTAAGGATCAATAATTCATCAAATCATGCATCCACGCCAGACATCGTATTTTAACCACCGGGTATTCCAATAGTGTTATCTGTAATAACTACGCAATTATTTATAAAAACTCAAACTTGTCGTTTTCTTCATCCGATTGTTATTACATTATGGGCCCCCTAAATGATTTACTGGCCGTCATACAAATATTCCCCCAAACAATAATGATTATTTTATAACCACTTGCATATTTTGCAAAATTTGCACATTTCACCCATAACCAGAGAGAATTATATCAAATTAATACCTTATTATTCACAAATATAATTAGAGGAAATTTGATTTTATTTATAATAAGTTGGGGTCTTACAAAATTGCCGGCTGTCCAGATGGCAGTTGATCCTACAACAATTTGACATCGTATATGTGACTCAAAAGTCCATCAAAGGTCAAGGAATTGAGGATCAATCGTCACGCACCTTCGGGGGATTTCAAACCCTTGAAACATATTTCCACGATGAAGGAGTAATGTGATGCGCAACAACACCATCGAGACGATCGCGCCAATTATGGAAGATGTATTTTGATGGAGTCATTAATATGGAAAGTTTCGAGCTGGAGCAATTCTAGTATCTCAGTGCTTGGGGGAGCGATATCCGTTCTTAGTCAAATTACGATTTGTCAAAACACCAACAATACGGTGAGTATGAAGGTCGTCTCATGGGGCTAAAACTTGCCCGATTCAATGGGCATCAAAGGTTAATCTTGTCTTTGGAGATTCGGAGTTGGTAATTAGACAATCCACCGAAATCTATCAAACCAAGGAACTATATTTGCTGCCTTACCATCGGTAGGTTTTGAAGATGGATTTGGAGTTCGAAAAAATCTCCTTTCTACACATTCTTCATAATAGGAATGACTTTGCGGATGCATTAGCAACTTTGGCCTCCTTGATTCACATATCAGACAAGGAACACTTGCCGAGCGTCACAAATTCCCTGCACAAGGCCCCAGCCTATGGGAATTACGTTGGAAAAGTATCGGATGAGCTACCTCCCATCCAACATCCTTGGTATCAGCATATCAAGGAATATCTGCGAGATGGATCTACACTCGCTGAGGCGAGCCCGACTGAGAAAAGGCGGATCCATCGACTTGCTATGAAATTCTACCTGAGTGGAGATGCACTCTACAAAAGAGATGCAAGAATAGGTTTCCTCAGATGTTTAGACAAAGATCAAGCCCAAAGCCTTATAGATGAAATCCATGGCAGAGTCTGTGGCCCCCACATGAGTGGCTCCCTCCTTGTCAAAAAAGTCCTCAGGACGGGACATTATTGGCTATCTCTCAAAGCTGATTGCAATTACCACGTCAGGAGATGCTATCAGTGCCAGATTCATGGGAATGCTATACACGCCCCTCCACGGGAACTCCACAATATGAGTTCACCTTGGCCCTTCTCAATGTGGGGAATGGACGTTATCGGGCCCATCGAGCCTAAAGCCAGTAATGGTCACCGATTTATCTTCACCATGATCGACTACTTCACCAAGTGGGTAGAAGCAGCCTCCTTCCCCTTGCTTTCATCAGAAACAATGTCGTTTGTTGATATGGACAACTAGAGGTGATTGTGTCAGACAATGCCAAGAACCTCAACAACAAAATGATGGAGGAATTATGCAGTAAATTTCACATCAAACTTCTCAACTCTGTCATCTATCGTCGAAAGATGAATGGTGCGGTTGAAGCGGCTAACAAAAACATCAAGAAGATTATGCAAAAGATGTTCGCCAACCACAAAGATTGGCATGACCTATTGCCTCTGACTCTGTTAGCCTACAGAACCTCAATGCGTACTTCCACTGGGGCAACCCCCTACGCTTTAACCTATGGGATGGAAACAGTGCTCCCCATAGAAGTTGAAATGGAATCCCTCATAGTGTTGATAGACGCTCAGCTGGATGAAGACCAATGGGTACAAGACAGGTATCACCAATTGTCTCTAATAGACGAAAGGCGAACCGCGGCTATCTTCCATGGTCGATTATATCGTGAAAGGATCGCTGAGATCCTACAACAAAAAAGTCCGGCTAAGGCAGTTTAAACAACATGACTTGGTTTTGAAGAAGATTCTTGACAACCAAGATCAGGCTAAAGGAAAATTCGCTCCTAACTGGGAAGGCCCGTTTAGTGTCAAAGAAGTATTGACAGGAGGCTCTCTCAAATTGCAAGAAATGGACGGCGATGAATTTCCACAACTCATCAACTCGGACGTCGTGAAACAGTACTATATCTGAAGTAATTCGCAAACACCCTGGTGTCGGACCATCGGGTCACCAGTCATTCCGGTTCTTTAACCCTTTACCACATACAACTTTTCCACACTTTGCCCCTCAAGGAAACATAATTTTCAAAGCCAGCAGCCTGGCTTTCTCCTTTGTGTTCCTACAACTTAGGTCATCTCATCGCGGATTGAACCTCTTGCGTTTGTAGTTTAGCTACCCATACCTGGGATCAAACTTCTCATACCTGCAGTTTATCCTCAACCTATGATTAAACTTTCTCCTCCCTGCACTCTGACCTGCACATGGGATTACGCTTTTCTCGCCCTGAGGGGCGAACTACGTCGACCTGATCTCCTCTTTAATAGGAGTACGTAGGAAACCATGTCATATGGCCCGGTTGCAATAAAACAAAAACAACAAAAATATTTCTACCCTTACAAAAACAAAAACAACAAAAACATTTCTACCCTTACAAAAACAAAAACAACCAAAAACCTTCCTACACCATTTCAGCCATATACAGCGTTGAACCTCGTACACCAGGTTCGAACTACACAGACCTGATCTCCTCTTTAATAAGAGTACATAGGAAACTATTCATGGTGCGGTCACCCCCTGCCAAAACACAAACCCTTGTCAGTTGATATTGGGATTATCCTTCAATCCAGTACATTTCATTTGGCTTCAGACCAAAGGGATGGAATTACCTGAACTCCTCCCAAATAGGAGATTCGGCGACCATCTAAGTTGCGGTTATACCTTGAAGAGCAACACCAATCCATAAGAGGTGGAATTAACTAGGCTTCTCCTAAATAGAAGTACTGGCGACCATCTGTGGTGCGGTCAATCTCAGAGAGGAAAGCCACACTCCTCTCCACATTTCCATTCAGAAACCAGTCCCAAGACACCAAAGATGGTAGGGATACATACAGATCGATGATCCATTCTGAACTATCTAGAGACAACTCAATGTCCATCCACCTTGGAGGAATTTAGAATACATCAAGACCACAAGCCCTGAAGCAGCAGGCAAAATATCAAGTAAGTATTCAGGCATATCTAAAAGGGAAGTTATCCAAAAATATATTTCCCTGTCATATATAATGCTGTTTGATATATATACAATGTAAACTGTACATGAAAAAATGGCTAAGCTAGTCTGTGCAGGTAAATACAAGCTCATCTACAAGTCAGGGTATATGCGAGCTAACAAGCCCAACATGGCGTCCCTCTCAGAAGACGGAGGCGAGGCTGTAGTCTCATGTACGAGAATATCCACACAACCCAACAGATCTGTAGCCATCTGCATGGTGACCATATGACCATCAATATATGCGCTCATCTCTGCGATCATGCCAGTGGTAAGGGACCTCACTGCAGTACAATCTGTGACAGCTACATCCTGGGCAGATATAGCACTATCCCGCTCAACTATCACTGCATCTCTGGCTGATATGGCCTCATCCCGCTCAATAACAGCGGCATCTTTGCGATCTAATGCCTTGTCTCTCTCTAATAGAGTTGCGTCTCTCCCATCAAGGGCAGTCAACATCATAGATCGAGCCTGATCTCTCTCAAAGGTCATCAGATGAAGACTCTGCTCTAAGTACTGCGTCGAGTGCTGAATCATAACAGTACTGGTACTAGGAGAATCCGGAAGAAATGCTGGCAACCCAGCAGCGAGCTCCTCCTCGATGTAGGTATCGATGTCCTCCATGGGCTCTACATCGATTCGACTTCATTATCCCAGATCGCAGAATCTTTGCTGCAATGACAAAATCTCTGTCTCCATCCATGAGGAATACTCTGCAAAACAACCTGGATGACTGACAAAAAAAGAAGCTATCTCACGCTGATCCCAACAAGCATACACACGGGATCGATCCTATGCTGAGAGATATCGAGAAGCTGAACGCTGACCTATCGCCCCATTAAAAGGATGAAAATCCTGGAACTGGTCAAACTGCGACATCACGGCCAGTGGGTGATAAGTAGTCACGCCCCTCAAACCAGCCAGAGGGAGATAGTCCATGCCCGGAGCGTGAGTAATAAAGCTGTATGGTGAGCAAAGCCCTGAGCACGACAATATGCTGAATGGATCTCTGATATCTGCCAAAAATGCAGACCAAGACAGAACATCTATACACTCCGATGGCTGAAAGGAGTATAACATGGCTACATCATGGGTGAACCAATACCTATGCCGTCTAAGGGTACTAACTGGTCTCAAGTGTGATATAAACCACACATACAGCATGACCGAACTCCCAGTTAACACTCCTGTAAGATACGTGCAACAATAGGATGCCAACCGCAGGGTCTCTGCTACAATCATAGGTACAATGGTACGACCCTCTCTAAGAGCTCTCACAGCTATGATGACACCAATGTCTATCTCGTCCATGTATCGTGGCATATAGACATACGACAGTACATCAACTCTGGCCAAACTCCAGTGGTCCTCCGGTGCGGTGAAATCCCCAGAATATCGTGAATAGCTATCCTCCGAGCCAAATCTATCGTACAAAAAATGCTGGGATATCATGTGGCTAGATATAAACTCGTCCTGCACTACTCTGCGCCGCAATCCTGTGAGAGTCATGAATCATCTACTCATGTCTCCCAAAGCCAGATGCACACAAGGTCTGTCTAAAGGCAGCATCGTCAATCGTGCATACTCCTCCAGAGTAGGAGTTAACTCATGGGTACCAAATCGGAATACCTGCCTATCCGGTAGCCAATGCTCTAGTATCCCGTCTAAAAACCCTGCGGGAACCTGAAACATCAATAAAGTCATGGAATGCTAAAACAATCGATCTCTGATCACCCACATTCGGTGGTGACATGCTATCATACCATGATCGATACCCAATACCACCATTGACGGTGGGGTATGATCTATACTGACTAAGCGTCAAGAAGAAGACATCAGAGACGGCAATGTCATAAGACCATCCAGGTCAATCGCGAATATCTCGGACATGATACATGCATAATGAGATAATGGATGACAATATGATATAGGGAATGAAAAAATGGTGCATACATTCCTAAGTATATCACCATCTAATACATCAGCTCTGTACAGCTACAAATACAGGGAAATGGGTCACATACACCCAACAACTACCTGCGACACTCCTATGTGGGTCCCACCCCTCCGACTCGGTCCAGTTCGAGTTGCAAAGGAGTTCTTACGGACTAGAAAGGTCAAATCGGAATAAAAATACCACACAATTGAGCAAAACAGCATGCAATACTGGTCTTCTAAAATGAAATTTTGAGTCAGTACATCGCTCATTGGTAGTCACCCGAATAAGAGGTATACCCTACTGATGATCTCAGTTGTCACAAATCACATACGACAATACCTTGTACAGGTCCGATGCCGCCAACTCCGGGTCGTTACCCTAAATGAGTCCCCGACGGGGGTTACAACGTGAGTCCCCGATGGGGGTTACAACGTGAGTCCCCGACAGGGGTTACAACATATATCTCCAGCGGGAGTAACAACGCATACTCATCCGTTGACACACAAATCAATGAAGGTCAAGTAGCCTTGACGTTATTTCAGCCGATAGCAATTAAACCTATAAGAGCTCTAGAGCTATTCGAGGTTTTCACACCCGACTGCTCGTATTCCCCAGCATATCCCCGGTGGGGGTCACAACGCAATGTTCCGGTAATCTATACAACAACGGATGTCAAACAACCTTGACAATCTACCCACAGAGTTTCAGCCGTTGATTCACACGTCGACGAAGGTCAGGCATCCCTGACAACATTTGCTGTTGGTAGTAAATCCAACAGAATCGTGACATATTCTGACGATACTAACCAGGAGAGGTCAACATCATCAAAGAGGATAGATGATGGAATATGTTATACACATCCTTAAACAGACCAAGCTTTATCCCCAAAGATCTCTTACACATAAGAGGTACATCTTCAGGATCAAGTCATCATCAAAGACACAGGAATTTGGTGATAACTCCAACATCAACATCCTAACAGATTTGGATCACACATCAAATCTGGTCATCATTGCCAATACCCAGTTGAAGCAACAGGGAGCCAGCAATCATCCCCAGCGTGTTGGGCTACAACCCCGTACACAAGCATCATACATTTGCATCATGTTGCTATCCATAGTACCATGTTCGTCTTGTTGCATTTCAAGTGTCTAGGATTATTTATCCTACCCCATGCATCGCCATGCATGAGTATGATAAAGAGGGGCATCTGTAGACACTCGAAATTTTCTGTACTACTGTCACTAACATTGCAGGAGGACAGATTCATCTTTTAAGAGAGAACCCTGAAAGACAATCCAAATCCATACCGGATACTACCTGAAGTTCAGATCAACCCTATATCACACTCTGGGAGTAACAATTCCAACCTCGGATGTAACCCCGAGGTGTGCAGATCCAATACCGGAACACACACTGGAGAAGACCGATTAATCTCGA